>UELX01000016.1:0-207269 GCA_900480035.1 Eupelmus urozonus
CGATATCTTTACAACTTTATGTAATTTTATTATGTAAAGGGCAAACTGCCCGTTTAATTATTTAAATAAATAAATAATCTAATCTGTACCGAAAAAATGAAATATTTATTAGTTAGGTGCTTCCGTTCGATTAAAAAAAATTGTTGCAAAGCTTCTCGTAGTTTGTTTCTCGCATCTCTGACATAAACAATTGCATAATAATTTATCTCAGATCGACGCACTACCGACCGTTAAACTAAACCATCGAGACGCGGCATTACGAATAATTTAATATCAAGCGATTCTCCAGACGCATCAATCCAACTCAAATCCTCACCGGAATCGATAAAAAAAATTCCTATATCCTCCACGTTTCCTCTCCTTTCGATTTTTTCCACATACACACACCTGCGGGTGTGTTTCCGGAGCATAAGCAAATCGTAAGTGCGGGCGCAGGTAGCACGCGCAAGGTGAAAGACCTTTTTTTGCTTTCGATATGCGAGCGTCAAAAAAAAGTTGTGGGAAAAAAAGGTTGGGAGGAAAAAAAAGGAGGGCAGAGAGACGAGATAAAAGAGCGATCTGCCCACTTCCTCGAGAATTCAAGGCGCGTATATGTATACACGTATGCAGTGTAAGAACATTTTTCTTCTGCCGCGTGCAACGGCCGGAAATCTTCCACCGCATTACGCAACGCGCTCTCGATCCGCATGCGGCCAGCTTATCCGCGGTATTCTGGGCCAATTATTCGCAATTAGACTGCGGAAGCAAGTCGGATGCGCTGCTGTAATAATATAAGTAAACATCGGCTGCTATCAATATGCCGAGCCCTGGAAGATTGTTTGCTTGGGATCGCGTGCATATAGTGCTGTGGCGTGGATCACGCGAGATTTCAAATCGTTTCGTGCGTAGCGCGGTGAAATTAAAAGTTGGAGAATGGACGCAAGTATGCTGCTGAGGTTTTGGGCGGGGTTAGAAAAACAATGAGCCGAGTTTGTGGAAGAAAAATGGACTGTGTAATATTTCATTTGTGGTGATTGAAAACTGTTTTTATTATGTAATGAATGATATGTGTTTACTGAAATAATTAGGGAGTCGTAAGGTTCCAAATGTCACTTTTAAGAATATTTCTGTATGGGATGAAATTCGCAGATTTATTAATTGAGTCAATAAATTATTTTATTTAATATTTTCTTTATAAATAAGCGTTTCCTTTGTTAATAAACCCATTCACAAAAATAATCCTTTAAAAGCATCCAGCACATCTCATCATCCGCCACGCATTCAGCAAAAAACCTTTCAGCCGCGATTCTGAATCACTGCTCAAAAATAAACCTCACACCTACATCCCGCCAAAAACGCATCTCCCAAATCTCAACATCCGGCCCGAGCAAAACTTTTCCGCATCCTCAAAAAGCAGCGAGTATTCCGTATCGAATGCGAGCTGCCTCTCAGTATCCAGTGAAAGGCTAAAAAATCCGGTTCCGAAAAATCCACAACGCGCCGGCGCGCATCGTAAAGCCGGCATTCAGCCGAAAAATCGTCTCCTTTTAACATCGACGCAGGACAATAGCAACGCGCGCGCGGCCGGGTTACTACTGGCTAGACTACCCCCGCAATATAACAGTTTCAATGCCCGGGGCCAATATTTTCCTCGAGCTCGGGGCTTTTTACGAGCCGCGCATCCGCACCGGCAGAGAAAAAGCCGGCCGTAAAAAAGGAAGGGTTCGCGTCGATTATTGCTGACCGAAAAAATGCCGCGGCCCGCACCGCACGACACTAGGCAAGGCTTAGGCCCCTTCGGAAAAGGCTGCGCTTTTGGAAAATGTGCCGGGTCATTTTTATGGCGCGCGTTTGGGAAAGGAAAAATCTGGAATCTTGGCCAGGGGCTGAGCTTTTATTGGGGCCTTGTCGGTCGGAGTTGAATGTGGATATATAGGGAGCTGGCTTCGTGCACGGGTGGGTTCGCGCATTCGGGATTGTTTGTATATGAGCTGCCTTTGTTTGGGATGAATTATTCATTGGGCGTTCGGGAGTTTAGCGGATTTTCGAACGCGCCTAGGACGCTGTGTGTGGAATTATCCTGCGTTCTTTCTGGCGTTTCGCTGTTAATATACCGGTTGATGTTTATTTTTGGTGCGATTGTTACATCATTATTGAGAATGCTGTTGTAAGACGTGACTACCAAAATATTGGAATTTTTCAAGTAGCACAAATTAGCGATTTAAAACAATATTTTTTAAGACAATGAGAATGTTTCTGTGGCTTCCCAAAATAATTGCTTATAGTCTATCTTTTTATCAAAGCTAGCTTCATTTTAATCATTCTATTATTTAATTCTAATATATTATTGTCGGGAATATAGCTATATTCCGAACAATTTTTTATTGATTTATATTTTGAAAAAATCTTGCTTAAACTAATAAGTTGTTCAAATACATTAGAACTATAAAAATAATGAATACAAGGAAAATATTCAAAATGAAAAATTAAGAATATTTTTTCCTCTCAAGAGCAAATATACTGAATATTTCGTATATATCTACTATTAGAATTTTTTCTTTTTTTGCATATAAAGTGGTCAAAAAAGTAAATAACATTTCTATTAATAATTTCATAAATTATTACAAAAAACTAATATACAAAACTTTATTAAAATTTAAAACTAAGGAAAACTTTTAAATGCCTTGTGTCACTACTATTTTTCAATATTAAAGTTAAGTGAGAAAGTTAATTAACTTTTTTAAACCTGAGACAGCCAATTTTTTTTAAGAAATTTAGTTTCATCATAATTTTTTTTATTAAAAATGTTGTGCAGAACAAAAAATACGTGAAATAAAATCTATTTTTAAGATTATTGTCCTTTTTATTCGTAAGATATATTCTAATGTTCGCAAAGATTATCCTATACCGGTATTACAACAGACTATAAACTTATAGTTTAACTCGAGTTTCAAGTTATATAGTTGAAATTTAAGTGAAAATATTGGCTTTAAATTTTACGAAAGAATGTCCTTAAATAAGAAATAATAAGCAAATTATTGAAATTTAACGCATGCAAATATAATTTCTATTTAAATACATTCTTTAACAATAAGAGTGAAATAAAATTAAAAATTTTTTAAATATGCTTTTTTTCAAATATTTATTCCAGAATAGCATTTCTCAGACGTCAAGGAAATCCTAAATATTACTCCATCCGCAATACATAATATATTGCGTGTATAATCCCGCATGGAAAATTTGAACTTCAATAGCTTTTATACTCATACTAAAAGTACTTAAGTTAATTTGTTTTAATTTAAATATAATTTTGTACATTTAAATGATATTTAAAACGATGCAAAAAAGTAGTGAAAATAACGGGATTGATATTTAAGTATCACTTAATATGAAATAATAGTATATTTCGATTTCATTCGAACTGTGAACCATCGCGACAAATCTCTGCAGCTATCAGCGATTTTGCTTAACATATTTTTACATGTACTTGAATACATTATCTTTCAAATGACATAAGAAGTATGAAATAACGAATTAATTTTCTAAAGAGAATAAAAACTCGCCTTGACTTGTCTCGTCTACCTCTTATCTAATCCATTTCCTCTCGAGTTTCAAAAGACTTTAACCAAATCTCCCTCAAAACTTACATTTTCCCTAAAAATTCCAAAACCTGAAAAAAAAACTACCACGAAAAATCCTTATTCTCCGAAACCTCAAACATTCACCCTAAACCCATGAAAAAAAACCATTGAATCCTGCGCGCGGCCGCGCCCCAAGCGGATCTCGGCGAAAAAAAAGAGTGAAATGGAAATTCGATCAAAAGCGCGCGGGCGCAGTTGTCTCGCTGGGAAAGAAAAGCCGGCGGCTTATACATACCTGGTGTGATGCGCGTTCCGCTCTCGCATATACACGGTCCCGTATGCCTACATATATATATGTATATATACGCGTCCTTTGCGAGCACAAAACGCTCGTCGATGCGAGGTCGCGCGCTCGCATGGGGAACGAGAGAAAGAGAGAGAGAGAGAGAGAGAGAGAAAAGGGAGAAGAGTAAGTATGGGGTGGAGGAAGGACGCCCGCGAAAAGGAAGCGATTTACGACGTTGCTGGGTATGTGCATGCGCGCGAGGTCTATGTAGCGGATGCGAAAGGGATGAGGACCGTATTTCTTAAGTGAGAGTGGGTAGAAGGGTTATAGCCGCGTGCTGAATGTGTTACTAGGATTACAAGTGTTTTGTAGTGTGCTATTTAAAAGTGCTACTTTCTAAGTCTTAGTTAACTGTAGAAAATTTTTTGTTATTTCCTCCCAATATTCATAAAATTGATTATAACAAATTTCACCTATTCCTTTTTCATTCCATTACAAAATGTCAAATTCAAAGAGGCACAAGTAGCATTATTAGCATTACACATGTTCATCTTTGCATAAACACAGTCTCGAAAATCCGATCTTCTTCTTACATTAAAAAACCCTTGAAACTGGCCCACATATATCCGCGAGAGCAGAGAGCAGCCGGGAGATCAAACAGGATGCAGAACAGTACAAACACGGGAGCCCGACCTTCGATTTTCCGTTTTCACTGTACATATATTCACCGCCTCGGCTCGCTATACAACAGCATCCCTAAAGCGTGGGAGATCCGGACAGGTGGTGGGACGTGCCCCGAGAAGGTCTTAGTTACGGTTTGCCCTTTTCACTCTCTCTCTCTCACACACACATATCCTCTTGCTCGATCCCTTCATATTTTTCTGTAGCACCTTGCCGCCGTATATGGATTCCATATTCCGCGGGGGCGCAGCAGCAGCGCCAACAGCTTGTGGGAAAAGGGAGGCGACTTTGCCAAACGCCGTGTGTGTGTGTATAAATGTATATATATATACCTGGAGCTCGCGCGGACAAAAAGAGCTGGCTGAAAACAGAAAACCGTATGTGCATATATAGAGGATCTCGGGCGCGCGGGCACAATGGGATTCTCGGGCGTAGCGATGAGTGCGTGTATCGTTATTCGCGCGTCCGCGGCGATGAGTTGGTTTTTTGTCGCGCCTGCAAGCGCAAGAGGGGAAATGTATATGTATTCGCGAGAGGCATGTCGGATGCTTGATGAATCGTTTTCAAGGTTTTCACTGAAAGCGATTCTAGTGTTGAAGGAGTTTTATTGTGTCTGGTTGCTGATTGGATTGTAGAATGTTTAAAATTGATAATTGTGTGATTGAAAAATCATATCTCATTATGTCATTCTAAAGAATTATATCAGCTGTGCATACATGTTATTAATCGTCAAATTATTAGACCTGAAGTACAAAAAAGAAAAATTTATTACAAAATTTCAAGTTTCAGTTGTAAACTTACACTTGTAATCTCATTAACTCCTTCCAGGACAAGAACAAAAGGCCTCCCCAACAAAGGCACAAATTAGCGCTGACCTTACACAAAGGGTTAACAATAAAGATTGGATCATCAGGTTAGCACGAACCCTTTTGTCAATTACCAGCGAGCAACGGAGCTGCACTCGCAGTTGTAAATTATGAAACGAGTTCCTCCAGCAGCAGGCGCTAACCAGAGAACACTAAATATTCCGTTTCGCAGGTCGATCTACTTGCCAGCCACTCGACAGGTTAACCCCATCTTAATCCTCTGTAATCCGGTGGGATCATAAATTCAGAGGAGTGCGAGCGCGTGGAAGGGTTGGAAAATTATTGTACCACTTGAACCGCAACGAGTAGCCACCTGAAAGGGGTCAGGCTATAAGGCGATCACTGCGCATCATCGTCAACTGGTCCTAGTGTCTTTAAAGGGTAAATGCAAATGAGGCACGAGTTATTGAGGATCATGGATTCTCGAGGCTTTAATGACTTTCTGAAATAGTACGGTAAATGGTAATTTATAGCAAGTTCTTTTTACGTCAATATTGAGATTTCGTAATAATATTTAATTTTATTATTTCAGAAAGGAATATTTTATTACAAAATCTTTTTAAAAAAAGATGGGAAAAATTGTGTTGAATTAAGTAAGAAATTTAATTTAACTGGCTTTTAATTGGACACATTTTACTTTATTTATAAGTGAACACGGAAACGAATAACATGTTAATTTAATCTGTCATTGAAATAACATATTTGAAAAAAGTAAATCAAGTATATCGCGTTTCTTGCGAACTAAAAATAAATTATTAATCAGAGTGTAAGATACTGCTGTTTACATTTACGTAATAATAATATCGCTTATTACATCAAAGAACCACCTATACATCGCTACACTTTCCCAATAAATAGATCACAAATTTTTCCAACGTTAAATAACACTCACGCATTTCACAAATCGCGCCAAAATCATTAACATTTCCAGCACCCCAGACTTGAAAAAGCCGTCCCCATAAATCAGCATCTCGCGCACAAAGAACCTCTCGTTCGGATTTTGAAAAATAATGACAACAACACTGTACAAGCCCCAAAACGAAAGTACAGGCGCTGTTACAAAATTCTCTCTCCCCTCACACCGTCCCGTTGCGCTCGGCTCGGAATAAATGCAAGCAATTTACGGGCGCATTAAAAAAGGAAAAAAAAAATAATCTCGCTCTCCCGCATGCAGAAGCAAGAACCGGAGTATACGGCTGCAGGAGAAAAAGGAAGAGCGCGACCGACAAAAATTCTTAACGGCAGCGCGGCAAAAAAGGCTGCCGGCTCCCTTGGGGACCTTTTACTTTTAGGTGAACGCGCGCTCGCAGGTAGGTGGTGCACGCATCGAAAATCGAAACTGGTCTGAAATCCATCCTCTTGCCACGACGCGAGAGCGAACCGTTGAGAGAGAGAAAGAGAGAGGAGAGGCGGACGCGCCTTTATATGCTCGCACGGTTTTATGCTCGGGATTTAACTACCCCCGGCTGGCGAGTATGTAGCAAGGTCACCCTTTCACCCACTTCTTTGGCCGGCCGCGTGCGTGTATAGAGCCCGGGATTCGGGGCTATTCTAATTTTACACCTGAGTAGGACACCTCGCTCGCGGGGAGGGCTGATGTTCTTTTTCGGGGGATCCTGCTTTCATTGTTCGGAGCGGGACTATTCAGGCGATGTGAATAACCTGCCGGAATCGCGTACCGTATATTTTTCATTATAAATATAAGCTCGTGCGTTAGGCTGTATCACGCTACAGAAATAGATTCGTGAGGCTGCGTAGAACGTTTGGGTTTCTTCTCAGGTGTGCTATCATAGTTACGGATTCTGGTTTGACGCGATTTGTCGGGTAGTTTTTCACTTTTAGATGACGTCTTTGCTCCGTAAAAGGAAAGCGTCTGACTAATGACGAGACATATAAAAAGTTATTGAATCTATTACGACTCTGCAGAGTTGCACCGGTCGTCTGAAGTTACTCGCCTAAAAAAGAAACTTCGCAGCCAAATACGGCGATCGTGTAAATTTTTTCGCTAATTAGATTAAAGTCAACCGTTTCAAGGTAATTAAATTAAAGCCCGAGAAACTCGCCCGGCTGAAAAGAGAAGCAAAACCTCCAGGAGAATCAGAAAAGTATATCCTACGAAACAAAGTACCTCTCACATTTCTGGACCACAATCGCGATCCACTCTCCGCGAAAAAGGAAGCCCTCGAATCTCCCCGCGCAGCGAGCAACAATCTCGGCCGGTCAAAAAAAAAAAAAAAATAAGAAAAAAAAGAGATAAAAAGTAAAACCGAAGACTCGCGTACTACTCTCAGAAGAGTACCGCCTCCGCATAAAGGAACAGCCGCATTACTCGAGCCCACACGGTGCCAGGGAGCGCATAAGCGCCGCATAACAGTTCCTCCAGGGGGGCGCCCTGCCTGCTCTCGCTGCGAACATTTCGGTTTCTCTCTCGTCGCTATATACGCGCTCGCTCTTATGCATACACACACAGCCAGCATCCTCTCTCTCTCGAAAAAGGCTCGCTCTCTCTCTCAGCAAGGGGGATCTTGGAAAGGCGCTTGGTCGGTTGGTCGGTCGCTCGGTCTGTCGGTCGTCGTCGTCGTCGTCGTTCGCTGGCTCTGGGGGAGCGCGCGCAGCGGAGAGAGCCCCTCTCTCTCTCTCTCTCTCTCTCTCTCTCTCTCTCTCTCTGGCGTATATAGCCGCAGCCAGCCAGCCGGCTGTCCTTGGACTCCCGCTCGCGGATCGCCGAGCACGGCCAGTCAATGACCGACGCATTCCTCTTTGCGCCAGAGCGAGCGCGCTCACACAGGTGAGACAGAGAGAATATGGCTGTGTGTGTGTGTTGGAGCTCGCGCGCAAGAGAGAGAGAGAGCAAAGAGCGCGCGGTATCCGCGTAACAGCCAGGGAGTAGGTTTTGTACACGAAAATTTATTGATGGATCGGTTAAGGGATCGGTATCGCTTGCGATGCTGGAATTTCAGATTGTTTTTCGACGGGCTTGAGAGATTGCAGGGTTTTATTGCTGGTTGCGGGGAGCTGTTTTTTGGAATGATTATGGTACCAGTCTGATAGTAGGTCGTTCTTCAGTTTGAATTTAAGGATCGAAAAGCATTCATTTTACAGAGTGAAGATAAAAGCTTTATGGTAACCCTGAATAAACGTTATCCTTCACTCCGACATCTAATAATTTCATAATTCTCTACGGCAGAAATCAGAGCTTAAAGTAACCGCGACCAGTTTTATCCTTCTCAAAAATCGTATTATTCAGCCTCGCAACTTAAAATACACTTTACACATTTTATTTTAGATGCCAGGAGCGGTTTTCAGCGGGCAGCGAATTCCGTTTCAGGGAGATAATATTACGAGTACCCGTTTGCATACGGTCCCCCACACACACACATACAAATGCAACACTGACGCGTCGAGTTTATTATAGAAATCGAGAAGAGGCGCGCTCCTTTATTTTTGGAATGGCCGGGAGGAGAACATTGTGATAGGAGCGGATCTTGGATTATGCGCTCGCAGGTATATATGTCTGAATGAAGACACGACTTTACGGCTTTCTGTGCTACGGCTTGTGGCTCTTCTTTTTTTCTTCTAAGAAGAGATAGTGGTTGGGCAACTCGTGAATGATCAGTCGTAACAGGGGGTAGCTGGGAATTTTAAATTTTGTCTTCTTTATTGAGGCTGGTTTGCTACGTGGAAAGGTGTCTTGTCTGAAGTTATCTTTTACTTCGTTGGGATATTTTGATGAGCGTGCAAGTACATTTTTTTGTTCAGAAACGTTAATACCATGAATACGCAAATCTACACGCAAATCTACAATTAGTCCAGACGCAGACGGAAAAATCTTCAAAATTAGCTACCACCTTAACTTCAAAGTTTACCCTCACAAGAACTTCCTAGAAAACCCTTCCATCCAACCAACAAAAAATTCCACCTCAATTTCAAAACACGGCTAAATACACGGCAATTGGCCATCTACCGTAAAACGTGCCTGCTGCTTTTGACGCCAGTTTGCATCCTGATTACAGTACCAGCCTGGAATTCGCCAGAGACCTTAGCTTCATCCTTGAATTATCTAGAACTCGCACTTCTAAAGCCCGCTGTGTGTTGACTTCCGATCTTTATATATAGATCCAGCGGGAGAAAAGTCATCGACTGGGGCGGGCTGGAGTTGGAAGAGTCGCGATATTCCACGAAGACCTCGCCCTTCCCTCGAGGCGTTCGATCCTCCTTTGATTACGGGCATTCCGCCGCGCGCACGCGCGCCGTGTGGTTTTACACTCGGCTGGAACTTTATCAGTGGGCTCGCGCGCGCGAACCTCAAGAGGAGAGAGAGAGCACCAGAGGATGTACTTCCAGTGTAAACACTATGTATTTTCCGGAGTGGCGCAAAAAGTCGTTAGGTTTGCGCTCGAACTGTTCTTTCAGGCTTTTCAAGGGAATGCCGAGTGTGGGATTTTCGAGACGTTCTTTTTGTTCTGTTTGGCGGAGTATTTAAATATTTGAAGATCTTCTGCGGGTTTGAATTCGTTTGACTTTGAAGTGATGATCGTTGCGTGGAGATAATAAGGCGCTGGGAAAATGAACTGCAAATAAAGCATAATTTATTAGTACGGTAGAAAAACTTACAAAAGTCATTGGAATTGAACTTGAAATTGAAATGTGTTAGGAATTTTGATCGGTAGGATTCATTGACTTCAGGTTTACTTATGATGGAATTAAAATTCAACCACGTAATCAAAAGCTACAAAAATTTATTTCAATATTATAAGGTATTTTTTTGAATCATATTTTACGATACAGTTATGCAACCCAATAAATTAAACTGATATTGGATGTTACAGGTTTTGAGTAATTCGAGCTCTGTGTAGCTCAGTCGGTGTTAAAAATTCGACACTCGACTGTGCAATTTGAAATTTGAGTTTTGACGCAGCTTCTGTAGTCGCGACTGCTGCATCAAAGGCTTCCGCAAATTTCTCGAAGCAAGTTCACATTCTCTTCTTTCATGCTGACCTCTATTCAGCATTTTTAAACAAATTACAACCGACGGCTCATGATTAATCGTTCCTTACAAATTAAAAGAACGCCGGGAATTCATTTAGTCTTTATCTCTTTTCTGCAGCGGCTCCGCTAAAAAGAAAGCTATTTTCACGCAAGATATCTCAAGAGCTACACCGTCGTGTTTTGCTGCAATTTAAATACTCCCATAATAATAAACCAATGAATCAACGACAAAAATCCCTACTAGATCGGTTTATTACCCGATCGCAAAAACTGCCCATCTCCAGCGCTTAAACCATATTTCACAGCAATTTAAATAAACCGAAAGTCATGAATAAGAAAAAAGCCCGGTTCTAGGTCGATCCGCGCATCATCCGCCCACAAAAAGGCCCCATCCCGATTACAGTACCAGCGTATATACCCTCTAGCGTTCTGCAGCAAGAAAGTCAGGAGAAGTGCGGTTCCGCGAGAGAGCGAGGCAGTACTCTTACGCACACATAGACTGCACACACGTACAGGTACACACTTCTATACACGTCGGCGAACGCTTTGCCGTGGCCTTGACCGTTCGGTCGCTTGCTCCGCGTCCTGTAAAAGCCGCGGCGAGAGCAAGCGGCAGAAAATATATCCCGTGAAATATTCCGCGCGCCCAAGCTGCGCTATCGGCTTCTCCGGCTGTATATGCGCATTTTTTTGCAGGACTATGTGGCACGGGCGTGTGTTCCGCGTTCGTATATATGATCAGGATCTGCGCGTGCAGGCCGAGGCCGTTGAAAATTTTGTATTAATGTGGCTATGGTAATGGAGTTTTGGAGAGTCGAGGAATGATGTGCTGGATTGCTTTTTTTGCGTTTTCGAATCAAGTCGAATTTGGTGAGTTTGTCTGACTTGCGTATGATGGATTTGAAATTATAATGCAGAGACATATTATTTGAAAGCTGTCAAAAAGATATCGAATGTTGAAATGAAAGATTGGTTTGGTGATGCTTCGATTGGTTCCTTCGCAGTTGATTTTTACATTTGCAATAAAGTTTTGGTACCATTTTAGAAGCATGAGAATTAATTTTTAATTTGTATTCTTTTTATATTGATACCCGGAAAAGGTTCAAATATCAGAATTAATTGTACAAAGTGTTTAACTAAAAACATTTCTATCGCAATAAAAGTACATAAAAGATGCGCTTAAAATTCCAAGTGCTTTTATAAATAACATAAATCGAAACTAAATAAACAGAAATGATTACCTAACCACAGGCAGACGTGTATTACTTTCATCGTTCATCTTGATTTTTATACTTCTTCGAATTTCGCTCGGGTTACTCAATTGACTTAATGAGCTAAATACATTATTCTTCCGACTTGCAGAGACGTCCCATCCGGCTGCTATATGTTATAGCTCTAAGAGCTTATAATTGAAGATTCAAAAATAATGGAGTACGTGACCAGCGGCACGGACAATCCACTCTTCACGACGTCTACACAAAATACGCTCCGCAGGGTTCGGAGCCAGAGGTTATGGAGATTCGAACTTTACATTGCAGGCCGGCTAAAAAAGAAAAAAAAAGTCGATTTTCGAACGAGAGCGATACATATAACCGCGCGGTATGTGTATGCACGGCCATGTTACCGGCCAGGAATGCCAAAGGCACGATCGTAAACCTATTTTGCAGTTGACGACCGGCCGACGATCGTGAGGAGCATCCTGCGCTCGCGCGAGCTGTAAATGCTAAAGCGATTTTCCTGGATCTCGAGGAAAAAACGCTGGAATGAAATAAAAGAGAGGAGAAGATTATAACGTTTTTTTTTTTTTTGGTATTCCGTGTTCCCAGGGTAAAAGTGTGAAATTTTTTGCCTCTTCTTGGTAGTTTTGTTATTACGAAGATTTATTATTAATAACGGCTGCAATAATTAATTTAGCGTGACTGACAAGATGTATATATTGACAAAAGTATAAAAGAAGTTTAAGTAATCAATCATTAAAGATGTAATCATCATTAGCAAATATAAAAAAGAAACGCATGTTTACTATGTTGAAAAAAGCGATCGATAAATCAAGACTTATTTGTGCAATGAATTTTGCTAAGTAAAACAAAGCTAATATTTGAACTCGAATGATTTCAAAAAAGTACATATTTATACTGTCAGGATAAAATATAGAGGACTATAAACACTTTTTAGATTACATCTCATCTTGATTAGATACAACATAACATTTTATTTAGTATTTCTAAGAATCTTTGAAAGATAAGTTTTTATAGGCATTAGAAGTACCTATTTTACCAGTTTACATTTATTATAAGATAAGAAAATCTTTATTGCTATCTTGAATTTTCAAAGTAATATTTTTAATACACACTCTTAAACATTATAAATATAAAATATGCATTTACTTTGAAAAAATATATAACTCCAACATAAAATTTACATTTGAATAGCTGTAAAATATAGAGGAACAAGCTTATGAAACTTTATTTTTATTACCCGAGAATTTCAAATCACTCTACAACAGGCAAGACTTCATTTAAATAATCCATCGCATTAGAAATCCGATACGCGCAAATCCACATGCACGCGCTTCTCATATTAGCGATCCGTTTGATTCTCGTTTTTGCACCTGCTTGACGCCTGCCTCTAGCCTTGATCTTGAAATATCACGCTAATGTCAGACGACTCGATCCAGCATTCCGGCATTTATAAAGCCTGGCTCGCTCATTACTCGCTTCACGAAGAAAATTAAATTCCTTTTTTAACAACTCGTATAATTACGATGAAAATAAAAATCATGGCGGGGGTGAGAGAATCTCGCGCTTAGCAAAACTGATTCGTTTGCGCTGCATCGTGAAGATGATGAATTGCGCCAGGGTGTATGAAGGTCGTCACGCGTCGAATGAAGTCATTATCTTCATCGTCTAGCGCAAATAACAGTTGTCCGGCTCTCGCGGTTCATTAAAATTCGCTTTAATAAGTTCGGGCCCTCGGCAAATTGTCGGTAGCCGAGTGGTTTTGAAGCCCGCTGCGTTATTATAACGCGACTGCACGCCGAACCTGACTCATCAGTCGTGCGCAAGCGCGCTGATGGAGTTTTAATTCTTCGGGCTCCTAAATGTACGCCTTTTGCTTGATTTGAATTTCAAAGCGGACAAGCGCGCTCGCCTCGCTCTTTATATATGCAGGTTGAAATATCAGCGCTAATTGAAAACTTGATTTTTAGATTAAAATGCAAGCTCTTGGATGATGCTCGCTCTCAGGTGTTTGCGGTCGGAGAAAAATGTGGATGGACTTGGGTGTTAAATCAATGAAAGTACGTAATTTTTGGAAAATTTCGGACTTTATAGTTGTTTACAGGATATTAGTGGTAAACAGATAGATCACAATATGATTTCAAGGAAGATGGATGTAAGACGTGAAGCAAATTAATGAATGAGATGGAATTATATGAAATTTTAGCGGACGTGAAGAAGTGAGACTTCATCCTCTAATTGAACAGCTGAGCATCATATCAACTGTGCTTCTTATTAATTCATTAAAAAAATACATTTAGTACTAAATTATTTGAAAAGTTTGCATTGGATTTGTGGGATACATTAATTTGAAGGGGTGTACGAACATATCTCTGATATTGCTGTGACTATATATAGGTAACATGAAAATGATACCAGGAAAATTCGCCATTTATTTAAAGAAAATTTTTTTACAGCCTTAGAATTCTATTTGCTGACATAAGATTAAGTTTGATAAAATTCCTATATTAGAAAATTTTTTTGAATTTTTTCGACCAATATATTTTAGTTTTTGTAACAACAAATCATATAATTAACGTGTACTATAGACAAATATCTTACTTTT
This sequence comes from Eupelmus urozonus, assembly GCA_900480035.1. Taxonomy (NCBI): domain Eukaryota; kingdom Metazoa; phylum Arthropoda; class Insecta; order Hymenoptera; family Eupelmidae; genus Eupelmus; species Eupelmus urozonus. The sequence continues at coordinate 14,226 of UELX01000016.1, forward strand.
GTAATTGCAAAGCCAACCATATCCAGAAATCTTTATATAAAAAGTGAAAGAATGATATTAAATAGTGATTTGAAAATTCGAATTTGAATATTTAACATAGGATTATTGTATTTTATTTATTTTATTTTATGGCGCACTTTCGGTTTATTCTCGTAAACCGTTTTTAAAAATTTATAGTAAATCATAGAATAAATAGTAGGTAAAAGTAGATGACGCAGATAAAAGAAGTAATGTAATATGTTGATCATTTTTTTCAAAATAAAATAGAACTATTTTCAAGGTTTACGCATTTCTCTATTTCCAGTCTTACGAAATTTTATTTCAAAACCTCGAAGACTATTTTTAAGTTTTTTAAATACATATAGTTTTCTTTCAAGTAAACTAAAATAAAATCCAGTCCTTAATCAATAATACCAATTACAATTAAAAAAAATAATATCGCATAGCTCAAAAATCCAAAGGAACACTGGCACAATTTAATCTCGTAAAAATCTCTAATACAGGCCCATATACCTAATCCCATCGAGCCATTAACGTCCTCCACTCGGAAAGATATATCCTGTAATTTTCCTCCAGAAATCGGGGCCACGCGTCCAAAAACATTGCCAGCCTTAACCTCGTCGTATATCCGATTTCGCAATCAAAACGAACGACAGAGCGCGCGCGCTAAAAAGAAAAAAAAGAAGGCAAGCAAGCCGCGATTTAGGCATCAAAGCCACGTAAAACGACACATCCTGAGAAACCCGTCCGCGGCGGCCGCGGGACCTGAGCATCAGACCGCGATCCTGGCCATTGGAGCGCGGCCGTGCGCGCAGAAGGAGAAAGAGAAGCCTGCGCAGGCGGTGAAGAAGGCGACGAAGAAGACGACGAGAGAGGGAGCCGGCGTGCAGGGCCAGTTCCTCTCTCTCTCTCTTGGCTTCGCGAGGGGGTCTCTCTGAGGCACTTGTTTACTCCTTGGCCGAGAGAGGGAACCGAGGCGCGTGGCCTCATTTTCGGTCGTGCACCTTCCACACGGCGTCACTCTTAGGCTAATTCGTCTTGCTTCCTACTTCTGTATTCCGTCCTTTGTGCTTACGCGCGCGACGTAATGCACTAGTGCCATTGCGCTTCGCTATGCGTTTGGCGCGCTGCCGTGCACTGGATCGTAGCTGGCTTAGCTGTGCTCGTGCTTGGGAATTTTGATGAGAGAGAGAGATATTTTGCCGGGCCGTTTTCGGTAGTGCCCACCGATCGGACGGGCGCTGCGCATTTTATTAATCAGGTGGACGGCTGATTACGAGGAAGCGATATTTGGCTGGTGTTGCGCGCTTTTGGACGTTTTGGAATTCCCGGGCTCGAAAAGAGGAATGTACTTGGAGCTTTATTTCGACGAAAAGTACTTGGATCTTTTGGGAATTTAATCTGTTATACAAAATCTAAAGAAAAAAAAATTCTGCCTGCAAACGTAAAAATGATTGAATTGATATATTAGTAAGTACCAAAGATGGTAACCAAAAGAGATACCTGGTTTTCCCAGTCAGGAGCTCATGTATAGAGCAGTTCTTACAAAAAGATAACAAAACTCTAATAAAATAGACTTCAGTGGGCTTTAAAGTATAAATAAAAAGCGTATATTACGACATAAAAATATGCACATAAGCTACAAACACAAATACAAAATATAAGCCAATAAGAGCACCTTTCTAAAATCCCCCAAACAAATATCCATTCAAAAACTGGTTAACCACATCGCTGCCTGGGAAAAGTCAGCGAAGAATGCGCAGTTTTATCCCGGCCATATGTTGCAGACCGCAGCTATATACTTGTCCAGCGGACACACGTGCACTTATCGGATTTGTCTAAACACATAAACATACTGTTTAGCCGACAACAGAGATAGAGAGAGAGAGAGTCGCAATTTCAGCCACTCGGCTAAGAGTGAAATTACCCTCCTTCCAAAGTGTGAAACGATATCATCGGCTTTTCGAGGCCGAATATCCTTCCTCTTTTTTTTTTTTTTCATTTGCCCACGTGAGAAGAAATGCGCCTTTGTTAGCTGCACATATGTTGGAATTCTTTCTCTCTTATATACCCCGTGCAGCGGCGCAGGCACTTTTCTCTCTCTCTTTCTCTGGGCGCGCTGCACGCGTGAGAGTACGGAAATAACGCGCGCAGGGATAAACCCGTAAATAATTTCGCCGTGTGCTCGTTTTGAGTTTCCGAGCTCTGGGGCCTCCTCTTCAAAACAAATGACTCACTCGAAAAAGTAGGTAGTTTTGCGCGCTAGAGCAGTGCGATAAACACGCTGCTGCCAAGTTCGCGGTCAGCTTTTTTTTCTCGACCAGGCTAATATTGCGCGGTTTGAATCTTTGGGTCTAGAAGCTGTTACATGCGCTTGCTAACTCTGTATTTCTTGTGTGCGTATGTTGGTAGTTTGCCGGGGAATACGTTACTGAAAGTAAGTGGCTTCGGGCTAAAAACTGGTGATGTATATGCGCGTTTCTGTTATAACGGCTTCGCTTTTAATTAGTTGCGCAATCTTTATAATGGTAGCACACACGTAATGGTTCTAACGTATTATTACTTTCGCGAAATGTTGTTTAAAGTTTCACGTTTCAAAAACTTTGTAGTGTGTATTTATTAACTAATAATACACAAATTTATTTGTACATATTGAAGAAACGATAAGAAACGAAAATTATATACGAATAAAAAATGAATAAAAATTATAATAATTTTATCCGCCTGTCTATCACGTCACAGAAATTATCGTAAAATCTTCAAGCATCCCACTCGACTCCATAAATTTCTCGCCGCCTTAACCAGAGCACGCTCGCATCAATTAAACCAGATCTAGCAAAACTTCAAATTCTCGAACATTCCCCATCAGGCAGGTCCGTCCAAAAGGCGCAAAAGATCGCTAAACCAGCCAGCAAAACAACATTATACCAGACGTCTCGGCTGCAAAAATCCCAGCACACGCAGCTCGTGCTCATTCCAGAAGGCAAATCGCAATTTATCAGCCGGCCATTCCTCGCGCATATACACACACACACATCAGGCCCAACCTGCCTCTACGTAGGAAGATCCGCGCGAATCTCGCCTCTACGCGCGGATATCAAATAGCTCGCGCTCTGCTCGGCGAGTCGATAAAATTACAAAACCCGCACGACTCGCGCCGATCGAGCGCGCCTCGTGGCATGGAATCCGATATTACCTCACCGAGGCAGCGGGCCGTGGCAGTGACAGTGGTGCTGCCTCTCTCCGCGCTGAGCCTGTGTGTAAGCGTGTGTATGTAGGACTAGCCACGGCCAAAGTCAAGACGGAGAACGCGCTTCGATCCTGCGCACCGATCTCCCTGCGCGCTCTCGAGCTCTGTATGTATGTATGCTTTTTGCTGCTGCGGCTGTGTGCCTTTCGATTCGCTGAGAGTGCTGTATGGCGATGCGGCTTTTTTGCTTTTTCGTGGTTTTTTAGAAGGGAGGTGGATTTAACAGGATGTACGCGTGGCTCACCTTTTTCGGGTAGTTGATGAAATTTTGATGGGTTGGAGTATAGGAAAAGGATTTTTGCCTTTTTCTTGATATTGTTTTTTTGTTTTGTAAATGCAGGAGTCGTTGGTTTTTCCAAATTTCGGATTTGTCATTTCAAAAGAAAGGCTTTTTTGACTTTTACTTTTTCCCCGGCTGTTACTTATAGACAGTTAATTCCTTGACTCACGCTTATACATTCAGAACGTGTTGAGCAACATTATTATTCTGGAACTTATCCTGCCGATATAAAATGGATTTTTTCTCCTCCGACTTCGGTAAAAGGCAGTTATTTTTTAATTTATTTTTAGCCGCAGCGCTTTTAATACAAGAAACGGTACTTTTTACCTTCAAAATAAACCTTGATAAATACAAGCTAATCATTAACTTCAATCCCTCCCGAGATTTCAAAATACAAGAAACACAAACTTAATTCAAATCCCATTAAAAACCTCCAGCTCTCAAACCTCAATCCACCGGCTATTCCAAGAAGGCCCATTACCCTCGCGCTCAAAAAACCCCCCCGGGAGAAAAATCAATTAGCCCTTTGAAAAACAGACTCCCAAAGCATCCTCATCCAATATTCAAGCTCAGCCGATCGCCTCCCAGCGATAAAGCTCCCTGCGCTGCTAATTATAAGCGCGCAGGCGTTTCCAGGTTCATCGCGCATTTTCCCGCCTACGGATTAGTTAGTTGAACACACAAGTGCGCCTGCATTACGGGAATGCAGAGCTGCCTGCTCGCGGATTAAATGCGCGCGGCGTTTTTAAAGCGACCTTTGTTAAAGGAGCCTCGGCCTGAGAGCGCGGGCGGCTAATTAAATGGAAATTGTTCGTTTCCCTGTTACTTGGGGCTACGTGTGTGCCGTAATAGCGCGCGAACTTGTTACGGGAATCGTTTATACATATAGCGCGCGCCGGAGCGACGCCAAGCCTTTTAATGCGTAATTCGCAATGCGAGCGAGCCGTTTTAATTCGTTGGGAGGGTGCTTGTGTCGAGCGATGCTTTTGATAAATTAATAAAGTCGGGTTTGCGTGCAAGATGAAGACGTTGACGCTGAAAGATCGCGATGAGTTTATACACTCGTGTATATAAGGAAGAAAATTGATAAAAATAGTATTCCACGCGACTTTCGCAGCGAAAGCATTTAATTTTTTCTCCTAGACTGCGAGTCAGGTCTTGACGTCTCCTTGAAATACAGCCGCGGCGAAACGGCTCGGTCCAAAATGATTTTCCATTCGAAAAACCGCAAAGCCCTCGCGCGCTCGTAAACAAGGAGCGTCAAGCAGCTCTCCTTTAGCCATAGCAGCGGAGAAAAAGAGAGAAGGAAAAATGGCGAATCCCATCTTATTGTAAAGCGCGCGGAGCTTACGGAGCGCAACGGCGTTCCAGCTGTTGCTCGCTGAAAATTCACGACTCATAGAGCCCGCTCATCCATTAATAACGAAACAATGATCCTCTCTGGGCTGGATTTTTCTCCCTCCTCTCCCTTACGCTCGCGCGCGAACGAACAATCAAGAAAAGATGGCCGGCGATATATACGCGCGATCGCAATCTCCTCTCTCTCTCTCTCTGTACATCGCGCAAGTATATATCCTTTCTCCTAGCCTCCCCATAGGCGTTATACAATGCGTTATAACCAGGGCTCTCCTAGTGTCACGGCCATCTTTACGTTTCAAGTTCGCGAGAGCTCGCTCTCTCGTGACTAGCAGCGCACTTTTCGCACGCCCGCAAATTCAATTCGCATTGTTATACACCTCTCCTCTCTCTCTCTCTATTTTTCCTCGAGAGACGCCGCGCGCGCAGCGCAAGACTAGCGAGCGCGCGCGCGGCTCTCCGGACGTTCACCTTTCAGAGAGAGAGAGAGAGAGCAGCTCGAGCGAGCCGGAGAGTGGCGCGCCGCCATTACACAATCGCCGAGAGCGAGGAGAGACGATGAGAGTCAAGAGCAGCCGCCATCTTGGTACCCTTGCCCCCGAGAAAGAGAGAGAGAGAGAGACGGCCTGTTTCCTGTGCTGCAAGGATTCTGTCGTGTTTGAGACTAGGGGGGGAGCTGGATTTTTTCCGAGTGCTTTCCGCGGACTGGTCTGTTGTAAGAGAGGCTGATTTTCTTGTTAGGAATGGATACGCTGTTTCCGCGAGGAAGTTTTGCTGTTTGCCGGGATGCTTTCGAGCTGTTTGGGATGATGGGATGCTGGGTTAATGGTTTTCAAAGTTTTTATTGGTGGAGTGTACTCGGTTGTTGACGTTAGGTTTTTCAAGTGCTTTTTTAAATTTTAAATGTGCTTCGACGTTTTTTGCACTTTTTGTTAGATATGAGTCGTACTTTAAAAATAAGATAACGCTATTTATCGTATTTTAGTTAGGCCTCTTGTTATTGTACGATTATACAATAATTCATCAAAAAATCACGACTTAAAATTCAAGAAAACAAAATTTCTCATCCCATCTCCTTACTTCGACAAATCTAACCCTAATCATCCACACAGCAAACATACTCGACATTACTTCCCCACCTCCAAAGTCATTTTTCAACCACCTCAGCTGCTGTCATCGATCAATCTCACTTGACCTCCTTATCACCCAGTATTTTTCCTCTCCTACACACACTTCCAAAAAACGCCGTCCGCGCCATTTAAAAAGCAATCCAGCAACTCTAGCAACAACAACAACATCAACAATAGCCGGCAAGGCGACACACGAGAGAAACAGTTATAACTAGAAGCTGCGCGTAAAAAAAAGCCAGCCGCAGCTCTCGGAGATTCGAACGTGCGGCAAAGCGCGAATACGTATATATATATATATACCTATCCTGACGCGCTTGCTCAAGATGACGTGGCTCAGGAATGAGTCGCGCTTTATTTCTCTCTCTTACCGTACGCTCCTCTTTTTTTTTTTTTAGTCAGCCTCGAAAAATTATACAAGATGGCCAGCGTTTAATGATCGAGCGATTCGTTCGTTTTCGTCGTAGCCGCGCGCAGTAATTTTTCAAGCGCGAGCCCGGGTTCATTGACACCTGCGCGGGGGCCTCGGAGAGCGCTCGCCGAGGCATAAAGATTAGAATCGCGCGTGCTACGCGCCCGATCGGCTCGCGCTCTTTTGTGGGGGCAAAAAAATGCAATTTCTCGAGATCGGACAGGTGAGCGTAAAGGATGATCGATCGGCAGAGCGGAGAGTCGAGGCTTCTTCTTGCCGCGTTATCAAAGGGGTTATAATTCACCTGCTGCTTATGATAATAAGAAGGTTTTATAATGCCTTTCTGTACTGTTAGACGTGCTGATGTGAATGGGAGGAGGTAGGAAGAGTTCATTAATAATGAAGGGATTTTTCGAAAATGCGCTGGCTTTTTGAGATTGGCTTGGGGAGAATGTGAGTGCGAGTTGGAAGGAGGTCTTTTGAATAATCTTTTTGCTTTTTCGACGAGTCGAAAAATGAGCGTTTTTGTCAAGTTATCTTTTAGCTTTTTGAGTAAGCGCTCGGCGTCATTATAATATTCATGAGCCATTAGTTACAAGGAAACAATCATTAGTTAAAAAATGTCAGCTCGTTTAAAACTGCAAAATAAAGCTTGTTTACACTTTATTTCATACCAGTGTACTTGTGATACTTAAAATATTTCAAAGCCACCATTATCAGTCAGAGTCGGTCAAAGCCAGCTTGAAGAAACCAAAAAATCTCGCCTCATTCAAAACTAAAGCTAAACTCTCAGACCACAAATCCTCACGAAATCCAAAAGAGAGGCGAAAATAACTCATCTCTCGTCCAGCTCGCGTTTTTGCTTGCTCTCCAGCTCGAAGGAATCGGTTCCGGCGAGCTTGCTTTTCTATAGCCCCTATACCTCGCAGCAGCATCTTCTTCCCTGCTTCCCTCGACTTTGCTCCAGCAAATTGCGAAATTCCTGCGCGTATAGAGAAGAGACTCGGCGGATGAGCTTTCTCAGCTCGAGAGCGGCGCGCGCTCGAGATAACGTCGGAACAATCGCGAAATTAGGAGTAGGTAATGGCTGATGAAATTTCAGCTGCGAGACGTGTAATTTGGGACGTTATTACCGTAGAGCGAGAGAGAGGGAGGGAGGACGACGGTATTTATTAAATATTTGTATAAAATCGCGGAGATGCCCGCGCTCTGATGGTACGTTTCAATTTTCCGCGGGGAGTGTGAGAATGGCGCGGATGCTGAAATATTTTTTCGAGATCTCGGAGGGGGCTTTAAATTGCGGGGAGGTGGGCTGATTATGGTTTTCAGATTGAATTAAACGTATCTGATTGCGATAGTGTGCAGTCGAGTTTTCCGCGAGGCTGGCCCTCTTGTAGATCGTGAGATGAATTGCGCGCCGCGACTTAAGTATATAGTGCTGTAATAATGGATTGAATAATTTTCTTGTGATGACTAACGAATCGACCTTAAAATTTTTCGAAAAACACTGACGGTCTTTCCAGGAATAAAGATGATTAGCCGAGATGAATCACTTAATTTCAAATGAAAAGCTCGATACGGAGTAACTGTATATAATTAAGACGTTTTCACCGTCTCTATAAAAGAATAATCTTCATAATTACAGCAGCCGTATAAAAAAAAAAAAAAACAATGACAACTATAATCAGTGTCAATCCAGCAGCCCCCGCTGTTTTTTCTTCCGCGCCTACAAACAAAACTGCCAAATCGGCCAAAACTAACCCCATTATGCAAATGCGAGCCATCAAAGAAAATCACAGGATTTTTGCAGACGCTCTTAAAAGCCGGCAATCATCGGTTCCCTCAGCCACTATATACTCCCGGCGAGCAAGAAAAATCCCACGCGAGAAAATAAAAACGTCGAACGTAAACAAGCCTCCTCCCACGCGTTTAAAATCGAAACTGCGCAGCAGATATCCCGCGGCGCGAGATTCTCCAAATGCCATCGAGGCGCGGAGTGACGAATCGTCATCGCGGATTCCAGAGCCGGGTACGCATATATACGTACACACAGCGAGAACTCAGCAAAAGGAGGGAGGAGCGTGCGCGCAGGTATTTACCGGGTCGGTACGTATACATACGCATATATATACGTATAGAGGCCCATGTATGTAAGTAGGCCGCCACGACGCCGCGCGCCGGACTGTACCGTTACATTAGGTGTACACACACAGGCCGGGCTCGCGCGCGCGCATACGAACTAACTACGCAGCCGGCGCGCGGCTCTCTTGTGGGGCCCGGCTCTCTCTCTGTCGGTCAGCCTAGGAGAAAGAGAAAGACGCATTCCGCTGGTTACACGCACTTTGTTACGATGAGTTACCGCCCTTTCGTCATCCAGTCTGATGGTGCACTGCTGGTACCGGGGACTGAAATGAAGCCTATGGACAAAAGAGTGGATGGGACTCTTTGGGATTCCGAGTGCGTTCGATGTGAGAGAGGGCGCAGAGCTGATGGATAATATGCAGGTTGAGGATGGCTGCAGTGTCGCTGGGCTTTTCGATTTATTGCGATGTGCCGGAAGAGGAGTGCGGATTTTTTCGGCTTGGGATTAATGAGGTTCTATTGTGGCTGGTGATGATGGGTTTGGTATTAGAGGTTCAGGGAACTTGGTGTTACAAGATACTCTGACGTTAATGTGGGAGAATATGAATTTGATTTTTCAGTTTTTGTCTGTATTATGTTGCAGCTTAGAATAATCTTTAGATAACAACAGAATGTAAAGGAAAACACAACGAAAAAGACAAAGTATTACACCGGTAAAAAATATCGCATCATCTTCCAACAGGAGATACCATCACTAGTACTGCAAGAAAGAGTAGTACCTCCTCTCCACATAAAAAAAAAACAAATCCTAGCGCAAATTTCCATAAACATACTCGCATAAAAAACCAAAACAGCAAAATCTAGCTCATCGCGAATATCATCATAACGACTATAAACCACTTGAACGTCCCATCCCACGTAGCCCTCGCTGCGCGCATCTTACATTCTCGAAAAGTCGAGCGCATACGTGTTTTCCTTTTTAATTATCCAAGAGGGTCGAGGACCTGGATGTAGGCCGAGGGTTCAAGGTGACATAGGTGCACCGCGCTCTCAGGAAAGCTACGCACGCGATGCTGCTTCTCAGCTGCCTCTCTCAAGCGAGCTGTGAGAAACAACAACCTTTCTTTTAGTAAAGGACAGAGCGACGACGACGGAGCTACGTGTATATACACACTCTCCTCGCTGCAGCAAGAGAAAGAAGAGAAAGATACAGCGACGGGCAGCGAGGAGAGAAATTCCAGCGAGAGAGCCGGCCATTCAAGCTGTAACACTTTTACGAGTTACGTTTCCGCGTTGCGTAACGCAGCCGATGAGAGAGAGCTCAACGCCTGGAACTCCTCCCGTCATCGGGAGCGCGCGCACTTTGAGGAGCCGCGCCAGGCGGAGAAGAAAGTCACGAAAAAGTGCACTTTTTTCGGAGCTCCGATGTGCTCGGATCTTTTAATGATCATGGCTTTGATTATTACGCGCTGACGGGTAATGGCCGAGGGAAGTAAGCTTGCGTCATACTTTTTCTGATGAGCTGAGAGCTCATTTTCGTTCTAAACAATTTTTTTTATTGGATCGTTATGAGGTGGCTAAAATGATTATGTGCTGGAATTTTTTCGGGAAATTGTGATGGAAGGTGTGAGAGGTCTTAGACCTTTGCGCTTTGATGTTTTTATTTTTCACGTTAGATCAATATAATATTGGTTGTGAAGAATGGAATTTTTTAATATTTCTCATTTTAAATTTTTGAATGACGGTAGAGGAGGAAAGGTAAGAGAAAAATATACTATATTGTAGCTCTAATTAGGTACCGCAGGATTCAAGGAACGAGCATAATTAACTGGTGATTCGTTGATATGTTTTCCTGGTTTTTAATTTAAGGAATTTAGATGGAAATCATTTTTAAGAAAAATGGAAAAATTAATTTCAGGCACATCTCACAAATTTATCTCACAAATTTATTAAGATTTATGAAAGCCGGCAGATCTTAATTAACTTTGTTCTGCATAATCATCATAAAAAATCCTTTCTTCCTTTTTCAGTCAACAAAAATAAAAAATCACGAAAAAATAAAATTCACACGAGGACCAAATCCGGTTGATAAAACGCATACCTTCAAACATTTCGAAAATCGATTTTCGATTCCTTAAGATATTACATCCACTATTTCAAAAAATAAAGTGGCTTTTCGAGTTTTTGATAATCAAGCAGCTCCAATCACGTAATTTATAGCTTTTTCACGCTCAGCCGTATTCAATTTCACGTATATCCCAGATCCATCTGTTAAGTCACTGGTGAATTCCAGTTTTAATCAAACTTGCCCAAACCCAAAAAAAGCTCCCCACCATCTTATTATCCCCCATTCAGTCTGAATCTTTCTTTATCTCCGCTCTCCTCTACACCTCACTCGCAGCAACAAAAGATCCCGAGCTAGCGCATTAAAGCCTTTTTGCACGGGCCATCATGATGATAAAAAAATCCGGCGACAATAAGCCGCGCGGCTTCGCACGCACCGCTGAATGGGATTATACGCGCGCCTGACAAAAGGAACAGAGCTACTCGGGCACCTTGACCCTGAGCGCCCGGCCGATTATAAGCGATATCTTTCGACTCGCTCTCCGTGACGCCTCATTTGAGCGAGCACCGATCGGACCGATACGCTTCGGTTAGCCGCGGAGCTGGCGAGCGGCTCCAGGAGACGGAACCGCTTCGATAAAGCCTCGCGGAGGGAAAAATTTCGTGCCGCTCGCTGATTTTTCTCGGTTTTCGGGCTGATGGGATGGCTTTTAATTGGTTAGGGGAATTAATGCCGGATCAAGATGCTTTTTTTCGTATTGTTTATTATAGAGTCGTTTTTATCTGGATAGCTTATTAGCGGCGCGGGGAATGGATGCGGGCTGCGGCGTGCGCGCGCTGCTATATCTAGATAAAAGTGAATTATTTTCCGAAAGATATAATATGGGCAGGACGTTAAGGTAGGTGTTTATGCGTCGAGGTTCGTTAATTATTGTGCATTTGCATGAAGCGGGCTGAAAAAGATAGTGGAAAAATGCGGCGATTTATCGCGCTCGAAGCTTAATTGCCGGGTACTCTGGGATAAAGCGAGCCGAAAGATTAAAATAGAAATCGTGCGCATGAATTTCAATTACTCGTAACAATGACGCAACAAGCATAGCATTCTTTAAAAAATAAATTATTCTCAAACAATCCTAATTCTTCGCCTGAACTAAAAAGAAAAACCACGCACCAATCCCATCAAGCAAACCCTAAAAAATCGAAAAATCGCTATCCAGCTCGGACGTCTGTAAAGCGATCCGGCTCTCGTTCAGCTCGAATCGCCTTGACCTCGAGCGCGAAAAGGCCAAGATCGGCAGCGCGCAACGCAAGCAGCCTCGCTCCTTTCGCGTCGCCGAGCAGCGCAGCAGCAGCAGCAAGAAACCTCCTCCTCTCTCGCCGCGGGAACGGTATAATGCACATGAGCTCGAGCGGCGAAGGAGAGAGAGAGAGAGACGTTATAAGTAGGCGAACGTAACTGTTTTATTTAAGCGAGGCAGAGCAAGAGAGAGAGAGAGCCGAACGCGCTGAGCGTCTCTCTGTCCGTCTTACATAATCGAAAACACAGAGAGTGAAAATCTTGCGGACGATCCTACTTTCTTTATCTTTCTCCGTGGCCGCCTCCCGGCTTTGAGAAAGAGAGCAGCTACCTGTGCCCGTGAGCGCTGATTTTAGGGGACGATGTGGCTTTTGTCAGCCGAGGGGATATACACACTTGTGACTGTCGCAAGCGTTGAGTTGTATAGAGGAGGAATAGGAGAGCCGGTGCGTTACACCTGTTGGCAGGTGGCGGACGAGAGTGGGTTTAGTTATGACCAAGTGGATTGTTTTATGAGCGTTTTTTAAATGACGGGATAAAATATGTTTTCGAACGCCGTGTGTGCGTAGGATTTTGGCGTGATCATCGCTTTTTTTTCTCTTTTGTAAAAACAGAAACGGAGCTGGCGCTGCTTGAAGGTCTGTGAGGTTGTCGACCTCATGCCTAGCAACCGGCTCTTGAGAAAAAAACCTCTGAAAAATCTTTTTTTTTTTATCAAATGGGCTACGCGTTGCGCGTTAAAAGCATTTACTTAAAATAATAAGAAACTTACAATGTGTGTCCATTAATTTTAATATTTTTATCACATGAGTCACTTTTTTTAAAGATATAGTATTTTCAAAGATCTAAAACCATCATAAAAAAATTTTAAATAAAAAAAATCAAATGTAACAACTTACATTAAAAACCTATTTCTCATTCATTATTTTCAACAATAAATTATTCTCACTACGCAAATTTAACAACTCAAATCTAAGCAATTAGACAAACATTAACTGAATCACTTGTAAAAAGAAAACAATACCCCAGAACCCGCGCACGAGCTCGCCTGCATTTCCATTTTACATAACGAGCCGCTCGCTCTCTCCTTATTTTCGTCACAATCAAAACTCCCGGTGACCCGGCGGTTACGTTACATACGCCGCAGCAATGTCAAGGTCTTCTCGGCGGCGCGCGCTTAGCATTTCGTCGCTCGCCGTACTCGCGTCGCCTCGGGCTGATAACGTTTTTCACACGGCACGAGCCGATGTTTATGTCATTTGGGATCGAGGAAAATTAATTTTTCTTTGTGGAGGTGAGGAGGCTGTTCTTATTAAAGGATTTTTTTTATGAAAATGTGAGAACGATCGTTTAAGCGTGAGAGAATTGTTGTAAGAGTTTGATGGATTGTTGTGATGAGGTGAAAAAATTAATGGCCAGCCATTATGAGAACTCGTTTAGCCGAGGTCGTTAACCCTTGAATTCCTAGACACAGGAGTGCATTACTCGTACAACAATTACGACAGTCATCCTGATGCAGAATCATTCCTTCGTTGCTTCGTTCTTTTGGTCTGCTTGGTATTTGTAGATTCAAAAGATAAACGGCGTAAAAGGTTTTTGATATCTTCTATGACATTTTCAAAATCATTGCTGCCTATATCTATTCTCAATATGACAGTAAACAATAATAATTTTGAACCATAAACTATTGTTCTCTAACAATTAATTATACTTAATCACAACCCTCCAAAGAGTGTACCTGCAATCCAAAAAGCTTCTAAAAAGAAGCTAAATCATTAAACTCTGCACACCTGAATCACCTAAACAGCACTCAGCAACCCCTCATCCCACAAGACCACCCATCCAGCATATCCATACCCCCCAGCTTTCCAGCTCCCAGCCACGCCCAGGCCTGTGTTTACAAATACACGTTTCTCCTTGTATATAACTTTCGTCCTTAGCGAGGGGGCGAGAGGAAGAAGAAGAAGCAGCGTCGGCAGAAGAAGAAGAAGAAGAAGTCCCCTCGCTTTCTGTTATTCATCGATTCGCTTTCTCGTTAGTTATGCGAGAGTACGCGGAGGCGCCAGGTTAACGAAAGTATATACGCGAGAGCGCGAGCGCGGATGTAACGTTAGCGCGAACGGTACACCGCTGAACTGTTATATCCCGGGAGTCTCCCGCGCAGCGGAGTATGTGTCTGCAGACCGGGGACCCACTGGCCCAGCGATCTCTCTCCAGGCTCTCCAGTTCGCTTAATAATGTCGTTTGGCCAACAACGAGCCGGCAACGCAACGAGGGACGAGCTGAAGAATGGATGTCGTTTGACGAAGACGAGCCTGATGGTTTGACGCAAACGGGATCTATGTGTGTGTGTGGATTGAAGATAAGACCGAGGAGGACAGTGCATAAGCTGGACTGATAAGATAGTGAGAGGTGTGTCAGTGTGTTACTTGTGGACTGGGTTGGGTCGATTGGCGACCTTCAAGAGGATTCCTTGGGTTCTGGTGTCTGTTATCAGTGACATTGTTATGGTGTAGTTTTCGTATATTGATTGGACTGTTTGTTGGAGGATGATTATTTTTAGAGTAGTTACAGAATGAGATTGCGGGAATGGGAGATTTGGAGTGTAATTTTTATCAAAAATTAAATAAACATTTAATCAAATAAAAATTAAGTTGTTTGTCCTGATTTTTCTAATTTTCGTTGTAATTGATGACTTCAGGTATACGAATATTTTTTAAATATTAATTCATTTAAAAATAATTTTCAATCGTGAAAACTGTTTCTAAAGTTAAGGGCCTTGTAAAATTTGAATTACTAGTGTGATAAAATTTCAATTCAAAAGATTTCAAAATGGGGTATTTAAATCATTAACTATAATATTCCGTTTCTTGATGCGTTATTAGATGATATATTTCAAATTTTATCGTACAAATTTTTTCTGGCAATGAATGTCTGTAAAATGAATGGTGCAAGGATATAAGTTTGAATAACATTGGTATGACGTCACAGCGGTGGTAAAAGTGTCACGAGTCTGACGTCAGAATGTTATTTTAAATAACGATGCAGATAACCTCTTTTCAGTTCATTTAAATGCTTGATTTATAAAACAAATATAATAAAAGATAACGGATCTACTGTAATCTTAGGAACTTTACTGTTCAATGCCACGTAAATCATTATTACGCAAATATTATAAAATTTTTTTCAACCTTAAGCTTTTGCTATTCTGAATTATCTACTACTTCACATTTATAAATCAGAATATTTCACGATTACAAATATATGCAATAAATATTTTTCAATACAAAATATTTTGCTTATTCTATTTTCATTATATTAATTAACCCTGCCACTTTTATAAATTACTAGGTAAGTATTATTATTACTCAATAAATTTTTATCTATAACTCATTTATTACTCTTATCCATGAAAACCCTTCAAACTGATTTGCAAACCATCCTACGCAATTTTACCAAACTAATTCAATCAGATTCCTCCTAGCTAAGCAAAGACCTTAGGAAAACTTTCGCCAAGGAGTATCGCAGCCAGCTCTTCCGGCCTCTACCTCTTACCTCTCCTCTGCACCACTTTTGCTGACTTTTACCCCATAAATACAGCACGCGTCGCCGCTCCCGGGCTAATTGCCCCAATTCCGGCCGAGACCTCAAGGTCGCCCACTGAAATATTAACCGACAATAAACGGTTATACCCTGCCCCCCTCATCGGCGCGCGCGCGCTTACATAACCATTTGCCAGAAACACTTTCCTTGCCTGATAGTTACGGAGGCGTCGACGCAACTCCAACCCAAACAGCGAGAGGCCCAAGGAGGATCAAAAAGGAAGTTCGGGGAAACGGCAGTTTGGTTTGGGATGATTTCTTTCGGGATGATTTGCGATCTTTGAGAAGGGCGTTTAGAAACATATGCAAATGCGAAAGCTCGTAAAAATGTCTTTTTCGAGCTAGTGCGATTCTTAATATATTTATATGGCTTATGAAACATCTGTTTATGTTAAAGAGATCGTATAAAGTTTAAAAATATACTCTTGGCGCAAAATGGGTTTTTGAGCCTTACAACAAAGCCAAAATTGTAGGTAAAATTTTAGTTGCCAGAACAGCTGGTTTAAATTAGCAGCGTTTTCTTTTTGAAATTAAAATAATTATTTCAATTCAAACGGACTTCCTTTTTTAAGCCATATTTAAAAAGAATTATTCTAGTCTCAAGAGGACACATTTCCAAGCGTACAGTGTCACTCTGAACTGCAGCAAGATTTGAAACATTCTGTCCGAATTTTTTACCACCGCTTTTAACCCCATTCCACTGCGCTAATTATCCAGATATTAAAAGCAGTACTTGTACAATCTCTCTTTTATGCATCTTTTCACCCGGCTTGACATCAGTTCTCCACAGAAAGGGCGAGAGAAAGAAAAGGAGTGAAAAAAAAGAAGCAACCAGGAAGCAAGCGAAATTTTCGAGGGCAGGAGGAGCGTCCACAGCAGCACAGCCCCATAAAGACTCGTTGCGTGGCAAAGGACACGCAAAGAGGGACATACGGAGAGGGATCAGAAACGAGCCGGAGAAATAAGGGCAAACCCTGACCGCGAGAGAAAGAGAGGAGACACTGTCTTCCTTCCGTTACTCAACAGCGAGATGGTGTATATACATGTATACACAGAGACGCAGGAGGAGCCAGAGAGCGGCGGCGGCCGCAAGAGAGAAGCGCAAGGTTTTTATTGTCTAAGACTCGGCTCGGCTTTTACGAGCAAAGGATATACAGTCTGCTTGCAGATATCCAAGCTGCTCCAATTTTCCCGGAAAGCTCGGAGCGCGAAGACAAGAAGCGAAACGCACGCGGGAGAAAGAAAGAGAGCGGATTGCGCGTAAAATCCGCAGGGTTGCTGCTGCTGCTGCTGCTGCTGCACAAATTGCCGTGCCGTTAAAAGTGCCCCGGCGGCTCTCGATCTTTATTGCATCGCGCCCGTAAAATAGCGGAAGGGTATATATATACACTCGTCTTTTCTTTTCTCTTGCCCCCCTGGCTCAGCTCGCTCAGCTCTCGGCGCAACCTCGTTTTGGGGGAGGCCGTAAAGTTACGTGCCGTGGCTGTGGCTGCTCTCGTGCGCGCGCTTTTTCCCGACTTCCGTAAAGATAGGCTACTGTTGCTGCACGCCAGGCCGCACGACACACGTCGTGAGTTGCCTCTGGATTTGCGTGCCGTGGATGTAAGCTCCGGAGGCGCGCGCTGTGGGAATGCAAGAGAGGGAAATAACTAGCGTTTGCAAATTTTCAGCCTGTCCCGAGGTGCAGGAGGGATTTTAAGTGCGCTTAAGGACACTTATATGTGCAGGCTACGTGGTGTTGGGTCGTGAGGAGCTGCTTGTTTTTGGAGGATGCAAGAGCTGAGGGGGTTGGATAGGTTCCTGCTTCTGCACGATTTTTAAGGTTACCGTCTCGTTGTGCGGGGAATTTAAATTGTGCTTAAGGATAGCTTTTTCTTGTGCCGTTAGTTTGTTATTTTGTTTGTTTGTCGAATAATTGGTTGGACTGTGTTAAGTATCATTTAGCAAATGTTCCTGCGTTGAAACATCAAGATCAATTACGATGTGCGCGTGACACATCGGCACACCGGCATCTCAGTCTATTTCCACAGTAAAACCCAGCGCAAAAAACCTAAACTCCTCGGCAATAACTCCATTTTGCAAAAACTCCTCAAACCCCATAAAAAAACCCACTCTCCATCCATGTTTACCCTCAAACCCAATAAAAAAAAACCATCATAGCCAACGTCTCCTCATACACATTTATTCACAAGCCATCGCTCGCGGATTTCCTCCTCCCAGCCCCGCTTCGCATTGCTCTCGATTTTTCCCGACTATATAGAC
The DNA here is from genome assembly GCA_900480035.1 of Eupelmus urozonus. Lineage (NCBI taxonomy): Eukaryota > Metazoa > Arthropoda > Insecta > Hymenoptera > Eupelmidae > Eupelmus > Eupelmus urozonus. The sequence goes on from UELX01000016.1 coordinate 31,958, forward strand.
GAGGGCTTGAGCTAGAATACATCAACGCTCGCTCGCGCGGTATACATCGCAGAGCCAGAATTCGTCGTTTTGCATTCCTCAGCTCGCTCTTGCATATACACCAAGAGAGCCGGCGCGCTCTCGAGCGAAACGCGCCGAGATGACGACAAGCGCCTCTCGGACGAACTCGAGCGCGAAGGATTATACAGCCACGTAAATATTGCGCCGGCGCATGTAGACTCGATAACGAAGCCCGCAGACGAGTGAATTGAATTATTTTTAAAGCGAGCGCATCGTTGGGTTATATATACATGCAAGCGCGTATATGGGAAAGGAGCGAGAGGGACACGTCTTCATTATGTTGTTAGGGATGCATTAGGGGATTGTAGATTAAGGCAATCGAGATAATCGAGGAGCTGGAAGGCGGACCGAGCGCCGCGGCGCATGCAAATGACATTGAGAGTATATGCCGATCGGGGATGGATAAAGGGTGCTTTAAATGGGCCTTTAGGTTTAGATTGTCTTTATCGGATGGATATGCGGGGCATTAGCCGCGGATTGGATGTTTGGTAATTTGTTGGTGATCTGGATGATTAGAGCTGCAACTTTTCTCTTGTTGATGATGTTTCGACATTGTTATTGTGCTGAAGTTTATTGAATGGTAAATTGATTCTTTAATAGATATACGAACGGTATGTAGTAATTTCTAATTGATCATTTTCTCCGTGTAATCGCTAGGGTAAATATAAAGTTGCATAAATCTCTAATATCGTATGCAATATTTTGTTACTGTATTGCATGCACTTTGCGATTCTAGCTTATCGTTACATTTTATGCAATGCGTAATTCAGGAATTAATGGGAAAATTTTTTCCCGGTATGATGCATAACCATGAAACTTTCAACTGCTCGGAACGAGCTCAGTGGAAAATAATTTAACGAAAGTTCAAAGCATACTTTTCAATGCAGAAACAACGTAATTACCCTTTGCTTTATTACAATTTATCATCACATTTCCTTTTACACAACTACTCATATATTGTACTAGAAAAAAAATTTTTTTTCGTAAAGTCCTTTCAGTAAAACCCACTTCTCCCTCCACTCCATCATTGCCATTTCCTCTTAATTCACTCATTCCCCCGTCGACTCGATAAATACAGACATCTTCGAATCTTTAAAAATAATCCCATCCTTTCTATTCAGCAGCGATAAACCCGTTCCCTTCACAACCTGTCCCGTACGCTTCATCTCACACTCCATCCACACGCGCCTTCACACACACACAGACACACATACGAGCTCGGCTCTCGCAGGAAAATTCTCTCACAATTCAATTTCCCGCTTCCTACTTCTCTCTCTCAACTCTCTTAAGGACACCACCTCTCGCATAACAACGAGCCTGTGCCCTCGTGCTCGCTCAATTACGCGATACATCGCGGATAATTAATTATCGCCTACTCCCACACCTGCTCGAATCGGCGCGATTACTAGACAATAGACACGCGCGCGCGCGCGGCCCGTTAAAAAAAAGGCGCGAGCGAGAGAGAGGCCGCCCAGACTGTAAAAATTATGCGCGCGGCATTCATCCGCGACGCGGCGTGTCTATGTATTATTTATACGCGCTCGCACGTATATGCAAAAACACGAAGAGAAAGAGAGAGGGGGCAGAGAGATAGACGCACGCACACACGGGCACGTCGCGCGCGCATTGACCATGAGAAGCACGAGCGAGCAAAGGAGGAGAAGCAGCAGCAGCAGGAGGAGAAGTAGAAGAAGAAGAAGAAGAAGAAGGCACATAATCATGCCGCTCGCTCGTTCGCTCGCTGCCCGGGCAACGCTCCCACGAGGCTGGGGCCAACTAACGGTCCCGGCCTCCACCACACGGCGCAACCAACCACCACTACGAGCTCTCTCGTCTATACATGTATATATACACACACACACGTACGTGCTATCTTCCCTCTTTGTCCTCTCTCTCTCTTTCTCTTTCTCCTCCGTGCTCGTTTTAGTCCCTGTCTTTTACGCCGAGCGGAGAGAGAGGGAGGCACGTTGCTGCTGCTGCTGTTGCTTTTTGGTCTTTGCTTTTTCCTCTTCCTTCCCCCCGCTCTCTCTCTCTCGCGCCTATACGTCGTCTTTTCTCTTCGCTTCGAAAATTAAAGAGACGCGACACACACTGGCGCATACACACACGCGATAAGAAAATTGAGAATGCACACGCGATGCGTGCGAGAGAACGGAGGGTTAGAAGAGAGGTGTATAGAGGAAAGAGGATGGATGGATGAGAAACTGTTTCCGAGCCCTTTCAAACGCGATGGGAGCTGTATGTGCTGCTGCCGTCCAGGATGGACAGTGTGTCATTAGTTTTTGACGATTTAATGCCACGGACATTGTTTCGTGCCTGAGATTGGAAGTACGGTTTGCTGAGCTATACGAGCAGAGGAGAGGAGAGAGATGATTTTTTTCAGGCTTTTCAAATTGCTCGGCTGTCTCATTCGAAGAAAGTATGTGTTCTCTTATTATTGACGTGGAGCCTGAGAGATTTTTAAGTCTACTTAAAATAACTAATAAAATTGAGCGGGTACAAAAATAAAAATTAAATTTTTTTTCCTTAAAATATACCTATACTAAAGCTACTATCAATTTATTCTTTGAAAAAATCTTCTTTCACCTTCTCTTCAAATTCTTCCAGACAGCTAATGATAATTCTGACAAACAACCTCCCCCGCTAATAACGTTAATCCCAGCGCGCGCATCCGCCTCGATTTATCCAACGCAAACTCCTTACAAAGCGCGGCGCCTCATACATTATTTTTAAGAAGCTCTTTCTTCCTCCAATCCGACTCACCCAGAAAAGGCCTCGCGATTTTTACGCTCGCTCCAGCCCACCTCCCTCCGCTTAATACAAACCCGTCACCAAAAAATACCCGCACCCGGCACTGTATACAACCTAAGTATAATTTACGCATTCGTGGATTCCTCAGCCAATCGCTCCTCCCTTCCCATTCAGCATACATCATCCTCGTGCAAGGTGGAGCCCGGCCGAAATCTCGGCTGCTGCCGTCGAGAGAAGAAGAAAGGCTCTCCTAAACGCACTGACAAAGAGCCGGCTCAAAGAAAGAAAATGGTAATTTCGACAAGTGCGTGCTCTCGCGAGGCTAGCTGGAAGCCGAGGCTCTTTTCTCTCTCTTTTTTTTTTTGTGCGCGGAACGAGAGGGGGCAAGCCAATTACGCCCGTTTTGTGTATATCATTTTAGGATTTTCAAGCGTGTAATTATTACGGTACCGCGTATTAGAATAGTCGGGGAGCACGGAGAGGAGAGAAATGCGCGTGGCGTGCTTCTCTTGCGCGAGACCGACTGCCGGCGTCTTTCCTTTGTCGTGCAATTTTTTTTTTCTTTCATGCTTAACCCGCGGGATGCGATTAGAATAAGTGATCCATCCTGTTTGCGACGGAGATGGCTTTAAGGAGGCTCGTTTGCTGCTTTGGCGTTTATTAATTATTCGTGGGTTTATTGGTGTTTTACGGTTTTTGGGGTGGTTTATGTATAGGTTGGTAGTTTTTGAATAGACTGAATTCGATTGAATGATTAATACGAGAGGTACTTAAAAAATTGTCATTTAAATGGTTTTTCTATTGGAAATCACATAATTAGCTTTATTAGTCGATGTGTAGCAATAAATTATAATTTATACCGTAAAGATTGACTTTTATTACTGCCTTTTTATTCGCCCCCACAAAAGTAATTAGCAAAGCCTGCTCATTTTCCCCGAAAACAATGAATCGTCAGCCGGCCGCAGAGCCTTTTAAAAAGGACTTTCCGAAAATTCGCACTCCAAGAGAAAAACTCAAGTGACGGCATAAAACTTTACAGTCCTAATAAGCGCAACAAGCCGCGCCTACAAAAAGTCACAATAAACTCCGACCAGCGGCAATATAATTCGCGCAAAGAAAAGCCGCGGTCCGGCCCAAAAAGACAGAAACGGACCAGCGGTCGGTCTTACTAATGAAAAAACCGAGGTCCTTTTTACCGAAAAATGGCCCTATGAGCGCTGCCCGTAAAAATCGCGCGCACACCGTAAAATCCATCCGCGAAAAAGGGACCTTAGATCTTCTATAAATATAAGTGACGAAAACGAGAGCATACCGAACTGTTACGCCGACGTATACCTACACGTGCGGGCGCTCATAAATTACGGAATAATTGACGTCGACCTTGCGGCAGGTCAGAGAGGTATATACTCTTCTTTTCAGCGGTGCGCGCGCGCGCATTTATGGAGAACAGTCGGGGCTGGGTCTATGGGTTTGGTCGCGTGGAGGAGGCTGCGGCTCTTAAATTTTGGGGCTGGAAATTGCGTCGTGCGAAAATTGGGTAAGATGGAAGTAGTGGGACTGATGCGGCCTTGCGGCGAGAGTTCGTTGCTTTTTGGGATGAGCCCGCCTGGTGAAAGTTTACGAAAACGTAATATCTAATGTAGGCGCTCTAACGGGTTCTGGAGTATATAATCGAAAGTCAAGGTTTTTTGTTTTGGAGCGCGCTCGGTGGCTTTTTGCTTTGGTGGTACGGTTGCGATTTCGAATTCGCACTCGATAATTGCAAAAAATTTTAAAGGAACGGTTATTTAATGTTTTATGTAATATTACGTCAAGTATTTATACCGATGCGAAAGTAGTTTCGATAGCTACATTTGGTACTATTAGTAAAGCTTTAATCAGTAAATTATTTAGTGTAGCCATATCATTGCGGTTCCGAGACTGTTGATAAGCTTAATTGCACGTACATGTTTTTCGTCTCTCAGTGCTATATTATAGAAAATTATATATATTTTCGTATTTTTCTAAGATAAAATTTCTTTTCTCTCATTAATTTAAATAGATTTAAGAAAAAAAAATATAAAAAAGCCACTTATTAATTTACATGTAATTGAACTTATAAATGAAAAATTAAATATACCTATCCAAACAAAAAAACATCCCCCTAAATACATAACAAGCCAATCCATCTAATAACACTTTTCCGCTTACCATGCATCCACACCCCGGCAGCACATCCTACAGGGCCTCTTACTGCACTCGCAGGACAAGTAACCCGCCGCTCCGGCCCACATATCCAGCCTCTTGCGCATATACCTTGTTTGGCCTGTTTTCTCAGCGCACGGCAACAGAGTCGCTGACGAAAAACCCGCTTCCGAAACTGGTTCAGCGGGGCTCGCCGCTGAGAGATAAGGGGTTTTTCGACTCGGACGCTCGCCGGAGCTTTTTCACCGCGGGGGAACCCGTTTCAGCGCGCGCAGTCGGAGAGGTCATTAATTGTTGCTTGCACACGCGGCCTGCACTTTGGCGATTTCACGTGCGAGTTGATCATTTTTCCGACCGCCTCTTCTCTGTCGCGCTGCGGCTTATCGGCTAATATAATCGCTTGCTTTTGTAATTAACGACTGACCGAGTATTTGGATGGGGGGAAATGTCGGGCTGTGGGCTGGCTATTATGGTTAGAAGAAGTGTTATCGGCATGTATAGAGCGCGCATTAGTGGCGCGTCTTGTAGAGCCTTGGGTTTGGGGATTAATCAGGCTTGTGCCTGGTAATTAGGTATGGCTATTAATAATTGAGGATTTAAAAAGTTTAATGGCAAGTCTATTGATCTAAATACGGGGATAAAAGTGTATCGAGTACGGTTATTAAGGCGTTTGGGAAAAATGTTTGGGATATTAATTGTTAGCTAATCAATTTCCTTATGAATAAAGTAAAGCTGCTCTTATGGCCATGGATATATTTATTTTAACTGTAACTTTAGACCACTTAGTTTAAAATTGAAATAGATTTTATTATTTGATTAGTCCTTTATTTAATTAAAAATTATTTTTAACAGAAAAATGTACTATATTTTTGATTTACTCCAAAACTGTTCTCTACAATAACCCACTTATCAATATCGTTAATTTAAGCACCTTCCGCAAGCAATTATTAGTATTAATGAAATATAGGTGAAAATAATATTATAACATTCTTCAACTTATTATAATAATTTTATAACAAAATAACAATAAATTGTATTATTTTATTACGAGTAATTGATATTTTTTGTATTAATATGATTTTTTAAGAAAACGGGGCATAAAATAAATATTTTGTAATACTTTTCTAACCATGCTAGAAATAAGCAGTTTTTTTATGCTATTTTAAAATACGAAAAGAGGTAAAATTTAAATTAAAATTTATGTGAGTTGGAAAAATTAAATTACCTACAGAAATTGCATTTAAAATGTGGGCCAAATGGGCAACAGTTGAGTAGGTCAAAATAGCAACAAAGCATTTAAGATTTAAGATATAGTATACTATTTGAAGAATAGAAAATACCGACTAATAATTTAAAGCCATAAGCCTATCTGCAGAATTAGTTATATAAGCTGACAAAAATATCTTTTTACATGTAAAAATGATTTTTACACATTATTTCGTTCAAATAACTCATTTCTTAAGATCATTAACGCTAGAGATCTATTCCCAATGAAACTATTACCAGAAAATGTACTTTAGATATAATATATCTACTAATAAAAATGAGAAACTTACAGCGATCCTACGGGAAACATACGAGCACATCTTCCCGTCTAAGCCCGTCAAAATCACTTCAATGTATGTATATACTGTATTTGCAAGATTAAATTGGAACACACCTGTAAAATAGACATTAAAAATATTTAAATAAAAATTCCTCGCACATATTTCAAAGCGTGTTTAAAAACAATTCTTACTAATCAATTTTTTTTAATAATTTGAAATTACATTTTGTAGATTAAGAAAACACATTTTTCTCAAATTCTATACTATACGAGACTTTATAACCTCTAATCGGATAATACTTGTTTTTATATGCTTATTTGCACCAATGATAAAAGAGATAATTTTTGTCTTTACTATACACACTTTACAGCAATTTTAGGTTGCAAATTAAGTAGGTATAAGAAATTTGAAAAATTTAGATACGTAAATGGATCCCTGATTGTTGCCGACGTGAATAAGATGATATTTTTTACAAATCGAACGAATTTGAGATGTTACTTCCTAAGAAAAAAGCAAAAACAATCGAATGTCGCGAGACCCAACCAATCAACATGCAGTATTTTTAATATCTATAAATTAGTTTTCAAAAATCTAGAGTTTTCCTTACGACAACAATTAACACAACAACAATTTATCTCAAAAAAAAGTTAGCGCGTAAATCCGTAGGTTATTTTTCATCACACACACACACATAAGTATATCAACCTTCAGTAAAAATCCAAGTCTACAATCAAGCTGAAACAGAATCCCTCCACGTAATATCTCAAGAAATCCGAATCCCTCTCTCTTATCGCTGAGCAGCCACTAACGTACTCATACAATCCTCTATATATACAAACTTCAAAACTCCGCGCTCTCGCATATACACGCCGGGCGATCGCGTTTCTCCGAAATTTATTGTTGTCGAAGTTCCGACGAGAAAAGCAGCTCCCGCATAGTCCAGTCTAGCTCGCGCTACTCGACCTGAATGGCCGTGCGGCAACACTTTGGCACTTTTTTCAGTGCGGCGTTGTTTTTTACGCGTTTATGCCCGAGTTTTTTCTTGGCCGGGTCGTTGCTCCGCGTATTTTGATTCACTTGCCGGTACGAAATGTTGAAACGACTGTTTTTCGAGCTTTTTTTAACGTCGGAAGGATAGAGTCTGTGTACCGGTGCAGTGTGTTAACGAACTCGGCTGCTGGTGAAAAAAACGTTGGATCGTTTAAAAAGAAGAATCTAGTGTCTATGCAGTGGAATAATAAGAAACGTTAAACGTATTGTGTACGTGAATATTATATAAGTGATAGCATCGCGCAAAAGTAAATCTTAACAAACCAACTGTTGCATTTATGCTGTGAATCCGTGTTTTTATGCCCTTCTTAAAAGTCTTGCACGCAAGTTGCAACATTAGTGCATTATGTCCGTCTCGTCCTACTCATCGGCGTCATCCTCGAGCAGCAGTGCAGGTTCGTCCTCGAGCTCGCTGTCCTCGACTTCAGGAGCGAGCTTCAGCTCGAGCAGCACCATAGTAGCACCTCAGCCTGTCATACGCCCGTAAGTTTTCCAAGTTTGATTGGTTCGAAAATTTAATTCATGAGAATTTATATATATGTGTAGGAAATGATGGCACTGGCTTTGTTACGATGACAGTTTTCGCCATACACGTGCGCGTCGTGAAAACAAAGGGCTGCACGATACCAGTGCGATATATATATATATATGTATACATATATATGTATATTCAGTGACCTGCATTCTTCTAATATATATAGTATATACGCGTTGGCATTCGAATGTTTCATTGTTGCATGCGTCTATGAATTAAAATACTCGCCTTCGTGACCGATCTTTCATGTATTTGAGTCTCGAGATTTTAAATTCGAATTTTTTAGAGAATGCGTTTCTCATTGATTTAAAGCTGAGTATTTTTAGTTATTTAAATTCTTGCATAAATTTAAATGAATTGATTATTTAATAAAAATAAAATATACTTTAGTTTAGTTTGGAGATTAAATATTTTACAGAATCACAATGAAATCTTTATTAATATTAATAATACAAAACTTACTGCTATGTTTGAATCTTGGGTAACTTATACTTATTTGCAATTTTCAGCTTTGGATGCCCAGAATACAATTACTTCTGGATCGAAAATAAATCAAAAACTAATCCCAAAAAATCATATTATTACAATTACAAAAGTCATTCTGTAGTATGGCAAAGACCACTACCAAAAGATGTTCCGCTTCCATTTTATGCACATTATCGTGTAAGTTTTATTTAAATTATATTTATGTATCATTAATTTATCATTAAACTTTTATTTAAATTTTATATTTAATTATATTCTAAATAATAATTTATTATTTGCAGGTTCCTGGTCAAAGTAATATATTAATAGAAGATGACAAAGATTTGGTACTTTCAGATTCTGAAGATGAGGTAACCAAAAGAAAAAGACTAGCTTTAAAAAGAAGAAACAGAAGGCTTGCAGATGAAGAAAAAGACAAGTCAATACAAATGGTATCTATCAAAAAAACTGTCAAAAGTAGACGAATGTTAGATACTGTTTGGAAATTATATAGGTTTCCAGGTGAATCCTTGCATGATGTCAAAAAACGATTGCTTGATACATCAAAGAGTACAATTGCAGTAAAAACTGAACCAATTGATGAATGCAACATACCTATTAAAAGCGAACCTTGCTTTAATAATGATCAATACAATGCAGGAATTGAAGCTGCTAATAAAACTATTAAATTAATGGAAGATGATTCTGATTCTGATCCAGACAATGTTAGTTTTCTTATCAAGCAGGAAAATATGATGACTTATGATTTCGAAAGTGACTCAGAATTAGAAAATAGAAATGACGAAGAAGAGATTCCAGAAGAATTATATCCAACTGTAGAAGATGAGTTAAAGGCAGCTGCCGATGAATTACATCCAAATTCAGAGAATGAAATAGAATCAGAGTCAGATTCAACAGAGGATGAAGAAGAATATGATAATATAAAACATGAACCTGATTTTGATATGACAAATATAAGTAGGCCTGTAAAGCAAGAACTATTAAGTGATTTTGAAGATTTTGAATACGATTATGAAGTGCCATTTTTGTTAGCTGATTATTTTGACATAGAAATTGAAGAGGATAATGGAGATAGCGTTTTTATACCACCTGTTGTTGATTCCATGAACACTGAGTCTGTCGAGGAAGATATTAACTGGACATTTGAAAAATCGTCTAATAATCAGAATTCTGCATTAAAGCAAGAAGTATTAAATCCTCTTTATAATGCACCAAAATTAAAGAAAATTTCAAAGAAACATCTACTTAAAGGAAAACAAAAAAAAAAGAGAGGTAGACCAAAAAAGAAGCCAATACCAAAAATTGTTATTAAAAGAGAACCAGATTGGCATATTAAAAAAGAACCTGAAGTCTGTGACCCTGATGCGCCTATTATTTGCGATATGTACGGAACACGCACTATCAATTATAATCACCCGCCCAAAGTAAAGATACCACGCTGGCAAAGCTGTTCAAAGCTGAGTGAGAGCGACAATTCAGAGCGCGAATTCGAGATATACAAACTAAAGAAGGAGCAAGAAGTCCCATCCAAGCCTAATCAAGAAACTGTCGCAAACGACACGAAGCCAACGCCCTCGATAAAAACAGAGCCCGGGAGCGCATTAGAGTTGAGGAATTGGTTCCCCAAGCAGCGGAACAAAAAGCGTCCACAAAGAAGCAGAAAGAAATCGGACAGTTCATGGTGCGAATCGAATCTGTCGGAATTATCAGACGTAGACGATCTCCTTGTGGCGCAGATGAGAATGAAGCGGGAAAAAAGATCAACCAGTCCAGAGTCGAACAAGGAGAGCGATTCCGAACTGGACGATATCGTGCCTCCGAAGAGGATCAAGATTGAGAAAAAGGAAGCAAGATTACCTCCACCAACGCCGCCGCCAACACCGCCGCAGTTGCCTAGTGAGAGCATTACACTCACAGCAGCCGACGAGATGGAATCCAAAATTGAGAGGCCAACGACCCCAGTATTGGTGGACCTGAGCATAGTGAAAGTCGAGAGAAGGTCCTCGGAGGAATACGTGGACAACGACGATATCGTCATTCTAGAGAGAGAGGACAACAAGCCGGACATTCATGCGGTAGATTCAGAATCAGGTTCAAGTTCGAGTTCGAGTTCGTGCACGTGTTCACGATCTTCGTGCTCGTGCCGCTCGTCTTCCTCGAGCTCTTCCAGCGACGAGGAGGATGGAACCGCCGACAAGGAAGCTAAAAAGGAAGATTTGTAGATGCGCGTAATGCTGTGACTTAAGAACGTTATTGTTCTTTTTTCAAGATTTAGGTTTGAAACCTCTTGTTTTCGTTTTTTCTAGTTTTTTTTTTTACAGTTTAGTAAGTGAGTAGCTATAGATTAGTTATGAATTATTTAACGCGATGCTTTACATTTTATGTATAATCAAGAAAACAATCATATATTTAGTTTTTTAAAACTCTGACCAAAAATTTAAAAACTTAGCTTTTATAGAATTAATATTTATAACTATTAAGTACTATAAGTGTATGTACATACATTATAAATAGATTTTTACATCATTGATATAAACCTTATAAGTTAGATATAGATTATCTATTATATACATATTAAAAATAAGCATAAACCTTTGTTAAAAGCAAACATTAAAACAACTATTGTCAAAAATACCAAAAAACCAGAATACATTCATTCTTAAATTAAGCTAATCTTGTCTTCTTCCTACGAATCTCAAAGCTCAAGCAGAACCTACCCGTAGAACCAGAATTTCAACAAATAAATTCGCTAATGAGATAACAGCGAGCGCAACCGAAAACCTCCCACGGCAAAAAAAAGCACAAAGCCATCCACCTCGACTAGTTTCACCTCTTACCAAGCAGCATCAAGAAGCCGCAAATCTAAACACGCCAAGAGCAGCAGCAACAGCAGCAGCAGCACGCGCAGGTGCATCGTCCCGCTGCTCTCCTCTCTATATATTTTATCCCCGTGTATTTTCTCGCGAGCTGGATCCGGAAAAGGCGTCACGCGCGGCGCGCATATATGCAAACGACCTCGTGGAATCGCTCTGCAGGCCGCTTGAGAGGAAACACAAAGAAGAGAGACCATAGCGCGAGCGAGAGAGAGAGAGAGAGAAAGAGACACGAGCGTATATGCACATTGTATATGCATAGGCGCGCGCATTGTCGCGTTCTGGCCGCTGTTATGGGGAATTTTGATGTATCGTTTATGGGAAATCTTTGGCGCGCCGCTCGGCGAGCGAAGAGGCGCGGATAATGGCCAGGCGAGCGACGACGACGACGTTGTTACAGCGCTGAAGACGATGTAAGAGCCGCGCGCAATAGACGTCTCCGAGCGAGAGTTAAAAGGGATTTTTCGCGGCGCAGCGTTTATTCCGGGTAAAGGGAATGGGAGATTTACGTTCTTTTATTGTTTTCGAAAGTATTGCCTGACACTTTGTACGCTTGATTTATTGTGGAGTGCCGCGCGAGGTCTTTTAGCAATTATGGCTTTGCTCATTCGCGTTAAAATTCTTGTGATAAATATTAAATTTTCGTTCTTTAATCCCGTTTAAATTCAAAACTGTATCGAAAAAGAGTATTTTTGCAGCCTCAAAATTGCAAGATAATCTAGGGATGATTAGTTTTCACAAAGCAGCATACAGCCGTCGAAGCAGCATCAACTATTTATCAAATTGCCTGAAAAAGCTCAAAGCTATCCGCTCGGTTCAATCAGTGCATCATCGCGCTAAAAAAGCCGCGCGCCATACATACAGTAGCCGAGCGGTTATTAAGCCTCGATAATAGCGCGCGATTCGAAAACCATTTCAAAGCCTGCTGCTCCCTTCCGCATTGTTCGGCCCCGTATCTTAGCTTGGCAGCACACCCTTACGTACATACATATACGAGAGCTAACAACATAATCTGCCGATCTTCTTCGATTCAATAAGAAGAAGCACGCAAAATTCCAATAACTCAAATAGCCCCGCAGCGAAAAACAGATCAACTCTGCGCTCCGCGATTTACAATGCCGCGTTCCCGGAACACGTGTGTGTGTGTGTGCGAGGATCGAGGGTCGGAAAAATCGATGATTCTGTACGGAGAGCCATATTAATCAATTAAAGTAACGACTCTCTCCATTCTCATTAGAGTCCTGGTCGTCTTTCGCCTCTAAACCGTCGGCAGAATCGTTCGTTAATTGCCCTTCTCTGTCTGGCTTGTTAGCCGCGTCGGGCGAGCTCGGCTCCACGTCTCCTCCCCTGTGTATTCTCTACCTATCCGCTGTCCATTACCTATAGCAGACCATTTTTATCATCGTAAACACACGGGCCTGATGCATGTGAGCGTGGGCACGCGTGCTTATGTGTATGTACGAAGCTGATTAAATGTCTTGCGGATGTTGGGATGTCAAGTTTTTTTTTTTAATAATTTAGTAAAGTATAAGTCTTAGATGATAGTTTTGAGGCATGGCCAGAGTAATAGTGGGCTTAAACCATATTCGGCTTAGAAATGATGTAAATGATTGTGATATCATAACAGTATAGTTTTGATTCAAATTTGGATTAACTATTGTGCACTTATTGTAAAGCAAGACCAATTTTAAGATTTGTATATTATAACTCACTATTTTTTTAATATTTTAAGTTTGAACAAATTCTCTACGACGTCCTTTGATAAAAACTTTCGCCGTTTAATAATTAAGGCAAAACACAAAGTTTGCTAAAAATTGAATTATTCTATATCATATTTCTTCGTATATTCTTTTATAGCAATTAATATACACATTATTTTTTAAATTAATACTTTATGACTAAAATATTTTATTTTGTTCATTAATTGCTTATTTATTTGGAAATGTAAGGTACCTATTCATTCAAACATAATGTTTCAAGAAAAGAAAAAAATTTGTTCAATTACGTAAGTTGAAAACCGTTATAATAAAATATTAAATCTTTATTGCATGTAAAGGAATTGATTCTATCGATAAAATTGATATAACAATATCTTACCCATCATAATTTCATAATATATATGCACGGGCAAAGTTTCACGTCATCTATTTTGTATCAATTGGAACTGTTTACGTTGGCATTACCTACTTAGGCTCAGTAAAGGCTTTCAGTTATACGTTAAGCACCTAGCTAAACAGTCGAATTTTATTCGAGTATTACCGTACTATCAAGAAACAAAAATCCAACATGTCCATCTGGAATTTTGAAGACGGAACTTACCTTGCTCCATTGACAAATTGTAATAAAAAATTCCTTTCGAAATTAGTCAAATCTTTCTCGACTGCCATTAAATTGATCGATCAAAATCTGTTTTCAGCTACCGCTAAAGCAACGGATGCGCTTGCTGCGATTGTTGTCGTGGATCGTAACCCGACGCTTGATGATAATGCCTCGGAATTCTGCAATTCCGATTCTTTGGACTCGTGGTCCACACAAGGTTGTGCGAGTCCGGGCCTGTCCACGGAAAGCTCCGCAAGTCCACAGCTGTCCAGCTTCTTCGGGGGCGCCTCAGAAACCTTGAGTTCTGACTCCTTAGATTCGTGTTCTACGACAAGTTCGGCGAGTCTGCAGCTTCCTGCGGTGAGCTCTGCAAGTTCGCAGCTATCCAGTTTCTCCGGGGGTGCCTCAGAAACCTTGAATTCTGACTCCTTAGGGAGTCCGCAGATGTCTGCGGTGAGTCCCGTAAGTCTGCAGTTAGACTCGCGCTCCATGGTAAACTCTGTGACTTCGCAGCTGTCCAACTTTTTCGAAAATCTCTATCAACAGAATTGCACCGTCGAAAGCTACCAGAAGAACGATGACTGTAGGCAAAGCTGCGACGACAATCCCAATCAGCAGTTACAGTTTATTCAAGCGTCGCAGCAATACCAGCCTTGTTTCAACTTTTCTAACAATGGTAGAAGCTTCTTCAGTGGTTATTTTCTTTCCTCCTTACATAACTTTTTTTTAAGCATTTATTATCTGCTTTTTCAGTAAACTTTTCCATTTGAGAATTTTCTTGTTTCTTTAAAACTTTTTTAGCGATGTTTATTACTTAAAGTTTAATGCAGTCTTTAATTTTACGTCTGCGTGAAAATATTTCGGAATAATTCGTAATGAAAAGTAGTTTTTCCCTATTTCTAGACAATTTTTTCATATTTCATAACACCCCTCCTTCTCAATTTTTACTTATATTTTTTATTTTATTTATTTATTATTATTTTTTTTTAAGGATTAAACGACTTTAGCACCCAAGGCATAAGTAATATGCTTCATCCGACTGTCAATAACTACTTCTCTACAATCGCATCTTTGGTATATTTATTTAAGCATAATAAAAACTTACATTTATTCATTTCCATTAAAATTAAAATTGTGGTAATTTTATTTATTTTATTAAAAGTTTAATTTGTTTTCTGTTAATTATACCTAATTTTATACCCTTTTAAAAATTTTTAAAATTAATAAATCGAATTAATTAAATCATAATACTATTATCATGCAATGCCAACAAATTCTAATGTTATACTTATCTTTATTTCATTCTAGTTGGATCTTGAAAGTAGTAATAATGCCAGAGATCAGAAACAATCAACATTGTGCTCAGAGGATCACACAGTCCAAATTATTGAAGGACATGGTATTAAAGAGTGTCTCGATATCCAATTTGACGAATCAAAGCAAGAAGCTGCAGTTGTTACTGGAACAGAAAGCTCCACAAAAAGACGTAGTCAAAAAGAAAAGGTAACGAAACTCTTCTCAGTACTTAAAATATATTAAATTCAATTAATTGAAAATCTGTTTACCTATATAATCTCTATTAATTTACACTAGTCTTTATTAAAAATTTGTCTATCTAATCTCACTAAATTTAACCTCAATATTTCTTTTTTAAAGGATGATGCCAAGGTGTTTAAATGCACTGTGTGCAACAAGGATTATGCAACTAACCATAGATTGAAACAACATACGAAGAACGTGCACACAGACATGTCTTATCCATGCTCCGAGTGTAAAAAAGTTTTTCGTGACAAACACGCTCGCAGAAGGCATATGAGAAATCATACGGGAATAAAACCCTTTGGATGCGAATACTGTAACAAGCGTTTTACGCTGCGATCCATACTGGAAAAGCATCTCAAAAAACACGGCGTTGAACTAAATTATAAAAAATATCAAATACGCGATAAAGTAAATATTATTATATATTTAAATTATAAAATCGTTTTCCCTGCATAATCGTCTATTTTCATTAATAATACCAAATTTATTTAGTTCTACATTTGCGAGGATTGCGGATTCTCAACCTATGAAGCGGATGAATACTACTTACACCTCGTAAACCATCATCCTAACAATCCAGTAATTCAGAAAGTCTACGATAAACGTTTATTTCAATTTAGCGGAAAAACCGAGCTTTCAAGAAAGTTGATGTTGTTACAGAGGGAAAAAAGAAAAAACCGAGCTTTCAAGAAAGTTGATGTTGTTACAGAGGAGAAAAAGATAGACATTCAGAATAAGGTAAGCGACCATCATTTGAGTCAATAGGGAACCAATTAAATATGATTTCTTTTACTCTAACTTACTTAAGCTTAAGCAAAAAAGATTAGCTGAATAATTGAAGATCGTATGTGTAAAATACGTACTATACTAACTCAAATTTGAGTAATTTTATCACTTAAATTGTGTAAACAGTAACTGTTAGAGATAATGGTATACGATTTGAAACTAAAAATAATGAATTTACTTCTTTTTAAATTTAGTAAATTTCTCACTAGGTAACTTCTCAATAACGGAGATAAAGAAATGGTATCTCCTACCTAAAATCAGCTTTAAATGAAAGGCGCTAGAGATTACATGCGTTTTGAAGCTACCACTAGAAGATTACAGCTTGGAAGTTCAAGCATAATTCGTCGATCATGGTACAGTAATTACAATAGAAGTATTTGTAGGTGCTTACAACTTTTTTCATTAAATTTAGTATGCATGTACTGGAAGTAATATTTTGTTGATTAACATTAAAAGAAAATTAATGCACATTGAATTAAAAGAAGTATTATTAAATATAATAGTGTACTGAAAATTGGCTTCTAATATATGTTTATTAAATTTAATGAATAATTTTATGCTTATTTTTTAAAGAATTTTGACAATAATTTTGTGGTACGAAAGAGAATTGAAAAAGTTGAGAATTTTGTTTTAAGAGTCCTTAATTAAAAAGCAAAATATCGATACAATTATAATATAATTGTAATATATTCTTGAATGTATCGGAAATCGTGCTATAACGAACTTATATATGCGAATGAAAATGACGTAATAATGAGAATCGTTTTTAAATATATTGATATAAATATCCAGGTGTCACACATCAGTCAGACTCTGGACTTTCTTAAAGTTTATTATAAAAAAAAAAAAAAAATAATAATTCGACTCAAAGAGCTAAACTGTATAATCTTGATGATGGGTAAGTATACGAAAACACTTATGTAAAACATTTATGTAAAATCTTAAATTATTATTTTTAGGTTTACAAGGATTCACGTTATATTTATTTCAACAATTATATTAGTCTATAACGTAATATAATATAAAAATTACTTTGCAAAAGTATTTTCTTGGTTACAAATGGTTTTACATGAATGTTTTGGTTTCTATCAGAACAATAATATTAATAAAATTTTAAATCTTACGACTATTCATATCACTCTACTTTAATTAGTATATATATATATATAGAATCAGTGTAAATAATGTATGAATTGTATTCGATTTGATAGTATATTGATATCATATGTACTTCTATATTATATTTATCGATTGTATTAATAAAAAATTGATTTATAGTTAAAGAATCGATCATAAAGTACTAAAAGCATTAAACCATCTGTCTACTGA
The DNA here is from genome assembly GCA_900480035.1 of Eupelmus urozonus. NCBI lineage: Eukaryota > Metazoa > Arthropoda > Insecta > Hymenoptera > Eupelmidae > Eupelmus > Eupelmus urozonus. The sequence continues at coordinate 49,420 of UELX01000016.1, forward strand.
AATAATTAAAATGAAACAAGAAGTAGGAAAAATCTTACACGACCATGTATTATGCAATCCGCGCGTCTCGTTAGCAAATCGTTAAAAAAATTTCAATCTTCAACTAAAAAAGCTATAAGTTACCGCGCGAAAAAAATTCGCAAGACTAAAAAGGTTTTGCAGAGCCAAAGAAGACAAGCGGCTGGTTTTACGGCGGCACCGGCATATGGCAGACGTTACCTCTGCGCCGCGAGTTACTTTACGCACACGAGTCGCATAATGCGGAAGGAATCGCGCTTGCGGCTGCTCGGATTGACGCGAAAGAGATGAGCTCGCGCAGGCAAGTGATTTTATTCTTACGCGGAAGCGATTCTTTTATCTTGCTGGCTCCCTCCTCTCGGAAGCGGCTTACATAATCACGCGACTGTAATGACGAGGGTGGCTTTTTATCGTTACCGCACAAGTCTGCTTTCTTTCAGGGATATACATACTGAAAGGGGTTTTTGATTGTGAGATCGAGGAGGAAGTTGCGAGGGCCGCTTCCGTGTTGTGGGGTGCGTTTATATATGAGCGGGAAATGAGAAGTTTTGAATGGGCCGAGAGCCCAGATTTTTCTTTTGACGGCCGAAGATAATGATTCGATTGTGCGGCCGATTAAAGCCGCCCGCACGGGTGAGGTCGACTTCGCTTCCGCAATATGGGATTTAAATATTGGAATCGGATTTTTGAATGCGGTTCTCGAAAGTCGTTAACCTGCCGGATAATTTTAAGGTGCTCGTTTTCAAGCATATTGCGTAATAATAAGCAAGAGGAGAAAACACAATAGCCTTATACGATTCATAAAATCTGTTTCGCACAAATCAATTTTTAATCGACATAAAATAAATAAAACCCTACGCCCCTAGACATTAACCATCATAAAACTCTACACACTCCTCCCAAACGAGCCATCCCAGCTCATAGCTCATAAGTTCGTAGAACCGCCTAGATATCCCATAGCAAAGCTCCTAGCCCAAAGAACCTAGGCATCTAATCAAAGCATCAGCCACCCCCGCAATTATCCCCATCAGGCGCTCGGCAATTTATTAATTAGCCAGCTAAGCTCGCGGGATTGCGTAAAGCTGCTCTCTCCGCTTGGCGTAATCGGATGGGAGAAGAGCCGAGCGCGGCGCGGCCCCGTGGAAACGAGCCGAGAGATAAGAATCGCGCGCTCGGCTGGCCGTGAACTCTGGCCCGTGGGAGGATTTTTCTCGGAAGTCGCGACTTCCCAGCGGCTCTGGGTAATGGCTCCGCTAAATAAAGGCACATTTTTGTCTGTGTGTCTTTGCGAGGCTCGCGCTTTTTTTTTATCTTTTTAAGAGCGAGTGTGTTTTGCATGACGCATGAGGTGATGCGGGATTCTTTGTATGTGGGGGAGAGAGGTGCCTTTTCGGGGAACGCGGATGCGCCGTTTCTTTGTGCGCGCGGGTCACGCGGACTGACGAAAATGACACTTTTTTGTGAGGGAGGGTGAGAAAGGTGGATTTTGGGCTTTGTTCCTGCGACGATGTGAGCTGGGTTTAGTATTGAGATTTGGATGTAAGTGAGAAAGGATATGTAGATTTTTGTGGATAATTTTAATTATGTTGATATTGGTAAAAGATTTGAGTAACAATTATGTTTTTTAGCGCTTTTATTTTAACAATTCAAAAGACAATAGTATCAAATATTCTCAATTAATTTATTATTAATTATATAAACTAATAATAATTTTACAGTTATATACGTAAATATTGTGATAAATCACAAAATTATTAGGAACATATGGAATAATTTAAATTAAAATTAAAATAAAGAATTTACTTTAGCTTTCTTATAGATTTTAGAAGTTTTGAAAAAGAGACATCATTGGAGAAAATGATGTACTTTTCCGGACTGCTTCCTTCTTTACCATTGACAGGTAAATGACCGATAGCCGAATCACAGTTACCTGCTGAAAACTACTTTAACAATCTAGAGTAATAAAGAGAACTTCATCCGATAAATAAACCAGTAATACGACTAATTAATTTTAATATTTGTTTAACAATTCAAATCCCTTTTAATAACAAACCGTAAGAGTGGCTAATCCAATCGAAGCTTTTAATATAAACACTCCCAGCCAATTATTAACCCATCGCTAATTAAATTCACGCTAATTGCAACATTAAAACAATATTATCAATTCAAAGGGGTCAACATTGTATTAGCCGAACGTAAACAGCAGCGCTCGGACTGTCCGCTAAGGCTAAATCTAATCGCGCGGGCGGATCGACGCGCGCGGCAAACAAATCCAGCAGCGGCGCAATAATTCTCCGAGGCTTTCATTGGGCACGCCAACAACTCAATACCTCACCCTGAAAAGCAACAAAAATAAACACGCAACGGGAGCGGAAAAAAAAGGTATAACCCCCGCGCACTCGAACAATGCACGCGCTGGGCTCCTCCGACTCTATAACAAGACTTTCGAGTGTGTAGCTATCACGATCCGTTGATCATGTCCGTCCAATTATCGCCTTTCATTCAACAAAAAAAAAAAGAAGGAAGAAAAGAAAAAAAATCGTATAGTAAAAGCCGGGCGAGCGCGTGCACGGGGAAAAGCTATCGATACACCGCCGCGCTCACAAAGGAGAGCTTGCGCGCGCCTCGTCGAAATAAATAAAAATTGATGATAACGGGAGAGGAGAGAAAGAGTAAAAGAGAAAAAGCGAGAGAAAGGTGAGCGTGATGCTCCCTAATTATGACGAAGAGGCATTATTTACGAAGCCAATGATCGCCACGAGCCCGAGTGATTTTCGAGCGAGTTTTTCTCGCGCTCGAAGATGTATTAATCGGGGATAATTTATTGTTGCTTCGTTGTTGTTTTCTTTTTGGCCGCCTGATTGCCGGTGCGCATGCAGAGGTTTTTCCCGGCTGTAAGGCCTGGATAATGGTATATGGTGGAGATTCTGAGTTGCGAGTTAGGAAGTATGAATCAAATATCAATTTTTAAGCCATTATTTATCTGGCTTTCCGACGTGGTTGCTTAAGTTCACTTTTTTCAAAATTAAGTCAATACCATTTTTGAAAGGCTCGAGGGCTTTTTTCATATAAAATTCATTGAGTTACCGTAAAGTTGTTATTTAATAAAGATGTCACATCGAGCCTAAGTTGACAGGTCGATTTTTATACATCCACTTACCGACCTTTCATGACAATTCCATTTCTGGACAATACTTTCCCACTAAAATAACTACCATTATAATTGCTTTTTTATCTTTATGACGGAAATACCATAATCAAAAAATAAAGTTATTAATATAAAGCATATTTTTAAAAATTACTAATATTTCTTAGTATAATAGTTGTTTTAGAATACAGTTTTATTATTATTTATATAAAATAGCAAAAAAAAAAAACCGAAAGAATTAATATCACTTCTGATCCAGTTCCCAACCTTTTGTTATCATTTTACTAATTTGCTGTAAGATCAAGAGTATTTCTTAAAGTTTTTGCCATGGTTATATTAGTTTTCAATAACGTAATAAATTAGCCAAGTTTTAGATCTCAACTCCTTTTCTCCGATTTCGGTCGTACATTTAAAGATTAAGGCCTCGTTTTCTTGAAAACGCAAATAATAGACTTAAAAAACTATCTCTAAAAGCCACAGATTTATTATTTTAAAAAGTTAAATGGATTTTGATATGCTCATTTTTTGTTTAATGGATTAACGTTTTTAACAATGAGAAGATAGAGGTACTATAGATGCACATACATGACACATTACCTCCTTTTTTATGAATACAGTTACATACTTGTTGATAAGCTAAATCAAAGGTATAAATGTATAATTACATAATATACAACGGTATACAAAGCAATTGCTATCACAAAACAACAGATGTTTAAAAAAGCCAATGCCTATTTTTTTACCTGCTCAGTATTATGAAAGCTTTATGTCTATAATTTGTGCAGCAATATAATTATTTTTGTTGTACACATCCTTACCAAAAATATGTTGATTAAGAATTACTTGAAGATTATAACACTTTGTCAGATGAAAAAAAAAAATTAAAGACATCATTCGGTAATATAGGTTTAAAGAAGATTTTATTTTCGGTTCAAAATTGTACAAAGTACGTGGGGCTATATCTAGTACGTCTACTAGAGAGACTACTACGTAATTTTTCAAGTATTATTCTATGCTTATGTTAAAATTGAGACCAAGACCGTGAGATGATAAAAATATATAGAAAAAGCTTATTTAATTGAAAAGTTACGTTGGATTGTAAATTAAAAAAAGGGAGTTTTAAAAATACTAAAATATATACATTTATTTTTTCGGAATAAAGCAGCATTTAAAAATAAACAAAAAGAGTTTTTTAATTGAATAATTTTGATCTCAATATTAAAACAAATCTATAACTGTAAAATTACATTTTATATATTTTAAATCTATAACAAATTTTTCTTTAAAAATTGTATTTGTTCAACTTGTAAAGCTGATTCTTTTTATAATAAAATATGAAAAATGAATATATTGTTTAAAATTTTTATGGTTAAATGGATGTACAAAATAAAAAATTTATCTGTTTAAATTTTTTCATTTTATCTTTTTGAATATTAAAAACTGTAAACACCTTAAAATAAATAATTTCAATCGACTCGCCTCAACATTCAGTATTCATATCGATACATGATTTTTTATCATTTTTCAACTTTATGAATAAATTTAAGACAAATTTACCCACTTTTAGCATACTTTTTACTTTAATAGAGGAGTAATGTATTTTCTTATTCGTTTTTCCTTTTAAAATGAGCCAAAGATAAAAAAATTATGGCATATTAAATTTTTATTGTGACATGCTTTTACTGCACATTTCAGCGTCATATCGTCGAGACTTTCAAAAAGTTATATCATTGACATTTTTCCGTTTGCTAATGCAAAACATGAGGAACGGGTTAAGAGCATAAATAAAGCATTATTCTTGAAAAAAATAAAATAGGACAAATTAGTGTATTCGCAGAGGTATCTATAACCAGAAGAAGTAGGAATTTGAAGTATGTCAGGCTTAAAAATATTCTTGAAATTAAGAATGATTTGAGCCGTTATTATGGTCATTATGTATTACAAGGTCTGCAGAATATAGCCTTCACGCTAAATGACCCTTGCGAATCAAATTTTTTGTGGCCTTTTAAGATCATGGGAACATTATTGTGTTACGACCTGCAATGTCGTTCGGAAACAATCATTACATAACTATTTCCATTCTTTACATTTAATTAATAGATACGTGCTTTTTATTCATAAAAATTATAGGATACTCATTCCAGTTACCTTTGTGTTTTCCAATTCGCGTACAAAACAGGAGTATCGAATAATAAAAAATAACTTCCTTCAATAATTACTTACGCACAGAAACCACGTAGAGCAAAAAATCCACAAATCATCCGCCGATTAATTAACATAATTCCATCTTAAAAATAAAATCCACGCGCTGCGAAACCGCTTCCTAAATCCATCCAAAATAAATCTAGCAAGAATCCGTTACAGTAGCCAACCCTCGTCTCCGAAAACCAATAACCCAATTCTCCCAGGCTTAGCTCTTCCCGTCTCCGGCTCGTCGTGTCCGCTCCTTACAGCTCGCTTGGCAATCGCGAATCCGCCGAAACCGGTTTGGCGGCTCTTACGGCCAAAGCTACCCGGTTCATCCGCACTCGGCCGAACATACGCCGCGATTAACAGCTAACCCCGATGCTCGCAGACGGTCTCTGAAAATCGGCGCGAAAAAAAAGAGGCAGCGATCGGGGGCCTATACGGCCGGGAGGGAAGAGAGGAGCGCGCTGTTTGTGCGGTCGCGGATACACAGCGCGGAGCTCGCTTCTTGGCTAATGTCGTTAAGGCATTAGGCGAAATAGAATTGTCGCTCGGCGGGCTTCGCGAAACCTTAGGAAGCCATGAAGGTACCCGAGGACGACGCCGACGGAGCCGCGTTTTTCACTAGTTCGCGCCGCCGACTCGTACCAGCCGATCGGATATCGCTCGGCTAGACGTGTACCACAGTTCTGTGCTCCGAATTTCTGCGCTTTTACGCCGCAGTACGGGCTATAAGACGTTTAAAGTTTTTCTGTTATTGTTGAGAGAGTTTGTGCCGGTGGTGATCCGCGAGGAGAGGAGGAAGAAGCTGCGGAGAGATGGCCGGGGAGAACGACCACGAGGAGCAGGAGGAAGAGGAAGTTGCCGATGACGGGTAAGGATGAGAGCGCATGGTTTAACGCATACGGCTGGCTGGATACATGTAGATAAGCATCGATATAACACTCTCTTAATAGAAATAAGGCACACTTTTTTCTCTCGCTCCTATCCTCACTTTCATCCTACTTACACACGCACAGCGCGCTGCCGAGGGATCGTGCATCATCATTAACATTATTGTTACTTTCAGCGCGGATTCTTTTGGCCTGTGTTTTATTTTTTCAATTTTTCGCTTTGTGAAGCTTTAGATTTTTGCGCTTTTACGCGTTTAAGTGGAAAGTAGGCTGCCGCGCGCCGCGTTGAAAGGATAAAAGTGCTTTTATTCGGCGCGTATTTGCTGGCGCGATGTTAATGTTAATAACGATTTTAATAGCGATGCCTGCTCTCAGGATTAAAATCATTGGACTCACGCTCTGGAAATATCGAGGCTTTCGCGAGCGCTGAAAAATTGTAGCAGTGATTCAGATGTTTTTCATAAACCGATTTTTCTTTTTTTCCACTGCACTCAGCTCTCTCGTACGTTATGCGCATTTCGCTAATCAGCGAATTTTATCATTCATAATTCATATGAACAAACATTCTAAAAATGCAAAGCTCGAGTCGGCCGTATCAGCCGCGCAGGACCTACGCATTTCCAAAACAAACCGAACCACTATACCTCATCTAGAAAAATCACGTACAAACTATATCGGTCCTTTGCCTCATTAAAAAAAAAAAAAAATCGGCATTCACGGACACGGCGCCTGCCCAAAACAATACGACCCCCTCTACCAGCTCGGCACCTATAAATAAACATCCTGCGAAGCGAATGATTATACGCGAATTCAAGAAAAAAGCCGCCGCGCGCACAATAGAGAATCGTAACAAAAGAGGCCGCCGCGGGCAACAATTAACATAAGGCATGCGTGCGCGCGCGGCGCATATAAGTATAACACACAATAAGAAGCCGAGCATCGAAGAGCCGAGAAGTGCGCGACGACAAAAACCGGTTGCCGTCGTCGCTGCTGCTGCTTAAGCGCGCCTTCGCTCCCCCACGCTTGCGGCTCTCTCGCGCCTTCCTTTATATATACACATCTGCACGCCGATCTCGCGTTCGCGTATATATGAATGGTCGTATTGGCCGGGGGCAGTCGAGGCCCCCGCGCTCCTAGCTGATCCCGCCGCGCTCGAGCCGCGATCTCGTTCGCCAGTGTTGCGCTGCGCTCCTTCTAAGCCTCCGCGAGCTATTGTTTCTTGACGAGCATTGATTGTTCTTTATTAGCGATCGGTTTTGTTGTCAGGTGTTTTGGTGATTAGTGCGGTTTGCTGGTTTGTGCATATGTTTGGATGGATACGGTTTGCCGAGTGCGCGGGGGAGTTTGAAGTTACAGAGGTGGCTCGGTGAAAGGATTTTATATCGGCATTGTTGCGAGCCTTGAGCGCCAAAGGTGCATTTGTACTTTCAGTTTTAATTATAACTTTGATACGCGCCAGTGTTTGTCGATTTATCCAAGAAGTCGCTCGTGCACTTTGAGCGCATGTAGATTGTTTTTGAAATTAACCGGATTTCAATGCAAACAGCTGAGCTGGCGTATTAAAGTCTATTAAGAAACTTTAATAAAGAGAATACAATAAGCCTCATTGGAAATCGATATTAATACTTAAAAACAAGTCGATCGGCCGACTAAGGAAAAACGAATTAAAAACTTTCCTACGCACAAGCGCGTCATCATCCTGCGCGTAAATTTTCAAATATTCCTCTGACAGTGTGATAAATATCGGCATCATTAAGCCGGTTACGCCGCGCCGATTCCTACATCCGCATCAGCTGAACGCTAGTAAACAGCAATGACGCATCCTACAAAACTCAAAGTAACTCTGAAAAGCATCGATCCTCGACGCTCCACAGCTCAATAAGCCGATCGCCAAAAAAGTACAATGTACTGGCTCAAGTGCTGGCGGCGACGGCCTTGGCGCAAGAGATCCCTGAAGCTGAGAAAAAAGCCAGCCTCCAAGAGCAGCGGACACTGCCTCACGGGCACGTGGAGGAGCCTGCCGCTCGATCGCTGCACGTGAGTCCTATATATCCTCATAGTGAGCATGCCGCGCGGCCGTTTAGCCCCGGCTACTCGCGCGCACTTTGCGTAATAAGATGGAGTAACGACGCGTCCGGCTTGAGATAGATGAGCGCGGCACGAGCTTTAATTAGAGAGAGAGATCGGAGAGCGGCTGGATATACTTTGTTGCGCGCTCGGTGGTAAGAGGCTGAAGTAAGCTGGGAGGGGGTGTATTGGAAAATTTGCCGGGGAGGAATTAAGTTGCAAGTGGCTACTTCATTTCTGCCGGGATTGCGATTTTGGGAGGTTTTTTTTCTCGCGCTTCAGGTCAGGAAGGCCGTTTGAGATAGCGGACGCTCTCGTTGAGGGGATATATTGATGCGTGCGGGGAGTAGTTGCTTGACGTTTTTGTCGTTTAAAGTTAAATGTTATTTTGTTGGGGTGTTTGTTGCGTTGATTAAATTCAGGTTTGGGTAAATTATGACTTTAGGCATCCGAGTTTGTTGAATTTAATTAAGTTAAAGTTGGAAAAATTATTTAAAAGTGTTGCAATATATTGATGAAATATAATTAGTCTGACATCTGCTGCCCGCCAATTAACTTTAATGCTGATATTATAAGGAAATACTTAAATAACACGATCTAATTATAAGTATAAATAAGCGAAATATTGATATCATTAAAGTACATAATAAAGCTTGTACTTTAATATAATAAACCGAGCAAAGTTTCATAAAAGGTGCAATTTAGCGTAGTTTCCGAGATATCCTGTAATTTTTTCGTTCCAGTTATATAATGAGCGGTAAGAAAGACCTTGCAGCACAAAGTGTTTAAAATTTTATTACTCATCGTACCGTGGAAAGAGCCGAAGTGCATGATACTTTCCTTCCTTTGCGCTAATTTTCATTTCAACGCTGTATTCACTCAATTTACATCACTACGATACATCCACAAAACGATATATTCTTTTTAGCGGTTGCACGACTTTCTAGTTAGCAGCTATAGTATATTATTTATAATTCATCAAGTACTGTAGCTCTTCAAAGCAGTTATGCGGAATTTCTTGTAATTCATTTTTATGCACGTGCAAAAAGATTGATGCATCGCTCAGTGATCTATATTTAAGTTTGCTTATTTTTTTAAAAGTAAACATACTTTGTTGCAAATTGATGTTTCTAATTATGATAATTTAATGACTCAGCTGATCGCACTCGGTTTGTGGAAGCTGACATAAATAGCATTTTTTCCTATTGCTTGTTTTAAAGTGCATTTGTGTATACATAATATAGTGCAAGAGCAAAATAGTTTTGTTTTTTCTTTAAAAACACGATATTCTAAAAAACAATATAGAAAAGCAAAAATTATTTTAAATTTCAAGATGAATCCTATTTAATTTTTTTCAGATAGATTTTTAAAAAAAAATTTATTTTTTGCATTTTTTTCTATTACTATTTAGCCTTGAAGAAGGAAGTCGTCAGTTTCCCATCCACCGGCGTTTTAAACAAATTGAGAAAAACAACTTGGTTCGTTAAAGACCGTTTATTCATCGATCACTCAAAATTACATCTACAAACGATAACGTCAGAATAAAAAAAAGCCGTCCCACTAAAAAAAATATTTATCATTTGTTAAACCGTAGCAAAGAAAATCTCGAAAGGCAAAGAAGCCCAACGATAAATAGCCGTAGATAAATATGTCGTGTTAAATTGGCCGATATCACCGGGCGTAAATGCTTATTCAAAGTCCCATTTTCAAGCCGATATTCATCGCAGATAGAATCGCGCTGGATGTGTACACAAACGTAACACCTCTATACACAGCCACTCAAAAATCACTATAACAACCGACGCGCTACGCAAACTCTCGAGCAAACGACCCTCTCCTCGTATCCATTTTCATTAGCCCACTTACGAGCCGGGCGTGCGCGCCCGCCTCGCAATTTGTCCTCGAAATTAGTCTTCAAATATATGTATCGGGGCTGATTTTTGCGCGCCCGGACTCCGCTTATTAAAAAACTTCCGCCGCCGAACTTTTCGAAATCTCCGCTCTCCAGCGGCTAGCGAAAAAGTTGCAGCTCCTGGCGCGAGCGCGGAAAAAAGCAAGTCTCGCAGTTGAAACTGGAAATTGAGAATGAAAGAGCAGGAGAGGAAAAGAGTTTACTGGGTCGTTATGCGCAATCAATAAAATGTTATTAATAGTCAAGAGAGCGCCGGCAGGCCGCAGACGCTGTGGCTCGAAAATAATTATTGATTAATTTCTTCGGAACGAATCGAGCGCCCATCAAGCCCCGCGCGTCGTCCGTCAAAATCTCCGGGCAATTCGACATTGTTTAATCAAGCCGTATGTATACGCGTGAATCGCCGGACGCACGCGCTCGGCGATCAATGCCGGGACATCCGTAATTAATAATTTCGAGGATCGTAGTGTATTCGCAGCTCGCGAGTAGGCGACGATAAACCAGCTCGCGCGCGGGGGAGGTGAATTAAATAGCTCCTCGCGCGCTCGCGCGTTCGATAATTACGTAAAAGCTTCATCTTTTTGCCCGACTATCTGCCGGCAAAGGTAAACAAATCAGAGCCCGGCTGGCCTTTGACAGATTCATCTCCCTTTGCCCGTAACGAATTCATTTCTACTCCATTAACTTTATTAAAAAGACGCCCCTGCGTAGTTTCATGCATTTTCATTCCGGCCGAGTTCTCGGCAAATAAATAAATATATTCGGGGCCGTGGAGGAGGAAAAAAATGACAAGAGGAAGATATGAATGCGAGAGCCGGCGTCGATTATAAACGCGCGATTTTTTTCCTCCTCACCTTGGCGCGGACCTCGCTAAGTAGGCCAGATCCGTAAAAGTGCAACTCTCCGATGCACAGAAAAACGACGAAAAAGCGCCGGGCTGCGCGCGCGGGGCCGTCTTTCTTTCATCCCACTCGGACTGCCGCTCTCTCGCAAGTCCTACCTCTTTCTTCTTTCCACTCGCGCGCGAGCCGAGCGCCAGCGCCTTCCTCTTTTCAACTTCGACCCTCAATGGCTCAATTGACGCGCTCGGCGTGGGCCTAAAAAAAAAAAATAAAAGAAGAAGAGAGGAGAAAGAAACAGAGAGACGGCCTAGCGCTCGCTGCAAGCTCTCTCTATATAACGGAGGGAGGAGGAAAAGTGCGCGAATTAAAAATAGATTTGCCCGAGTGAAAGGAAAGCGCTTGCGCCCGCGCTGCCTGTTTTTCTTTTTTTACTCGTGCGAGCTCTTCTCTCCTCCCCCTCTTTCTTCCTCTCTGTTTGCCGGCTGCGGGACGGATGCTTGCTAGGCGGAAATCATTGCGGCTAGTGTGTGTATGTATATATATATGAAGCTTTTAATTATGAGAGGCGGAGCCGCCTTGAAAGTTGGAAAGGATTTTTTCGCGGAGGCGAGCGAGGAGAGCTTTGAATTCCAAATGCGAATGCGAATTTTGCGTGCGCGAAGGTCTCGCTGCCTGCTGTCTCTCTCTTTCTCTCTGGGCGAGGAGGATTTTTTTGCCGAGCTGCTGAATTTTTTAGCGCGGATCCGCGCCCCTCTGCTCTCTTGCTTTGATGAATCGTGCGAGAGCTTGCACTGATTTATGGCTTTCTTTTCCAAAATTTCGACCTAATCACGGCTAAATTGAGCTTGCTGAAATTTCATTTGTTAACGTTTCGTGCTGTAATAAAGCTGCGAGTAGTCTTTATTAAGAACTTTGCTATCATGTAACTTGCTTTACGGAAACGCTAACGGTAACGTTTAAATACGATAACACTAAATTTTGCAAGCATATTATGAACTTATAACTTTACCTACATTTTGTACACTGTGTAACTTTATTGAACTCACGTTATACCGCTATGCTTTGTGTGCAGATTGTACACACAGCCTCTAGCAAACAAGTAAAATTACCCGGTCAATTTAATAAAAGCTTAATAAACATTAGACAGAAATTATTTTTCCCTCTCGTTTAATAAGAAATGAACAATTGCCTCGAGAGGTAAAATAGCATTATTTAAAAAACTTTACCTTCCCGCCCGAGATGCATCAATAAGTTTCTCTTTTGTTCTAGATATAAATATATATATATATTGTCCCAAGTTTAAAGCATACAAGCAACAAAATATGTTTTGCCCCACACAAAAGCCAACTAGTTCGCTCGAATGAACAAAGCATTTATTTTTGCTCGAGCTTTTATGCTAAAATCCAGCATCCGCAGCCAAAGTTCGAGATTTAATAAACTCGCGCCGCTATCAATTTCCCTCTCACCAGGCCATTCACCAAAAATTCCCAAACAAGAAAAATAAAAGCCGCTTGTGAATTCTAAGCGGCTCATAGAGAAAGTTGGAATCGTAAACGAACAAATTTACGCATATAAGGCTCCGTATACACCTACGAGCACGTCCAAGTAGATAATGGCCGAGCCCGCTCGGGCGCACGCGCATTTAATCGATATATAGATGTGTTAGCCCCCCTTGCCTCCCCCCGTGCGTGCACGCATATACAAATTCACAGTGTATACTAAACGAATTTCTTCGCTATTTCCCCGGCACTTTTATCTCGAATCACGAAATTCGTTCGGCTTGTTTACAGAGAGCGTATATGCTAATAAGAAAGATCGCGCGTCGATATGTTCGGGAAGGGCGAGTAGGGCATATCTTTTGTTTATCGGCATCAATCATTCCGGGCCCCTGATTTATCTGGGCTTCATTGCTCGTGTCGCGGGCTATTTAAATGTTGAGGTGGCGATTTTAACAAGCCAATTAAAGTTGTTTATGGACGACGACGTCGCGACGACTTGTTTGTCGCTGTTTTAGAGAAATCCCGGCCTTTCTTATCGACTTTCGTTTATGAGGGTTTGTTGAAGTTCGGGCTCTGTTGAGGAATATAGTTGAGCCGAGGATTGTGAACGACTAAAAGATTTTATTGGTTGACGGAAAATTAAAGTTTATGTTTTTTGTACCATTGTATACGAAACTTTGACATTTTTTCAAGATTTTTTTTAACTACCTAGATTGTTACGCGAGGTTAATATCATAAATTCATAACACAATTTGATATTAAAATTCGTGACTGATAAATTAATAAGTTCCATTAAGAATCTTGCAAAATTTAAATTTTAAAAGCCCTTATTAAAAATAAATGTTTTCTTCATTATATTTCATGAAATTTGTTGATTATTTTTACTCAACTATATTTTTCAACAGTTCTCGGTTGTTTCGAAAAATTGCAATGCCTTCGAAAACAAACATGTCACAAACTTCTCAGAGACAAAACAAAACATTACATCAGCATAATTTTATCATAATCAGAATAGATACATTAAAAAAGAAAAAAAAAACACGAAATAGCCACTTCACTTCGCGCCGATAACCCAAATGTTTAAAACTCTCAAAGGAAACTATTTCACCTAAAAAGAATGAAACAACAGAGCCTCGAACAGAGCACAAGCATCGCATACGGCACGTGTCTGGTAGCCCTATGCACCTGGACGCAAAACAAAACAAAAAAAAACGCCGACTCGAACAAAAAAACAACAACCAGGACCGCAGCACCCTGTACTCACAGCACAGTAAATTCCAAAAAAAGCACCAACAAGAGCACCATCACCAGCAACAAACAACATTATATTATCCAGCGAGCATAAACCAACAAGCAAACAAACAAAACAAGTCAAGCTCACCACACAGACATGAAAAAAAAAAAAAAAAAAAACAATGTCGTCAAACGCAGCAGCTTAATGTCTTTGGATTTTGAGTCTGAGAGCTCGGTGTTGTCGTGTGCATTATAGGTTGCTCGGAATGTCACCGGGGATGGGCTACAAGGTGCAGTTCGAGCCGGGCACGAACTTACGATGTCGCGAAGACCCCAAGCCTGGCGAATCGGAGCCCGAAGACAGGTTGGCTCAACTCTCACTTTTCACACGGTCCGCATCTCCTCCTTAAACCATAATCACACTCCCGGCACGGCTAGCCAATAATAACGAGAGCGCGTGAGTAGATACATTAAAACATCTCCTGCTCGCTGCTTCTTTTTTTCGATCTCCTCTCTCTCATTTCCACCTGCTCGACACACGCACGCGTGAGCCGACGATTTTCCTTCTTTTTTTTTTTCACGCGCCAAAGTTTTCTCTGATTGCCTGACCTTTATGTAAAATAATAAATTGATAGCGCAAGCTCCCCGGAGAAGTTGTTTATTTAGCGAGAGAAAATATTTGTCGATGAAAGTCTTTTATTTTTGTAGAGGAGCTCGTTCTCGTTTTTCACGTATTTACCCCCGCTAAATCTAGGTCAAATACATTTGCACTAATTATCGTACTAATTACAAAGAGATAAATTTTCGCTAACGAATCGCAGCGGTAGATATAGAAAAGCTCATTCTGCCCCCGCAAGGTGCGCAGCTGATCGGCGACTCTGGGCGCAGTTGGAATTTGAAAAGAGAGCGGAGCTCCGCCTACATCTTGATTAAAACTCGTCTGATTTATTTCGCATACGCGACTGCAATCGCGCGACACATTTTTGCCACCCTCCATTTCATCAGCCGCGGCTCGTTAATTAAATTCATGTATTCCGGACTGCCTATATGTAGCGTGTTAAAACTAAAAATATGTAAATAAGATTAGTCCTAATTGAATTAAATAGCTATACCAAGGACCGCGCGACTGTATGTGTGCAAGTTAAAGGCTCAAAGGGAGCAGCTCGTCGGCGAAGAAGAGAGAAAGAGAGAAAAATGCGAGCGGAAAGCTCGAGAGCTATATAGGGGAGACTGACCGCTGGGGGCCGGCAACTTTTAAAAGAGAATACATATATACGGCCGTTCCGCGAAGAAAGCGGATATTACGGAACTTGACGCTTTCCCGTATATCCCAAGTTGCGCGCCACCTTGGGCTCTGGCTATACATATATATATACATCTATACACATCGGCAAAAGTTTTCACGCGCTCTTTAATGCCACTGCGCGCCAGCTCGAAAAGTCTATATAGTCGGTGATCAAACGCTTGATTTTCCGATCCCACAGTCCTCACCCTCGCATCTTTTTATTAAAAAAAAAAAAAGAAAAAAAAAACGATTCGAGCTCGGGGGAGGAAGTGGAGCGCGTTGACATCTGAAGCGGCTGTCGGGGTTGCGTGACAAAAAGTTGGAGTGCGTCCGCCACTCGACAAATTGAAAAGCTCGCCGAAAGCTCGAGAGCGGCAAAAGATGAATCGGGCCTTCCTATACGGGCATCGATTCATCGCTGAATCGCGGCTACGTATATACAGGAGCGTCGGGCTGCTGGTGCGCTTGCGCGCGCAGCAGGTGTATACGCACACAGGGACACGCAGAGGGAATCGCCTCCCCCCCTCCATTCTACGTGCGTGCGCGTTTTTTCGCCGTGGCTATCGTGAGAGACGCGCACGCAAGCCGCGAGCCGCGCACTCGTCCATTATGCATTGCTGTGTGTGTGTCTGTGTGTGTGTGTGGGTGCCAGCAGCAGGGCGGCTCTTTGAAAAAGCAGATAGAGAGCGCGTGCACGCAGGCTATCAGGCTGCTCTTTGGCTCGTGCTGACTCTCTGTCCGTGAGCCATTTCTCAAACGAGCTTGCAGCCTCCTGCTAATCAGGCTCTGGCATTAACGAAAGCGAGAGAGCGCGTGGGATTTTCGAGTCTCTTGGAGCAGCAGCGTGCGTGCTTGCTTCTATATAGGTGCACGCGCACCTATATAGGTACTCTCTCTCTCGAACCGAGTCTGGCTATATAGCTCGAGTAGAAACGGCGCATGCCTGACCGGAGTATACATATCGGAGCGAGGCGCTTGCGGCGGTGGCGGCGCCCCAGTAGTAGCGTGCTCTGGCGCGCGCACCTCGGGACGGCGAGCGGCGCGCGCGCGCGCTTCTGGCTCTCTCTCACGTCGAGCGCGACTCTCTCTCTTTCTCACTTTGCCCGAGAGTCTGTCTGTATAGACGCGGAGCGAGCGAGCGAGAGAGAGTAAGGAGGAAAAAACGCGAGTCGAGAGCGCGGCTGGCTGGCTCAGTCGGCTCCTGCGCTAACCCCCGTGACGTTAGCGCGCACCGAGAGACGGACTCTCGATCCGGCACGCGCGCGCGCGCAAGCGAGAGAGAGAGAGAGAGCCGATTTTGCCTCTCTCCGCTCTCTGCTCCCTCTCTCCAGCTTTCTAGAGGCGGTGATGTGCGTGCACGCGTAGTTAGAGACTCGGCGCAAGCTCTCCCGCTCTCTCTCTCCGTCGGACACACTAGGTGTTATGGAAATCACTTGATGCTCTCGCGAGACAGTGCGTGGAGCGCCGGACAGCACTAGAGAGCCAGCAGCAGCGATTGGGAGCCGGAGAAAGCAGCAGCTGCGAGATTAGACGTATATATAGCCGATGGGAGCTTGCAGCGGCTGCACGGCGGGCTAACTACGTAAGAGATGAAAAATTAAGCCAAGCTTCGCCCTCTATCACTCAGTCTCTTACTCGTTCTCTCTCTCTCTCTAGCTGGCGCTTATATTCTTCGATCGATTTTGCTACTGCTGCTGCCGAGCACACACAAGTGCCCCCCTGCCCCCCGCGAGTATATAGGTGTGTGCGGGGGATATAGCATACGTGTGTTGCGGCCGCCCCCCTACCGCCAGTCCAAGAGAGCTCGCACACACCTGTGTGCTAGCCGTCGAGCACGCGCGCACGCACGTGCGTGCAACAGCCCCCGTCGACTGCTCTCTGGCATGCGGATCAGCGCCGGAGCTGCTGCCTGATATTGCCAATCCTATACTTGGAGTGAGGAAGAGAGAGGGAAGCAGCAGCAGCAAGTGCGAAATCAGGCGCGAATGCAATCAGCAAGCGGGCCGGCAGCTTTGGCGGCGGCAGCGAGGTGCAGCGAGAGCGAGTTTTGGGCCAGCAGCAGGAGTTAGAATGGCAGGTGGAGTCGGCCGGCTGCAGCTGCGGAGAGTGGAGCTTTGGCTGCAGGCTGGTCGGCGGGTGGGCTGCACCGGGCTAGCTGCCGGCCCCGAGTCGAGTCGCTGCTGGGAGCTGCTGGCTGCTGCCAGCGCGAGGAGCAGCGAGGAGCAGCGGCAGGCGGCAGCAGCAGGTGGAAGCTTTGCCGGCGGCAGAAGCAGCAGCGGAAGCATAAGCAGGTAGTGGAGAGATGCAGAGGCTGCGCTCGACGTTCAAGAGGTCGCGCACCCCGACCGGCGCCGAGATGAAGTCCCAGTCGAGCCTCGAGGTGCCCAAGCAGGTGCGCTCCGCGAGCTTCGACGAGATCCAGCTCGAGGCCCAGCGCCAGGAGTCCAAGGCCAACGCCGAGCTCAAGTCCATCGCCAACATCGCCATGGCCACGAGCAGCAGCCTCGCTGCAGCCAGCAGCGCTAGCCAGCCCCAGCAGCAGCCAGCCACCTCCTCGTCCTGCTCGTCCTCCTACTCGCCCAGCCGCTCCCAGACCACGGACTACACCAGCACCGGGGCGGTGCGCAAGCTCACCACCCTCAGGATACCCCAGCTGCAGACCGGACAGAGGTCCAAGAGCTTCGACGTGGCGGAGCGCTCGAGCGGCGGGCCCGGCCTGCTGGACCGCTCCTCCTCGACGGCGGGCACCTCCGCCGGCTACGGCTACGTCTCCAGGTGGCGGAGCAGCGGCGAGCGGGAGAACCCGCCGGCCCAGGCCTACAGCTGCTGGCACTGTGCCTGCGTCGACGAGTACAGGGCCTCGCTCGCTGGCGGCGCGGCCAGCGACTCCTGGGAGGAGGACGACGACGACGAGGACGAGGACGACGACGATGAGAGCGAGGCCGACGAGGAGGCCGACGACGAGGCCGACGCCGGCTGCGGCAGCGAGCTCGATTTCGGCAACCAGCTGAGCCTCGATGCCCCAGGAGTCCAGCCGGAGCCGCAGCTCGAGCGCGACAGCGAGAACAGCTACTACTTTGTCGTCGTGCAGAACATGACGGCGCCCGAGGACGAGGGCAGCGACTGCTCGCGCCGCGAGGGCAGCCCCGAGATCCGCGTCACCCTGACCAGCAGCCCCAACGAGCGCAGCAGCACCGACCTCGAGGCCGAGGACAGCAGCCTCGAGCCCAAGTGCGAGCTGCTCCCGGAGAACCGTCAGCGGCGGCGCTCGCTCTCGCGGCAGGAGGCCCTCACCGTCTTCCCCGCCGAGCTGCCCAGCATCCTGGGCCTGCCCCAGCCGGAGCAGAGCAGCGACGAGGAGGATGAGACGCAGCAGCAGCAGGGAGCGGAGGAAGAGGAGGAGGAGCGGGCCTGCAGCGCGGACAACAAAGCCGCGGGCCTCGTGGTGAGGGACATCTTCCTGACGGTGCCGGAGCTGAAGCGCGACCGAGCCGCCTCCGTCGACTCGTGCTTCAACAACAACAAGAACGGGAAAATCGAGACCTGCTACTCGCTGCAGGTGCCCCAGCAGAGCGTGCGCTCCAAGAGCGTCGACATTGTCCTGCCCACCGACGTGCAGACCAGATACACGGCGCTGCTGCCCGATCAGGAGCAGCGAGCACCTTTCCCTGGGTAGGTATTCGCAGCTGTCTCTACCTCGAGCGCGCCACGTGTGCAGCCTCTCGAATAAGCAGCGAGCTTAGCTCGCTTTTATCGATGCGAGCCTGGCCGCTCGCTCGCTCGCGCGTGCCGGATTTTCCATGGAAAAGGGGCCGAGCCTTGCCGGAGGATTTGCGTTGGGGGGGAATTGTGTCGTGCATATTTTTTCGGCTCCGACGATTTGTCATATACGGCCGAGAGCGCGGGATACGCAGGAGAGCGCGCAGAGTACGCGTACGTGGCCGAGGCTGGGATATTGCACGGGAGGGCAGAGAGCCTGTGCATCGAAATTGGGATTTTAACGCGGAAATTATGATGCTAGATTTTCGGATCGAGATATAACCCGAGTTTTACGGCTTCCTTCTGCGACGCTCGAGGAGGGGGTTGCTATTGCTATGGGATGGCTGTATTTGTTGTTTTTTGGGAGCGGGTATCCGATAGGGAACTAAATTACGGTTTTTTTTAGAGATGAATTCCAAGTCTTAAATTGAGAAAATGGAATTTTCATGACGCGTTCCTCTGGAGGTGCGAAAACATTCTCTAGCTGCATCTTTAAAGGAATCCGTGGACTCGTTCCGTGAAATTGCGATGTAATAAACGAAAATAACTAAAATTCCACTAAAAATCCATAACAATATACATCACACCAGCGCATCAATCCCAAAGACAAAAACTCGGCGCGACCGTGACAAAAGCGCCTCCCCCGAGCGACCGCGCGAAAATTCGGCTGGCTAATTGTGCGTTTAGCCGCACGCAAAGCCGCGCCATAATAGCCCGCTTCCCTCGTGTGCATCCCGGCCCGGCGCGTAAATACCCCTTTATACCCGCGGGTCAGCGAATTATGCATAAAACAACAATCGGCCGCCAGCCACGCGTACATTTATCCATCAGCCCCAAACGCTCTACAACGACACACTGACTACACACACAGATCCACCCTCTATTTGCCTTCGCCGGGATTCCGGAATCCAAAGAATCCGGAAAATTTTGTCGCCGATGCTATAAAAGAAGGAAAAGCAAATGTTGTTCTTGTCTGTTGCAGCGAGAAGGACGAGGGGGCGAACGCCGGGCAGAGGGAACCAAGATCAACACCAGACTGGAGCGAGCAGGCTATCAACGGCGAGCACCTCTGGGTCCCGACCGCGGCCTCCGGTGAATTCTGCTACGTAAACGACTGTTCGGTGAGCCGAGACTTTCAAACTTAAACTTAAGCTATCCTACTTTCCCCGCAGCGCGATGCCGGGTTATACAGCTCATTTCGGGGGGATAGAAGTTTGGCCAAAGGCTTAGCTGAGCCGTAAGTGCATAATTTCGAGCGCGCGCGCAGGGGCTTTAGGAGCAGACGGCTCCTACTCTTGAGCTGTTTGATTTTCGTATCGGCTCTGCGCTGGAGCTACTTTTTTAATGCCTCTAATAGTAATGAGGAGCTGGATCCTTTGGATTTGCGTTAATTATTGATTGACCCCCTTTGTCGAGCTCGCTGCAAAATGCAGGGCTTTTAAAAGACCGGCTCGATTGTTGAAATAAATATTTATTTATGCGAGCTGCGAGAACGTGCGTTAAATGCTTTAATTGAAAAAGAGCATTTGTTGCTGTGCCGCGGCCAAGAGCCTTGATTAATGTTGATAAAACGATGAAATATTCATTATTGATGGCGAGTGTATTTGTTACAATTTTATGGCTTATATAACGTTACGCTTTCTTCGAGCGAATTATACACACGGAAAAAAGAATAAATTTTACTGCCTAAACCTAATTTAATATTAAGATTATTGGCCGGCCATTTGCTATGCCCTTCTGATTATTTCATCGAGGTAGGCCTTCTCATGAATGAAGATTCTCTTTAAGAATTTTCCCGATTGACGCACCTACAAAGTACTTGAATTTTTAAAACGGGATTGAAACTAGCATACTAAACAGAATTTTGCCGGAATGCGACACACGCGAAAATTTTATAGATCTATGTAAGAGATTGCAGAAAGGTAATAAAAAATTTGATCTTACGAAAAAACAAACAAATGTGTAAAAAAGTTTCCCAAGGTGAAACGAACTTATTTCATCGGCTTTTTTTTCTGTTTCTCAAATATTTCCATCGAGTTTTATGATCAAGGCTGTTTGATAAAGTAAATCATAAATCTTCAATGTAACTTTCATGAGCAAAAAATTTTAGAATATTTGAACTTTTGATCAAAAGGACGAGACTGTATTATGAAATTGAAGTTAAATTTTGTAAAATTTTTCGTATTAAGAAAGAAATTTCGTGTCTGAAATGATATCGTGAAAGTTTAAATTCCAACAAAAGAGTAATTCCTTTCATGTACTTTTTCGCTGGACTAATATTGAGATATTGCGAAAATGAATGAAAAGTCTAAATAAATTAAAAATACACCTAACGGGAATGGCGTGTTTTAAATCAACACAGGTTCCTCCGAGCAATCCTTAAGGCATACGTATTTAAATTTCTTTAGAAGCAGCTAAGTGTTTCAATGAATATCCACTTAAGGCCAGTAACTGATTGAGTCAAGTGACATTTCCATTTACTTAAATATATTAACGTCCTGAAATTGATGATGTACTTGAGAAAAGTACTTTCCTAAAAATAAATTCATAATTTCAATTTTATTAATCTTCAACCTTTAATTAGTTTTAAGTAAAAAACATGATACTTGTTCAACTAAAATTTTCGTAGAAAATATTTTATTTAGAACGTAGCAACTATTGATCATTGATAAAACACGTCGAGTAAATATCCTTACTGTACCGGATAAAAATTTGAAATTCAACGTAAAAATGCATACTCGACTGGTATTTGTTTATTTCGTTTGACAGGCAAAAAATGTTAACATTTTTCATGCTTGTTTTCCAGCTACGTATAATGAAATATGGAGCACGGCGCAAATTCTGTAATCTACACTATAAAAATGTAGTTTTTATTATCGCCGCTCTTGCTCCTTTTAATAGCATCATGCACTTTACTAAAAGCAAAATGACAAGAAAAAAAATTATATCCACTAAACTGATGCGGTAAATAAAAAGCACTACACACCTTTATCTCGTCATATTTCACGAAAAAAAAGACAAAATCGATCCCATCAAACAGAACCCGCGTCTAACTTTATCCCCCCTCTGCCCTCGCATTAAAAAACATTCCACTAAAAGCAGCTTTTCTCCCCACAGAAACACGGTCCACGAATGAAATGCTCGGCATGCCGAGTGGTAGCCCACAGCGCGTGCACGGGCAGCCTGAACTTCGAGTGCAAGCCGAGCTTCCGGGACGTCGGGGTGCGCCAGTACCGCGAGCAAAAGATCACCAACCACCACTGGGTGCACCGTCGCTCCCAGAAGGGCAAGTGCACCAACTGCGGCAAGTCCTTCCAGTCGAAGCTGAGCTTCTCCTCGAAGGAGATAATAGCGGTGAGCTGCAGCTTCTGCAAGAACGCCTACCACAACCGCGAGTCCTGCTTCAACGCCCAGCGCATCGGCGAGGAGTGCGAGCTGGGCATCCACGGCTCCATCATCGTGCCGCCCTCCTGGATAGTGAAACTGCCGCGCCGGGGCAATTTCAAAAGCAGCCTGAGAAAGTCGCCGAAGAAGAAGAGGTCCCAGCCGAAGAAGAAGGACAAGGACGAGAAGGAGGAGAAGGAGGATCCGACGAAGCTCTGGGTGGTCAAGCCAATACCGACCAATACGGTCACGCCCGTCCTCGTGTTTATTAATCCCAGGTCGGGCGGTAACCAGGGCGCCAAGCTACTTCAGAAGTTCCAGTGGCTGCTGAACCCCCGCCAAGTTTTCGATCTCACGCAGGGCGGCCCGAACATGGGGTGAGTATATGAAGCCTCGGGTATAGTTTTACAAATTGAGGCCACGCTCCTGCGTTTACCTACTTAGTGCCTCGCTATTCAAATTTCATAATAAATAGTTGCGGGATGGTGTGCATAACAGCTGGCAATTATAAATAAGGAAATTAAAAAATGATCCGTTATTGTTAGCCTCGCCGCGCGCCTCGGATATAGGTAGCTATATATACGCGGCCCATTGTGCCTTGTGTTCGATGCATTATATTTTACCTTTAAGCGATGACACGGAAAACTTTTTTTAATTTACCTTTTGTCCTGCCATAAACAATGGCTCGCGCTCGCTGCGCACGGCTTTGCCTCCTGAGATCGGAATTCCGCTTATATCCCGGGGGTATCATCCCTCCAACTTTAACCTTATTATCACGAGTAAGTTTTGTAAATAAAATACAATGACTATGTTGTAGGTTTACGCGTGCCTCTATACGAGCGTAATAAAACTAAACGCGCTTATATATTACCTTTTCGCGCGCGCTTTAATTGCGCCCCCTGCCCTTTCCGCTAGTTTTCTTGTTTTCCTCGCGCTCTCGCCGCCCCGCGAGACATTTTCATATACATACTCTAATTAACGATAAGTAAATAATTACACAAAACTAA
The DNA here is from genome assembly GCA_900480035.1 of Eupelmus urozonus. Taxonomy (NCBI): domain Eukaryota; kingdom Metazoa; phylum Arthropoda; class Insecta; order Hymenoptera; family Eupelmidae; genus Eupelmus; species Eupelmus urozonus. Next base: position 72,654 of record UELX01000016.1, read on the forward strand.
CTTTGAGCGGCGACGGCCTCAAAGAGTTTCGTCAGCGCTTTTGCTCAAAGTAATTTCCGCGGGGGCGCGCCTCAACGCGTTATTTACAGCCGTCCAATTATTTACCTTTTTTTTATATTTGCAGTTTCGCCGCGAGATTTTTCATCCCGCGGTCTAGAAAATTAAACGTATTCAGCGCGTAATTACAAAGCCGGAATTCCTCCTTTTTGTTTTAATCGCGCGAGCCCTTAATTAACCGCGGGAAAAAACGGCTACATCCTTAATTAGAAAGTCGCTTAACGGCTTACCGGATTTCAAAAAGAAAGCGCAGACAGCCCATAAATATCGGCTTACTTGCTTACCCCATGGCCCATCGAGATTCATTTTCACTAAACGCGCATTATATCGCCGCCGATGCAGCACGTACGGCCAATATACAAGTTTAGCCAATATTTTTACGCCACTCAGAACGAGAGAGAGATGAGAGCGTATATACAGCCAATAAACGCGTCCGATCAACTAGTCCGTATAGAAGCTCGTCGCTCTATTTTTACGTGCATGCTTAGTTAATTTTCGTAGCACACAGAGTGAGAGAGAGCGAGGCACTTCTCCGGCGCGGTGGCGGGCTGGGAGGGGGGAGGGGTAATAAGAAAAAAGCTAAAAGGGATCCAATATAAGAGAGGCAGTAGTGCCGGCGTCGATGCCGAAAATGTATTAGGTTTCGACCCCTCCTGCCTTTCCGCCTATGCCAGTGCTACTGCTGCTGCTGCTGCTGCTGCTGAATAAGTGAGCGCGCGACGCGCGCGTGTAAGCTCACCAGCTCGCTATAAGGCCTATAGAGAGACGGCACGCCGTTGGCGGCGGCTGCGTTATAAGAGGCCCGCCGGGGGGAATTGTGTTGCGCGATCTATTTCCACTCGGCGAGCCTCTGAAATATTGAGCGCCCAGCGCTTTAGCTATTATTCTTTCATCCTGCCGATTCGCCAAAAAATCGAACGCTAGCCAGGAGCTGAGCATCTTCCCCCCATCGCGAAGCCTAACCGAATTTACAAACTTATGGATTTCGCTATAGATACTTAGTTCCTCTTCCTTCTCTCGCCGCGAATTAGCCGAATAATTAAAGGGAGCTTTTCTTCCAAGCTCACGAAGCGAGAGAGAGAGAGAGCTTTATTGCGAATGTACGAACTAGCTCATTAAACAAAGACGAGCGCGCCCCCGCGCCCTCTTCTATTTACCTGCCAACCTGTCTCGGAGAATCGTGTTTTTTTAATTAAAAACCGCGCGGACAGCGAGTGCACTCGACGAATCCGCACTTTTTTTCCTCTCTTCTCTACCCCCCCCTCCTCGTCAAGCTCCATGATGAAGCGGCTGCGGATTTACATGCGAGCGAGAAAACTATTCAATTAAAGCTTTTCCTATCTACGGCAAAGTGGACCTGACGTATTCATGATTCGCGGCTAATTCTCGGCTGCCGAGTTTGACCTTATATATAGGGGATGCGAAGCTCGCGCGCGCGCGCGCGGCTGAGAGACTGACTTGCGGCCTGCTCTATAGCCCAACTCTCTGATGAAATGGCGCCTTGTTCCGCGAAACATTAATGAAATTGCCGAGCGACAGCCTCGTCGGCTCTTCCTTAAGCGCGACGCGTTTGTTTAAAGAATTTCTTTTTTTATTTTTAATTAAGCGTTAAGCAATTTTGTTTTTTCTTATTTTTCGGTTTTTATGTCGTTCGTTAATTAAGTGCAGGGATAATTTTAACATTCTTTTAAAATGTAAATTTCGTGTACGAATGCGGAGAATAAATTCAATTTGGGAATTTTCAAAGTGGAGATAATTAATTAAATTATTTCACGGTATATTGTTAAAATATTTATTCAAATTGTTGGGGCTTTAAAAAATTATTAAGGGTTAAATTAAACTATTTAACATCCAGAGAAAAATTTTCTGGAACGCCTTTTAAAAAGCTGAAAGAAAATTTCACTTAATTATTATAATAATTCTAATGGTGTGTGTTCTTGCTTTTCAAATAGGCATGAATACGTGGAACACAAATATGTATATTAAAGTTTCAAATAACTTTACAATTTTCGCTACGAACGATGTTAGTACTTAAACTACTTTTTTAAATCGATTAGAAAATCTATTTTTTAGTAGACTGATTACCTTCAACGACTGGATGATATTAGCAAATTTAAAAGAAATTATTGTATACATTGTTATTTTAATAGAATAAATCAAATAATATTTTAGCTTTTAAATGTTAATGATAATCTTTGTGTATCGTTCGTTCTGAACGTTCTGGTAACAAGGTTACATTGTGCAGCATTAAAATAAAGTGTTTTTCGCATGCAAATTAGAAAAACTTTCATAAATCGATCATCCGTCGCATTAACAAGTTGATACAGTTTTTAATTTCTTTGGCCTATAATTTCTGTAATTGTATATTCATAATTTAACATGTAAAACTAGTTAAAGATAAACGGTATAAACTTTTGCATCTAATTGAATGTGAATCGCAAATAAGGACGTTGCAAAAACGACGCGTTTCTCAAACGCAACTACATTTACTCGATTTTTCTAAAAGTAAATTTCATATTCCAATTTAACTTATGAAATTTGTCGTTTTCCCTTCGGTTTGCTATTTGGTATTTAAAAAATTTAAGCTTCAGAATTCGTAATCGCTGACCTGAAAATTCTTTTGAGAAAGCGCTATGTCGCGGAAAAACAAGAAAAATACATGACGCAGATCCATAGAGAGCGTCGACTTTTGCGTTTGATATAAAGTCATCTGCGCCTAGAATGCCTGTGAAAATTCGCGCTCTAGAATCATATTTATTTCACAAAAATTCCATTTCTGCAAAAAGGAAGGAACTTCTTGCTTGTTACAGAGGAGTCATTTTTATATTTTTCACCTTTTTTTTCATTTTGAAGGAGTTCTTGAAGGTGACATCTCTTCGAAAAAATTTTTGTTACAAAAGGACGGGAATATAGGCTACCAGTCGACTTCAAAACCACAATTCCATTTTATCAAAATCTTCCATTTTTCCTTCATTTCACTGGGATATTTGTTATAAAAATAAATTAGCTAATATTCTCGCGGAAAAATATTATAATTGTGAAATAGTAGCGAATAAAAGACAAGATTTAATATTTAATTACTATTTAATAAAAAGTGACGCGATTGACATTAATGTCAAACTATGCTATTCATTGAAAAGTTAAACGAATAATTCTTCCAATAAATAGGACATTAAAAAGAAAATGAAATACAAAATTTTCAATTTTTCAAATTAAACGGCAGCTTTATCGCCAATCAACCCGACCCAATTAAGTAATTATTAATTATCACCCAGTCCCGCTGACAGGTTCATCGCTATTTCAATCTAAATCCCGCGCGACTTCATAAACTCCCTCAATTATTCCAAGCCATTTCAAAATCCTTTCATCAAACCCAAACAATAACAACACCCCAAAAATCCATTCTCAATCTTCCAGACTCGAACTCTTCAAGCGAGTGCCGAACCTGCGCATCCTGGCCTGCGGCGGCGACGGCACGGTGGGCTGGGTCCTCTCCGTCCTGGACATGATCGGCGCCAACCCACCCCCGGCAGTGGGCACCCTGCCCCTCGGCACGGGCAACGACCTGGCCAGGGCGTTAGGCTGGGGCGGCGGCTACACGGACGAGCCAATCGGCAAGATACTCACCAGCATGGCGGAGAGCGAGATCTCGATCCTGGACAGGTGGAAGCTCGAGGTCGAGCTGAACCCGGACGCCTCGGGTAACGACGAGGACGCTAGTAAGGGCAAGGAGAAGCTGCCCCTCAACGTCGTCAACAACTACTTCTCCCTCGGCGTCGACGCTCACATTGCCCTGGAGTTTCACGAGGCCAGAGGTCAGTGCAGGGTTTTTCGGGGCTGCTGTTTGCGCGCGCACGCCCGTGTTAGGCTTGTTTGCGTGTTGTGTAATGCTGATACTTGCCGAAGGCTGCCTTTTTCCGGCCGGATTTTACTGTTATTGCTGAAATTAAATATTGATGTATAGGAGAGTTTGTAATCCGACGAGATTGGATTACAACGGCTCGCTCGCCTCTCTGTTTTTTCGTCTTTTGCGTTGATATATTAATTAATTGATTATTTTATTCTAGATTTTAATAAATTTGATATTTTACGTAGATTGAGCAGATTTTTAAACGGTCGGTTTGATAAATAATAAATCTTTGGGCGAAAGACGAAACAGCACGTGAAAAGTCACGGGTCAATAGCCGCGAAGCTAATAATTATTCGAATCAAGTTGGAGGTATACAATTACCCAAATAACCATCATTAGAGTATTGTTTGACTTGGAGAAGTTAATAGACGGAAAGTTAAGCTATAACTATGAATGAATTGTTTTCAAGTTACAAGAAAATTAACAATAATACAAGAAAATTAGTGCGTTTATTATTAAAGTAAACATTAACAATATATGTATCAACAAATTATTTTACCGAGAAATTACAGCGACGAACATTTCTAGCAAATTCGACAGAAAGCCAAACTCTTTTCACAGTCAGCAAACACACTCCTCTCTACCTAAACGCTACTCTTCCAAAATGGATTAATCAACATTCCCGTAATTCCCGGCACAACAGAGTATTTCATCGAAATCAGAGCTGCGTCCACAATTACGTTCCCGTATTACTATGGCTCCCAGTAATGAGCGCCAATCAAATTACCATCGAAAGTGCGATCGACTCGGGCGTTACTGGCCCGACTAGAATAATTAGGTTACATCGTAAATTTAGCCAGCGTGAAGCTACATCGTGCATCCGAATTTCGAGCTTTATACACATATAGACTCTACTGCGCGCGAGCGCTTCAGAATTACGCCGTTCCTCGAAAAAATTTTTCGCCGTTTATTTTTTTCGCGCCGGCCGAAAATAGTGCTCGGGCATGCAAATGTATATGAGCGCATGAAGCGCATTACAATATTTTTACATAAGAAGGCTTTTTAATGCCGAGCTAGCGTAAATATTGCGATCATTACCGCGCAGAAATAAAAGAACCAGCTCGAGCTCCGGTCGGATTAATAAAACAGAGCGGAACTTTTCAATAAGCAATCGGATAAAGTTCCTTTCAATTATACGAGCTCGCGCGAAACTAGTTTTCACGATGTCGTATATGAAATTATTTTTCCAGCAGGGAACGCGAGGCTGAATGCCATTGGGGGCGGGGGGAAAAGCTGGTGCGATAGGCATTATTATTTTTAGGTGCTCCGAGGGTCGTGACGGTCGAGGGGGGTGTAATTTCACGCGGCATCGTGCATTTAGTAGATTTGAAAGATGCAGTAAGTGGGACGTGGAATATAAACGACACTTTCACATTCCTCTTCCGCTGGGTGCGTGCATTCTTCGCGGCCGAGGGGTTGGCTATATAAGCGCCTGGAACGCTCGGGGCTTCCCCCCTCGCCTTTTTTTTCCGAGCGGAGAGGCTGAGCCTTGAATTTTAAGACATTCGTGTTTTTATCATTGATATTTTTTTTTCATCACGGCCGATCTGCGTTTCCGCGTTTGTTTCAGCGTTTTACGCCGTAATTAAATTACCTTGGATGGCCGCTCGAGCCGAGTGGAAAGAAAAGGAAATTGCTTGAAAAGGGCTTTTTACAAATATTTGTTGGATGGAAATTCTGTTACAGGTGAATTACATCTACAATGTTTGCTTTCTTGGAATTAAGAGGGTGCAATAGTGGAAATTCAAGCACGCGCGTTTTTTTGTCTACTTCAATAATACTTATTTGAGTTTCAGACTGTTTTACCGGGAATAAATTTAAATTTTATTGAAACTTCGTTTTGATCGTTTTAAAACAAATAATGGAAAAATGAAATGTCTCGAGATTAAAAATGCGTGTTTTCTCTTTAATAAATATGGCAGAAAAGCTTTTAATTAAAATGACTTGTTATAACGGAATATATATAGTCAGTCATTATTTCAAGGAAGGTATAATCCTAAAAAGAGAGAAAAGAATTTTAAGAAAGAATTTCAGAAGAGCTACTCAGCGGTTGATCGATAAGACCTACTTTAACCTTTAAAATCCGTTCAAAGTTTCACTTCGAAAACAGCCACAAGACGCCTGAAATATTCACTGACATTTTGCATCTTCCTATACAGTTTGATTTATAAAGAATTGACTGAATATCTTAAATATTTCTGCACAATTCATGATGTCAATCTTTTTAAAGCCCGAACGAGAAAAGAAAATGGATAAAAATACAATGTAAGTCGCATAAAAATAGTTGAAATCCATAAAAATTTACCACCGCGCTTTTTATGATGCAAATATATAGGTTCTACGTAGTAAAGTAAATAAAAATAGTTGGAGTTGACCATCGTTTATTTTAAAACTCAATAAGGAAATTTTGAAATTTTTCGAAATCCGCCATAAAAATATTCCGTCAAATATAAAATATTTTGAATTTCTATTTCTCTATTAAAAGCAAATAATAAAAAAAGCATTTAACGTCTGCTATAAAACTCTTTTATATATTAAATTAAATACCGTTTAAACTAAAGCCTGTATGTACATTTATTAAACGGTTTTAATTTCAATACCTACAATGTAACATCTTATCGGAAATCAATATGGGAAAGCCTTTCAAAGTAGAATAGCATAACGAGTGTCGCTAATATTGCACGAATAAAGATTATGTAGTAAGAGAAAAATACAATATTGTAAATGGAAATGAGCGTAAATCTGAAAAAAATAAAAAACAGTGTGGTGGTAGAAATTTGAATAGGAAGTTTTTGCTGGTGCGCCTAGGCCAGCATTGCATATGGATGTGCACATCCAAGCGATATCGAGTGTAGCTTGAAAAACCGTTCGGAATATATCGAAATAAGATTTGCATGTAAATTGATAGCGAATTTTTAACGAAATTATTTTTTATCCTCGGATTGTTTCGCAATTTATATAAGGGCAATTTGAAATTTTTCTGAAAATTGATAACTCCATCGTCTTTTTCAATCGTGACAAAGTGGATCGTGAATGTATTATATTTTTTCTTTTTCTTTTTTTTTTTTTTGCTACGTCCAGAAAAGTTCTTTCAAACTTAAATAGAAAAAAAAGTATTTCGTAAAATACTTTTCTCTTGAAAAGAAAGAAACTATCGCAAACTAATAAAAAGATCAAAAAAGTAATACGTTAAGGCTATATGACAGACAGTAATGGTATGCGCGAAAATTTTTAAGTCAATCCGATCAGCGGTTCTCGAGAAGGTCATAAATATGTATAAAATTTTCTGAAATTCCGCGCTCTTATCAAACATGTAAAACGTAGTGATCACGTGTGTGGGATATTCGTGACTGAAATATAAAAATTTCTTATCAAACTCAAGTTCAGGGTAAAAAACAATTCCCCGAAATCACCTTTCCTCGAATAACTAAACTCCACAGCACATCTTCGATCTCCCACAAATTACTAAAACATTTTTCAACCCAACACCGATACCCCAGCTCAAGATCCTCATCAGCGATATCACAGCCCCCCTTTTCACAACTACCTACTCGAAAAGTAAAAGCCCCCGAAATTCCACTTGCAATATTCCAGAGGCTCACCCGGAGCGCTTCAACTCGCGGCTGCGCAACAAAATGTTCTACGGGCAGATGGGCGGCAAGGACCTGGTGGTGCGTCGCTGGAAGGACCTCTCGGAATTCGTGACCCTCGAGTGCGACGGCCAGGACATGACGGCCAAATTGAAGGAGCACAGGGTTCACGCGATTCTGTTTTTGAACATCGCCTCGTACGGCGGAGGGACGCATCCCTGGGGCGGCGGGATAGGCAAGGAGCCGACGACGGAGGACGGATTGATCGAGGTGGTGGGGCTGACGACGTATCAGCTGCCGCTGCTGCAGGCAGGGGGCCACGGGACGAGCATCGCGCAGTGCAGCACGGCTAAGCTCGTCACGACCAAGACTATACCTATGCAGGTTTGTGGCTTTTTCGATGCTGTGGGGGAGAATGTTTTTATTTATAAAATTATGCTTGATGATAAATTATTTAAATTATGATAAATTCGTGTATTAAGATTTAACTGAATTATTTTAACGAGTAAATACAACTCTGCGGGAGAGATAATTTTAAATAAATCTGGTTTTCGTAAATTTAAAAGTTGCTGATTTATCTTAATTAATTTACAAATTCAAATAACTTCAATGAGCTGTATGTAACAAAATGAATAATATAATTAATCGGGTTAACAAACTGGATTTGTAAGTTTAATTAATAAAAGATTGATAATAAATTTACTTAATGTTAAATTTAAGCGAAAAGTTAAAAACGTTCATCATTGCATAATAACGATTAATAATGTTAAAAAAAGGAGCAAAATAATAATGAAGGAAATAATTGAATAAATTTATAACTATAGAATTGCTCCAAATTATTTTTATTAAATGCCACTCAAATGGAAGTACAGTGATTTCTCAGAAATATAAGAACAGAAATAAATATACACGAAATTCTAAAAAAAGTATGAATTTGGCAGTAAAATAATTTGAACGTAGAAGCTAAAATCTGAAATTGAAAATTTCATAAGCCAATTACAAAAGATTAAGCGAATTCTTGCTAATTTGACAAAATTGCAAAGATTTAATGAAAATCAATTGTGAGGTAACTTAATTAAGCCGACTTCGCAAACCGTCGTACTTGAAATAAAGCTCTTAAAATATCTTTAAACTGTCCTCTAATTGAATTTTCAAAATCCACCATCCAGCTCCTTTTTTCAATAACTCTTTAATCCAAATAACCGTTCAAATCCATCTACTTAATCGGCCTAAAAACTCCAATTAACGAGCCGAAACCTTCAATCCGTCCCATCCATCGATCCCGCTAGCCTAAAAAAATCCGCGATTCGAAACCTTGCCCTCCTCCCTGACATTCTCGCGTCATCGCGCCTCTAAAAACTTGTCACCCTATATATCCGAAGCCCGGCTGTGGGTGGGCAGTGCCAGATAGAGCGAGCGCTAATGGACAGGCCGATGCAAAAAAGGGGGTTAATTTAAAAAAAGGCCGTGGCCGGCTGCATATCGCTTAATTTCCATTTGACGGGGGGGCGCTTGTTGGCTTACGCTTGCAGGTGGACGGCGAGGCGTGTCGGCTGCTGCCCTCGATCATCAACCTGAGCCTGCTGAACAAGGCGACGATGCTGGCGAAGCGCAGGAGCGCGGGCAAGCCGCGCCAGAAGCTCGAGATCGAGAGGCTCAAGATCCCGCTGATGAGGATCCGGATGGGTGATTATGAGAGGTACCACTCGGATAAGGAGGCGCTCACCAAGGCGGCTACTAAGTGGGCCAACGAGCCCCTGGATCTCGACGCGGCGATGGATCTCGAGTCGCTCAGGAACATGCTTGCCAAGGAGTATCCGATGGACGTTTGCTGCTTCCTCGATTGTGAGTTTAAGGAATTTTGATTTTTTTTTTTTGCTTGTTATACTCATCTGTCCATAGTGGATCAAAAAGAAATTCAGATCGTTGGGTTTCTGCATTTAAGTTATGCCCTAACTAGGTCATAACTAACAACAAATTTTACATGTTTGAATGTATTGCTTTCATAAAAAATTATGGAAACTTAAAAATCATATATCGCTTATCTATAAATAAATAAAAATGTTCATCTAGAGAAAATAACATAAAACTCCACTCTTTTAAAAATTATGACAATATAAATTTAATTTTATTGTGCAAATACTTTCGTCATAAATTCGATTTAAATGGGTCACATATAATAAGAGCAACAAATTATAAGAGTCAATTAAGTGCATTTTAATGTTGGATTATCGTAACTGACGCAACTTGATAGTCGGAATAACACTCCTCTGTTTAAAAAAAAAAACGACTAATAAAGTACATTTATTCGAGATATTTCACGATATAATAAAAGCATTTTCTTATCTTTATACTACCATGAGAAAAGTAATTTGTTGATATTTTATTTAACACAAATTAGAAGATAAATGAAAATTGTTAAACGCCAATTTACAGGAAATAAAAAACATAGGTACGTGGTTATATTCCATGAGCCCACAAATATTAATAATAAGGTAACCCAGATAGATCCTAATTACGTCGATTTAATATTTTATCTGTGCTGTAATATTTACTTACAGAATACGAAAGTATTCCTCACTTTTGCCTATGTTTCGATCCAGAATTTACTCTATGAATATAACGTTTGTACTTTTATAAATTAAAGATTTAAATCGGGCATTTTTCTACAAAACTTTACAAAATTTCTGTAGCTCGTTCAAAGTTAATTTAAAACGTAAGTTACTTTAACCACAAATCTTAATACTTTGTGGAAGTTTAAATATCCATAGAACATCTTCTCAACTTTAAGAATAAGAAAATAAGGAAAAGTCTTAACAATCTTAAAATACTCGCGAGGCAAGGCTAAAATGCAGTTTCTGATTTAATAACTCATGCGGCAGTATTTATCTGCAATTTAACGCACACATCGTCCCTATGAATTATACATTCCGTCATGAATTTTTCATCCTCCTTATGCAGACGATCATGAAAGACTGTACCCCTTCCCCCAGCTCCGGCCAGCCCCATCAGCAAAAAGCATTCCACAATCCGGATCCCTCGTAACTAATCGATTTCCTATAACTCCGCGACATCCATTACCTCATTCTAAAACCCATCCACCCACCTTTTTCACCCTGCATCTCCCTCGTCTTACAACCTATCGCTCTACCACTGTCCTCGCGACTAACGAGCAAAAATCCTCGCGCTCAGCCTGCACGGCGGAGCGGTTTTTCAGGATCGACCGTGCCCAGGAGTCTCTGCACTACGTCGCCGACGTCGTCAGCGAGGCCATCTACCTGCTCCAGGAGGCGCCCGCGGGTAGCCATCTCTCCCAGCAGCCGAGCGACAATCAGGCAACGTCGAGGTATAGCGCATCTGTCCTCGTTATTAGATCCGCCCAAAAATGTTGACCCCCCAAAGGAGCTTAGGCCAGCGGCCAAGTTTTCCGGTTAACTCGAGTTGACGGACTCGCGGATGAGCACGGAGCGTCGCGCTTTATTCGATAACGCGTCGAGGGGGCGGACGACGTCAAGTGCTTCGGCGTTGTTCGAAAGTCAATTCGATGCGAAGTCTATTACCGATGCGATTCGAGGGACGATAAGGGTAATGGATTTTCTTTGAGGAGCGCTGCAATCGCTTCCCAAGCAATTCGAGACGACGTCTTACTTTTTTGATTTTTCGCCTCGGCGTTTTTAACGGGGACTCGAGAAGCTCAATTTTTTTTACGCGCGATACTTTAAACGGCCAATAAGGTTAATAATTTTTTTTTAAAACTCCGAGCTATACTTTTACAACCCTTTATAAACTCGAGCTGCGCACTTGTAAAACTAAACGGCTCCGTCGTAAAAATTTCCGACGGCGATATCAGTCGTAACGGTCGCCGTAACGGCCGCTCTTTCTTTTAATCGCCGCAACCGCGCCGTCCAATTAATTACTTCCTCCGCGCACTTCAAGCCCAATTAGCCCACCCCCTTAAGACTGTAAAAAAAAAAAAAATCACGTCCCCGCAATCCGCGAACTCTAACTCTGTCCTGGGCATTCAAGAGAAGACCGGCGCAAATCGTCCCAGTCCGCGGAGAAGAAGGCCCGCACGGAGTCGAACCGCTCGGGCAGGGATGCCTCGAGCGAGAACCGTCCCGATGAGCGGGAGTCGTCCCAGCAGCAGCAGCAGCAGCAGCGGCATTCAAGGAGCGAGGCCAGATCGAGGCACCCCTCGGGGGCGAGCCGCAACAGCCAGCTGGCGGTCGACTCGGAGCGCCGGCGCTCCGACAACTACGTCAACGAGGACAGGCCGCGTAGCGGTGGACCTAGTAAGCAGCCCTCCGCCAAGTCGGCCTCGAGCGGACAGGCGGCGCAGCACCTGCAGCACACGCAGCCTACTTTCATCAGGTGAGGATTTTCTGTTTTTTTTTTATATTTTTTGCTTTTTTTTGTTTGCTTGTGTAGGCGGTATAGTGGCTCGTTATTTATATGGCGAGGCTACGTGAATGCGCGATATTGAAAGATATAAATCAGGGGGCTGATAGGTTATTTGTGACAGAAAAAGTTAAAGAGAGAGAGCTGAGAGTGGCGTTATGAATGGGGGCGGTTATTTGCAGGTTTTCTTTTTTCCCTGGAAGAGAGAAACGGTGAGTCTGCGGAAATTTCATTCAGAGCGGCCGGAAGCGCGTTTAGCGGCGTAATTTGTTTGTTGGGTCGTGCGCTCGCGGCCTGGAATTGGGTCAAGTTTAGACGCATTCGCTTGGTTTTACTTGCGCCACTAAATGTATACGTGCGCCCCGGCGTCACACTATGTGCCGCCGCCGCCGCCGCCTCGCTTATCTGCCTCTCTCGCTCCTGGCTAAATTGCGCCCTCCGCGTACTAGCTATTTGTTCAGATGGGCGAGCGGATTGAATTAGACGTTTAATTTCACTGTCGCTAAAATTTATTCACGCCACTTGTGAAATACGTTTCATCGACAAGTCGTTATTCGCCCGATGAAATTTAAATGCGAGCTTTCAAATTGTCGAGAACGTAGATGGCTGCTGGGAGAGAGAAATCCTTACGAGGAGTTCGCTATTGTTCGAAAGATTTTATTTTTCGTCTAAACAAACGCAAGCTACGCAAGCTACGGCGATGTTATTTCAATCGACTGCGAGCGGAGCCCCGCGCGGGTATTTGTGTACTTATGAAAACAGCATAGAGAGGGTGGAAATCATAATCAAACTTTTATTTGAACAACATCTAACGCACAAATAAAGATAGAGATAATGACTCGAGGTGTCCACTAATATTTGTCTTGCGTAAAATAATAAAATGCCGCTTTCTTTTTATTTCCGAGGGATGAAAAGACTTTTTATACGGCGATTCGCCTGGAAATAATAGTCGCCGTTTCCTCATAACTGTTTTTTGGTGGAAGAAGGAATATTCTTTGTTATTATTAGTTTCTAAATAAATTGAAATTTTAACTATAGTGCGTATGTATTGTTTAAATTATTTCGGTGTTTATCAAACAATAACGGCGGATGTCTGTTGACTTGAGAAAAGTAAATTTCAGCTATAAATAAAGTTATATGCTTAATTGAAGCTCAATGACATGAATTAAGTAAATGAATATATCTATATATAAATTAGGATGAATGCTAAAAATATAATGTCCAATATAACTGGACACGTGCAATCTTAATCTATCAAATTAATACAATTTCTGTATTGAGCGCGTTGAATGAATTGAAAGGGGATATATTTCAATCGCATCGTGTTAAGCTAAAAATGGCTAAATTATAAATTCATGCCCGAGGTAAAACAAGCACATGTCGTCTTTATATACATTATTAAAATTAATCTATCCTAAGCATAAGGAAAGCATAATATTTCTTTGTCTATTCTCGCTAAGGTTTGTCTTTGAAATTACAAAATTTCATCCTCGTAATACAGTTTTATGACGCAAGTTTCGCGCAAGTATGCGACAAGTGCAAAAGAAATAAAGAAAATTTGAATGAAATATCTTTCTTTCAAACTGCGTACATAGCTTCAACTTTTAATAGATTTTTCCTGAAAATGAAAAACTCTCGAGACGAATTTTTCCGTTAATAAAACTGTGCCCCTGTGCTCTAGAAATCAGGAAACTTGGAAGAGATCAAACTTACAGAGACGAGTACTTATTAGATTAAATAAAAAACAGCTTTTATTTTCCTATTATTAGAAAAACAATTTAAAAAAAGCACTTATGCCAAATCCAGAAATCTTAAAAGAAAATTTTCTCAATTTTGTTTGCAGCCCACGCGACAGGCTTTTCGGCCTAAGCTCGGAGGTGCACACGTTCAGCACCGAGCTCCTGGAGAAGACGTCCGACGGGATCCTGCGCGCTGCGAAAGTCGGCGACCTGCCCGCCTTAAAGGAACTCCACGCCCGGGGCTACTCGCTCCTGTCGATCGACGCGCAGGGCCAGACGGCCCTTCACCTGGCCTCGCGCCTCGGCTACAAAGACATCGTGCGCTACCTGATCGCGTGCGCGCCCCCGACGATTCTCAACATGGTCGATAACGACAAGTGAGTATCGAGCTTTACCTGCCCCCACCCTCCCCCAGCCTGCAAGCTCGCGCTGCGGAATCAGGTTGAAAAGAGGCCTGCGTTACGTGATTTCGCTTCGGCTTTTATTTTTCGAGCCAACCTGCGCAGGAACGCTAATACACAGTTGCGGGCACTGCTATTAATGCAGCGATTCGTTATTGGAGCTCTATGACGGAACGCGAGCGGCAGGAATAATTATATATATGGCGTCGCGCTATCCAACTGCCGGGGGGAAATAAGACAATAACTGCGAAGGGCTTGCTAAATCCTTGCTCGGACGTAATGCCCGGTATTTTTAGCCGAGCCGGAGAGTTGAATATATGTGGGTCAGCGGGTGCACGCGCCGAGCGCACCGCACCACTGTCCCTTGAAATTTTCATTATTTTCGAATTCAAATAGAACGACTTTGTTTTTAAATCTAGCCTCGTGCGAATCGCCCGGGAATAATGCCTTAATAGAGAAGAATGATAAAAAGACAATCGCGAGCGAGCTGCCTTATATACATATGTATATCTGAGTGACGAGAGCGAATTATCTGGTATATTTACGGTGTTGGGCGGGAATAATGTAGGATAAACGTATATATAAGGGGGAGGCTTTGAGCAGAGAGTCGAAAATTATATGAAAGTCGGGTATACATGTAGTGGCGGGCGCTGTAAAAATCATGGGGGCTTAATTAAATAAGGGCGAGCGTAACGAAGATCCGATAAAGCCTGAAGAGAGAAAGAGTGCATAATAAATTGCGGGGATATTAAGGCGCGTGTGTAGCCTTTTGAGACGGATCCTAAATCATGATAAAGTGCATGATAAATCACCGGGACCGATAGTATAATGTGCATTATAATATTATCGGGCTATGCTCGAGAAAAAAATCGCGTAATGAATCTCCCGAGATACGCACTCGCAATAACTCGAGTGATTTATCAGGCACTTTTTCGAATCCATATATGCTCCTCCTCCTCCTGCGCTCCTGTAAATGAATATTCAATTCTCTCTCTCTGGCGCGGCTCCCAACTTTCGATATTAGATTCGAGCACTTTTTCTAATCCTCGCTCGTTAAGGGGAGGAGGGAAAAGAAAGTTAAGTTCCGCGACGTAATTACCATTTAAAAGGGCAAAACGACGCTGTCGTTAGCATAATTAATCGAACGCAGCCCCGGCTCGGGCTGCACATTATACATCCTAATTAAAATTTGCCTTCTCCCTCGCCGCCGCTGCTGCGCGTGTCAGGGGTCAGACGGCTCTCCATAAAGCGGCGCAGCAAAAACGCCGATCGATCTGCTGCATGCTGGTCGCAGGCGGCGCCAAGCTCACCGTCAGGGATCGAAACGGAAACACACCGCGGGAGCTCGCCCTGATTGCCGAGGATCGCGAGCTCGCCGCCTATCTTCACAGTAAGTTTTTCCTTTCTCGCACCTTTTAAACCCTCTGTCTTTACTCTAGCTTGCTTTTTCCTTTTTTATAAACCTGGCTATGTATGTACATACATACGCCCGCGGAGAAAAAATACACGAGTGATCGTTGAATATTAAAGCGCGCCGCTGTTGTTCCGCGCATGCATTTTTCATTGAGCTCCGTGACATTTGCACGTTAATTGGTTTCTACGTTTCTCTCTCTCTCTGTGTTTGCGAATTTGCGCGCGGAGCGGAGCACGGGATGGGATCTATGGCTTGCGGTGGCTTCGGAATCGACTCTTTTGTAATTCGGATTGTTGGGTTATTTTATTTTTTTAGAATTTGCAGTGCGCGACGGGTGATTGATAAGTTTTTATTTATTTAGAGAGCCGGGTTTATAAAAATTAATAAAACGATACGGGACAAAGTCGGAATGGGGAAATTAAAGTTTTCGAAACAGAAAGTTTTTCGATAGGTGAAACAATTTTATACCTGAAATACAGCTGGGAGCTCGGAAAAAATAGTGATAAAAAGTAAATAAAGATTTTCATGAAAATTTAGTTCGCATCTATATTTAAAAAGACCAGATTTTTCACAACGTCAAAATTCGTTTTTTAAGCTACGCTCTGATTAACTCTTTAAATGTTTTAGCTGGTCTAATTTTAAAAATAGCTATTTTTTATTTTTCACTATATTTAAAACGGTTGTATTTTAGCAGCTTTTCTGAAGTAAATTTTTAATTCTCAGTTGCAAAATTACACTTGAAGTTAACTTCGTCGTTACTTTAACTTTAAAAAGTTTAAATATTAAAGCGTTTTAATATTACAAGCGAGTTGAATGTAAAATTATTTAAAAATATTCAAGCCTCAAGTAAAATCGTTATGGATCACTTTTTATCTCGGTGTAGCTACAACAAAGTATTAAAATTAATGAATTCATATTATTCCGCAAATTCAGCGAAACAAGTTGAGGAGATTTTCTATTCAAAATTATGCTCCGCTCGCTGGTTTATTCTAGCTAGGCGAATGTACATTACAATTCCGTTGCTTTTTCTCACGCAGGCCAAGAACAATTTCAACTGGTGACAGAGGACATGGACAACATGCCGTGAATTTGCGAACGCGCCTAAGCGGAGCTGCGGTCGAGAAAAGAGAGCGAGAGCGTGGGAGAGAGGGAAGCGAGCCTTGACCTGTAACGTACTTGCCCACGGAGCAGCTTTAAAGCGATCAAATCGAAAACGTAAGCGTTTAATCCAAGATTATCCAGGAATATCGTCGCTGTCGTCGAGGAAATCATAACACGATTCGCTTAGCCATTATTGGCAAATGAGCGAGCGCGGACTCGGAGCGACGTAAAATGAAAAAAAAAAAAATAATAATAATTGAGCTCGTCGAAATTCTTAGGGAATTCGTAGAAAAAAAGTTGATGACAAGCGTCAAAGTATTAATGAACAAAAATATATACTTAATTTAGGCGTGTACATTTTAAAGTAATCTTTTAGAGGTGACAAAGTACCAGAGAAATCTGATGGATGTATAGAACCAATTACCAATTATTATTATTATTATTATTATTATTATTATATTCTACAACGGATTTTAATAATATACTCTCGAGCTACCAAACGATATGTGGGAAGAATTTCTATACGCGTTTACAAACGTAATTACAAAATAAAAATTTTAACGTCTTGACGATACGTTCATATCAGACTTTTAATCGTTAAAACGAAGGATATATATATAAATATTTAAATATTATATATAAAAAATTAAACGTACGATCTAGCGTTTAGAGAAGCGAAAGAAAGTTGCGCAAACGGAACCCGATTAAGGTTTTAGAGAAAAAAAAAGAGAGAAAGAGAGAGATGAATGAGGATATACACTTATATATATATATTTACTATGATATTGTAATCGTAATCGAAAACCAACTCCTTCATGATATCGAGCGGCAGCGTCCACTGTCGCATCATTTTTATGGATGTTCCGTACCAATCCAAAAAAGACACATCACTAAACTACCTTGAAGTACAGGGATGAGCAAATTAAAAAAAAAAAATTAGTTTTTATCGAACCAAAAGGAATGGGGGAATGGGTGAAAGGGAAAGGAAATCGAAAGATTTTTCAATGTCAATTTGTATAAATTTCTAATTCGGTATATAAAAATAAAATTGGATAGAAAAAAAGGAGAAAACACTTATTTTCTTAATTAACGAACGTTTCGTTCAGAACATGCGTTTTTAAAAATCTGTCTGATTCGTCACGAACAACAAAAAGCAAAAAAAAGGAGCGAAAAAATATACACGGGGAAAGAAGAGAGAGAAATTTTCACGCGCGATAACATAGGTATTTAATCAGTACCAATATGAAAAAGAGGGATCAACGTACGAACACCAATTAGCTATTAGCAGCGGTCTATCGCTAACTATACTATTATACTGCTATTGTTATAAATATAAATATAATCTAATCTTACGTATCGACTATTGATAAGGTCGCGTTAGCCTATCGAAAGGATCAAGCGAGGCGTGCGATAGAAAGAGAGAGAGAGAGAGAGAGAAGCTGTGGTAGCCAAACAAAGTACCGCAGCTGAGCGATAAAACGGTTATACATATTATAAATATTATACTTAGCTACAACAGCCATCCTTCCACTACTGTCTAATTTTTTCGTGTCGTTTAAAAATATACAAAAACTCTAGTTGGAGGAAGCTCGATAACGAGCAAAAAGAATATTATTAGAGATGCTCACGAGTTATCGCGTGTACGTACGTACTCAATTTTTTTTTCTTTTTTAATAGATCGGTAATCTCAATTGTAAAGTTGAATTTTTATCAAACTTGATCACTGTGTCGTACATAATGTAATAGAGAAATTACTTGGTCGTCGAGTGATTTTCAAGTCATAGTCAAGAAAAATATTTGTTGAGTCGTGCATTAAGTAAAAAAGAAGTCAATGTGATCTCGGGAGACTATTTCATGTGCGTTAAAGCGCGAACGAGAAAGAGAGAGAGAGAGAGAGACCATCGAGTAAATGCGAATCGCTACGTAACTTATTAGATAATTAGGTACATACATAATGTACTTCATGTGTCCGTCTTAAGATGAGATATTTTTTCTTCAAGGAGAAACTCTGTCTGCAAAGTTTGTGCATGTGTCATTCTTCGTCTAAAAATGGAATATTTTACTATCGCAGATTGTATTTTTACGAGAGAAAATTTTTTTATACGTTTTGTTTACAGTTTGAAATATATTTCAATTTTAACGTGAGTTTTCAAATGAAAAATCGGTATTTTTAAAAGATTGATTGAAATCATATGCCGTTTTCAATCCGGTTCCACTAACTGCACTTTGAAAGCGTTTATTCTTCGATCTTCATACCTTCATTGTTGTACGGAAATAAGAAGATAAATTTAATTCCATCGAAAGAAATGACGTTCTAACGATATAAGATGCCTTTGCCGTTTCCGGAAAAGAAGAAAATAACAGTATAACTCGCTTTCACTCTGGCAGTACAAATGCATTGATAAAATAATTATCATCAAAAATACATTTTGTACTTTGGCAGCATAATGCTTCATGATATATCATGATGCAATAACGCTTAGGGTCAAAGTAAAAGCAAAGCAATTTTAAACAATTTCGAACGTTATAATCAACAGTTACTAAGCGCGCGAATTGAAAATTAATAACTCTGAATAATTATATAACGAGGATAATTCAATTGAATTGACAATCGCCATCTAGAATTACCTTTTATTTTTTCTAATTTATAATGATAAAAAGTTATGAAATTTATTTTTTTAAAACATCTGAAAGTATGAAAGAAATCTGATGCAACTTTTGTTGACATTTCCAATTTTCCGTTGATCGATACGCTTTTTACTATTTAATTAAATTAAAAAAACTTTAGCGGATTATATATTATATGCATGCCTATATACATATAGACGACTAGTGTTGAACGTAAACTCGAGCTCTAGCAAAAAAGCATTAATCTTTTAAGTAAATTAGGTACTGCTGGATACCAAAGAGGGTTTTAAAGAATCTATGTTCTATTAAATTAAATCTCTTCATAGCCTATAAAATTTTATCGAAAACTAGTTTACATTTACATCTCTAAACTTTGTTTTTTGTCATTTTTTAAAATAATACTATTTGGTTTGTTTTTCAATTATTTTATCAAATTACTTTTTCTTTTTTACAAAACGGATTTGGTAAAATAATCCATATAAGTAATTAATAAAACCCTCTTTAAATAAAAAATAAAAAAATAAATACCTAATGTTTTAAAGCACGGGAGTATTAACGAAAAATGCCTTGTATGGTCCAGACTAGCTCATAGAAAAGAAAATGCAACCAGTTATAGGAGAAAAAAAATTGATCGATAGGGATTCTGGATAAATGATCGATGTAAACAAAGCATATCTAATGAAAGCGATCTTCGTTATGTAGGAAGTACACGTTTACACACATAGGCACATCGTACGTACACGTTGCGTTCCCAGAAGATGATGTTAATGTACTTAAAAGCTGTAACTCTTAGGTGCGAGTGATTGTTGCATGCATCAACGAGCTGTGCGTGACGTTTAATTATGTATCGCGCGCTGGCGGCGAGTGCGAAACACTTTGAAAATATATAAACCGTTATAAATTATAATAAAAGGTATAAAAATGAAAATACAAATTATAAAGTATATCGTTAAGGAAATTTTGAGAACTGGATAAAAAAATACAAAAAGTATATTATTATCATTATTATGATTATTATTATTATTAATATTATTAAAAATAAAAAAAGACACAACATTGCCTTCCTCTTGTGTGAGACATCGGAGAGCTTTTCGGTCCGCGCGTTGTCGTTTTCTTTTACGTTTTAGAGCAATAAAAATCGGGACAATCATTGATGAGGTGCGCGCGGGCCGAACTCTCGCGTCTCTCCAACTGTAATAGCGTCTATCGTTGATTTTATTGTAATTGTACTTATATAAAACGCTTGTATATTGTCAAAAAGTGGAAGAAAAAATATTATATATATATATATATATTATACATAATTATAATATCTGTATCACGATCGAAGGAGCGATTCGCAGTAGCGACTCCATTTTATTAACAATTACGTGTATTACGAGAAAAACTAACGATTCAGCATTTTTCATTCTTGCGACTGCATTACTTTGCTATTCAACCATTTCGAGCCTGTGCAACGAAACATCTTGAAATCTTTATGATTTTCGACTCTCATCGATGTACATGCATGAATTTTTGAGAAAAAAAAATAATAATGAAATGGGACATCGAAGGAGTCTTTTTATTCTTTTCTACTGTGAAATCGACAAGCTCGTGTTTGTGAAGAAGAAACCGGCGAATGTATGCACTCGCAAATTCGCCTTTGAATCAGACACGTCAGGGTTTAATGAGACGCCTGTGCTCGCGAATAAAAAAGCCGATAAATCAATGGAGCGCGTAGAGAACAGTAGGGACCTACAATAGACACTTATTTTTATTGCTCTTTCTTCGAATGCTCGTGTCTAAAGTAAGAATAACGAGTCGAATCCACTCGATGCTTAATATAGAATGTCGATCGAAATTTAAAACTCGTTACGCTCGAGTAACGGTTTAGAAAAATTATGAGTGACACAGACACATATACACATTTTTAATTTTGTTTGAACTTTTTATGAGCTTATAAGTAATTATGAACAAAAGTAAGCTATATCTACGAGAATTTTCTTTATAGAGGATAAAAATAGGTTTAGCTTATACTTATGGACTATAGACTGCATTTCCTAAATGATTAAAGTGTTTTCATTTCAGTCAGCTAAATTTAAATTAGATGATAGTGTAATTATTGAAAGGAAAATTTCTATTTACTATGAACTATTTACTTAGTTTATTATTTTTCTAAGTTTATGTTGAATGTTGTAATTAATACTCTTTCTTGATTCTATAATAAATTTTTTTTTAAATCATTTTTAATGTTGACACACAATCTTGCCGATCGTGGAAATGTATAAAAAGTCTGGCTTCGTATTGTAATATCGAGAGTAAAAACGTGCTGCACTTTTTTCTTTTCCTTAAGCGATGAACGTAATTCGTAGAATGTAATTTCAAAACGGTAAAGAGATAAAGTACTAATTGTAGTAAATTTTATCCTTCATAGGTTGTTCTTAATAGTTATATAAAAATTCTTCCTAATGTAACATGTTAATACAGTAATGTTAGTAAGACGATTTATAGAAATTGCAAGATTTTTGTGCGACAAAGTTTTTGTTTATCACAAGTTCTTCGGTTTTCTTATTTATTTCAATAAAGTTTGTTTCTATTCTTTTATCTTCGTAAACTTAACATTCACTGTGATATTTACCTTTACATTATCGTTTCAATCTTCATTAGGACTCGCTCAGAATCAAAACAAACTTTAGTTTATTTATAAAAGAAAAAAAAAACAATGTAAAGAAAAAAAGGTTGTGAAAATTCGAAAAAAAAGTAGAGATGTAACGAGACCACGAGAAAATGACGTAGGCGGAGCGAGTTCCTATAATTAAAATTGTAAGAAAAGCAGCAATTTCTATGTAAAACACTTCAACAAACAAACACCAAAGTATTAAAAAAGGCGAAAAAATAGCAAAGTATATAAAAAAAGAAAGAAAAACGTAACTGCACTCGAAAGCGCGAGAAGCACGTTTATTGATATAGAATTCTCATGACGTGAATCCTTTTGCGTAGAGCTAAAATAAAATTCAACACAGGCTGTTCGTATATCTTCTGTAAGAAAATTATGACCATTGCTGTTGTTATGTATTATATAATCTTTTTAAAGAACGTGACTATTATTTGTTATTTAAAGAAAACTTAATGGGAGATTATAATTTGTATCGAATGATATTGCAGCCATATGCATTAATTAATGAAATTTTGTAAAAATAAAATTCCTTATGTATATACGTGAAAATTGAGGACAATTCGTAGACCTAGACTACTACATAAATAAAAATAAAAGAAATGACAAAGATACTTTCACGAAAGTTTCTTTCCTCACGAAATCTTTGTTCTTCCACGTTTGGCATTCTTTTATAAGAAATTGCGTTTCTACGCAGACAGACTACATGTGCTTTCTTCCCGTGTGATATAATTACTTCTGACATATAATGTAACGAGCTATGCGATCTATTTCCATATATGATGACGGATTATTTTTTTTACCCACTTTGAATCGTTAATATATAATATCTATAATTATATATATATTTTCATCCTTGTAAAAGTGTAAGCGTCAAAATTTATAATTGTTATTGTTATTATTATCATTATTGTTCAGTGGTGTTCCTTGTCAAGTTAAGTTGATAAATAAGTTTCTAGTAGAATTTTCGATTCTTTCCATATTCCATATCAAGAACGAAAAATCATAGCAGTCTAGGGTGTTGTAAAAACTGTCTTTAAGTTATTTATTATGGATTAAGTTTACTAGTCAGAGATTTAAAAGCGTGAATTTCAAAATGGAATAATACTGTTGTTACTTTAAGGGGCTGCTAGTGCATGAATATGCAAAAAATGATTGATGAGATATTTACAGTCCGTTTCCACGTATAAATTACAATAGAATATATTTAATTTTTAACTGCCGAAAATGTAATAATATTTCAATTTAAATATTTCATTTTCTATTTCTTTTATATTTTTATCTTTTTATTTCATTTAGATATCTCATTTGTCTATATCTGTTTCAATTGCTTAGTTATTAATTCTCTAGTTTCATTTAATTTGCCAAGTTTTTTTGTTACTAACATGTCAATCAAATGGCTATAATAATTATGCTGCTATTTATATTCTAAATGTACAATTTTTTGCATACAATACAACGAAATCTCGTCGTCAACTATTGGAGACTGCTATATTAAACTTGTTATCTCTCTGAGCTATAGAAAAAATAATACTTTTTTCGGATAATTTACTAGCATGTAATGATGTAGATGTTTTAGCCTGTATACAAATGATAAACAAGAAAATCTATGTATATTGTGCGTTCGTAGCCCCTTAAATATATTTCAATTTAACGAAAAAAAAAATACATTTAACAAAATATTGTTACTATTATCATCGTTATATTACTGTAGTGTAAGAACTGGCTATTTTAATATAAACAAATCGACATCCTCATTACAGAAGCATTTGTAAAACAACAATGAAATGTGAAAAAAAAAGAAAATTATTAGCTGGACTTTATAAAGTATTAAATATTCTACATGAAAAACCGTTTGTTGTCGATTGAGAACCTGGAAAAAGTTATTAGACTCAATACATAAAATTCCATCAGAAAAGTATTTACCGTGGTAACAAGATTGTCATACCTTTAAAATAAGAGCTGCAGCAAGACAGGACCAATAGATAGAAGAAAAAATGTGTTGAATTTCGTACAGATATAGAGCCAATCTGTTATTAACTAAAAAGAAAGAGATAAACTAAAAAATCCTTGTATAAAATCAGCCCTTCTCGGTAAGCAACATGTGCAATGTTTGTTTCAATATTAGACGCATACTTATATAACAATTGCCCTTGAGTATATTTTAGTACATAATTATTATTCTATGCGCTATGAGAATTTCAGCGGAATGACAATTCTTACCGAGATGTGCAGTTATTCTGTAGCATATAAGTGTGATGCCATATCACACCGTATGATACGCGAACGTACGAACTTATAATCACGATGGTATTGAATCACTATATTTTCCTCGATAAAAGAAAATGATTTACTTCTAGTGTTTATTAAATTTTATGAAAATAAAGCACTTTACTACAGCACATTTCTGTTTTCTTTTTTCTTTCTTACAACAGATGCATAACATCCTTATTACATTTTTTACATTCTATTCTTAACAGTCAAAAGTGAACAAGTCACTAAAGAGAAAACATATTTTTTAATTAAATTGCTTTAGACAATGAATTCAAAGATCAATTTTTTTTCGTTCTCGGCTATTTATAGAAATTTATTATTTTAATAAGAAACAATAAAATTGATGCTAGAAAATATCCCCCAAATATATTACTTTATCAAATATCCCTATTTATTTTATTTTTAGTATATTAGAAACTTGTCCACATTCTAGAAAAATTAAGTGTGCTTAAATAAATAAAAATAATAAAGTACCAATATGACTTATTGCACACGTCACAGGATCGATATAAAACTTAATTAATTAGATCTCAAGTGTAGACTGATGCCTCGCTGATGCCAGATATCCCTTTGCTCTCTCAAGTAGGGCACCGGCAGCGAGCAAACAAGCCGGCTTCTGAACGAGTCCGTGTAGACAGGCACTTGCAGAGCTGATAGATCAGGCGTAAGCTCTATGTCAGCCTGGCCGTCGTCGTCGGCATCGCCGCCTGATCGGCTGTCGTCGACGAAGGCGACGAGGCAGCGGGGTGCTGTCACGGCCGAGCTTGCGTTCGCCGTTACTTCTTCCAGCGCGCCGTTTTCTATTTTGGCTCCTGTAAATTTTATAGATAAAGCGTGCTCAATTAATTGAATCTCGTGAATATTCGAGCTTTTTAAATGAGAAAATTCGTCACCTGTTAGAAGAAGACCTTCGACGAAGACCGAAATCTTCCAGCTTCCTTCCCTCTCGGTGTCATCGGTCCACCTGGTCCTCAGCTTGAGATTTTCAAAGGGTTTGCCAACCTCTCGCGCAGTGTATTGTTTGAGAGCCGAGAGGAAAGCATCGGGTCTCGCAAACCAGCACAGCTCGACTCTGGGCGGCAAGCCGCTAAGCGAGCCCAGCGCCTGGTATCTTGTTATTAAGCGATTTACGAATGGTACGATTTCTCGAGGACCGGAACTCCACTGCGCTATCCATTTGCTGGGGGTCTGAAGGGAAAAAGATGAGGTGGATTTTTCGTTTTTAAATTGCTTGATTTTGAATGTTAGATAATTAGTTAGGAGCTTACTTTTAAATCGTCTGGGGAGTGTAGATTGTCAAGGTCCGAACGGACAAGCTTTAACAATTGCCTCGCGGTGTTTAATTCGTCGGTGAAAAATCGTTTCAATGGATCTTGTTCAGACTCTCGATTATCTTTCTTCGCATTTCTTGGATCGTCGATTCGTTGCTGGTCTATCGACAGTTTCAAATCTTTTACTATTTTCGAAACGGTAGCGTTAATTTTTCCCTCGTTTTCCTTCTTGATTTTTGCCGTTTTTCTCAGAATATCTAAACAATATAAATCCATAAAACTCTAATTAAACAATTTTTTTCAACACTTTTTAAATGCCAATTAAACAACAACTTACCATTCAAATACCTCAACGTCAATTCAGCAGCCGACTTCTCCCAGGCTCTGTGCGCATTCGCCGGCAGTCCAAAGTAAACCTGCAGCGAATCAGCCTCCTCCAGCCTGTCCACCATAATAATAGGATTTTCAGATTCAGTTTTCGGCACGCTTATGGCTCCGCCAAGTTTCCGATGCCCGGTGTACATATCCCTGGACCAGACGTGCCTGAGCATTGCTTCTAGCATTCGCATATCAAACTGATCTTGGATTTGGCCACCATAAACCGCGACGTCGAGGATGCCTCTATCGGCTTCCCAATCGTCGCTCGACTTTTTGTAACTATCCTGGGAATTTTTTCGTACGACCAGCTCGCAGGCCGCTTCCAGATCCGCTTCGCTCCAGGCGTACGCTTTGATCCAACCTTGCGGAACGAACCTTGATATAGAGAAAAATATTTTTTATTTATGATTTTAAAGACAATAACTGTAGCTTGTATCATAAAAAGCCTTTTTAGTTTAAAACACTGAAAAACGTACTTCCGCCTTTCCTGTAGAATAGCGTGCAGCCAAGAAATTAAGAGCATCTTGCCGGGGTCCTCTATCCTGGGCTGTCTCTGCTGCAGCTGCAAAAGAGATCTTTTTACGTTTCGCTTGACGCCCTCGGGCGGCTCGTAAGCTAATTTCAGGCACAGTCCAGAGAGTCCGGGATAGAATCCCGTGCATTCTTCCGTCGTTAGCCAGATCCTCGTGCTGGAATTTTTCTGCGTGCTGCAGATGGGCGAGCGCAAAAGCGCCTCGAGACGAGGAAGCCAATTTAGAGCTAGTTGAAGATTGCTCAAAAGAATCCAGCTACCCTGTCTGCACGTCGGTGGACGGGGAAACAGTTTTAATTATTGTGGAAGACGGTACGCGTTTGTTTTATCAATAAGTAAATTGATGAATTAGAATAAGTAATAAATAAACAAGGTAAAAACAAAATATTCAATCTCTAAAAGAACTGTATTAAAAAATAAAAGTTTTCAATGTAAAAAAATATACATGTTTTGAATAACGTATTAGTAATTTACTACGTACTTGCAAGCAGCTTCTAGGGCGGACTCAGCTTGCGCTACGTGTCCTTGACCCAGTGAAACTTCCGTAAAGCCATTAGCTGCAACCATTCGATTCGCCACCAAACCACTAAGTTCCGGCTCAGGGTCGGCACCCGGTGATAACAGCAATAATACCGGTCGATGCTCGCATTCATCTGCTATTTGCTTCAGAGTCCACGACGGTGGTGTGAGATTTCGTACTCCTGCAATTTGCGATTGTTAATTTTTTTTATTTAAGCAATTAAAATTTGACTTGATGAAATATATATAGAAAGAGAAAGTATTTTACCAAGCTGTTGAGCTGCCCATTTGGAGAGAGCTGTGTGTAGATGCTCAGGGTGAAGAGCTTGAATGATTAGAATTTTTTCAAAGTGACTTAAATTTTCCTCGGCGTAGATGCTCACGGTGTTGTTTGTCCAACTAACTTTCATTTTGTGTGCCATCTGAGTATCAACAATAATAAAAATAATAAAAGTAACAAATTCCATAATTTTTAATAATAATTAAAATGACCAAAATAAAAAAGAAGAAATACTAACGTCAGGCAAAGTGCTGATCAGAGCTCGAACAGCCGACTTCTGTTCCGAGGGTACGTAATTTGGCACTTCGATTTCAGAGCCGCTGTTAGCTATGTAGGCGCTTTCGCCGCTAAGTAAAAGTGTGCGCTGTTCTTCCGGCACCGAAGTCAAAGACATTGCGAGGTGTAGGGCTAGAGGTAGCCGGTGCTTTCTGTAGACTGCCTTTGTGCAGTGATGCAGGGTCAATGTTATTACACTGCGAAATTTATTTTTAATTAGAGACTTTTATGGAAGGTTAATAGATCTTTAATATCGCAGAAATAAATTGTATTATGCTAAAGCTATTTTCATGTAAATTAATAATGTTTATATTTTAGTTAAACAGATTTTAATTTATAAAAGGGATGAAGCGAGTATTATCATAAATTCAAATTATTGCTGTATAATAAAGTTACTTATTATGTAACTAAAAACATATAATGAAAATGAATTTTGAATTACCAAAAATTATTTCTTAAAATAAATTTAAAGAAAAAGCCTACATACGTTCTCTCAAGCACCTTCTCCCTCTCATCTCTAGTCATGCCGTGCCTAGCCTTCTCGGCCTCCAGAAAGATCTCGCTGATGGCCTCGGCCGTGAAAACGTAGAGCGAGCTCAGCGCCGCGAACGACCTCACAAACTTATAAAGTATGGCCGTGAACTTGGCCAGGCGCTCGTGCTCCTTGCTGCGCTTTCCGATGTCCTCCAGGTCGCGCCGGCTGGCCTCCAGGGCGCGCGCGATCTCCTTCGCCTTGGACTGGCTCAGCTCGAGGCTCGCCAGAAGGCCACCGCCGCCTCCGGCTCCGCCCTCCTGCGACTCTTGTAGAATGTCCTGACCTCGCGCCGCGCCTAGCTGGACCAGCAGCTCCAGTCGCGCGGCTTCGATTTCAGCGGTCAGCTGCTCCTCGCGCTCGAGGGCCTCGCGCCGCCGGACCTCGACCTCCGGTGTCTCTTGCAGGATAGCCTGGTTTAATGTGAAATTAATTTTATGAAATTTCTTTCTGATTTTACAAATCTTACCTTTTCTATTAGTCGTTCGGCCAAGCTCCTACTTCCCGAGCCAAGACTAATCTTGACCAGCGTAGCATCCGCCTCGCTGGGCAGCTCGTTCGTCAAGCTCTCCTGCCTCGTCGCCAGAAACAGCTGGAATCCCTGCTGAGCTGGCAAGCTCCTGTCCCCTATCCTCAGTGGTCTCTTTCTCAGCAGCGGCAATAAGATAGCAGGCAATTCAATGATCTCCTCGACGAGAAGCGGCTTTCCGAACCGAACGGCCAGCTCAACACTCGTCAGGAATCTCGGATCCCCTGGCCTCGTCACCTCTAGCCTCGACTCACCGACGTGGGACTTGAGCCAGCTAACGGCTACACCTGATGGATCGATGAAGAGAGGCACCAGGTTGCCTCGGATCGAACGCACGGCCCCTACGAAACTCTCCGTGTCGGCGGGTAAGCCCTGAGCTCGCCACTGCAGCCGATCTCGTTCGCTTATTAGTAGATCAATGACTTGTTTACGCTTATCGTCGTTCTTCATTGGATACTGCGATAAAGAGGTATTGTGAATATGAGTGTCTTACAAATCTAAAGGTTGTAATTTTTAAAATTGTATACCTGATAGATTAATAGAGCAGCGGCATTTGCAGCTTCTATTCCAATCCGGTTCTTCCTTTCGTTGAGAGTCTGGAACTGCATCTGCCAGTCGCTATGTTCAGCGTCGAGCTTACCCAGCAAAGCTCGGGCGGTCGCCAGACTAGCCTCGGTAGCCTCGGTTCGTAGTTGCAATTCAGCTGCACCTCTCGAGTGAGCCGCAAGCTCCTCCTGAAGCTGAGCTACTTTACTCTCGACGCTGTTCAAGCCCGATGCAAGCTTTCCTATCTGTGCCTCCGCAGCTGACAATCGACTGTTTTAAAGCCATGGTTTATTCCATTAGCAAAGTTTTTTTAACAAATAAGCATATAATTGCTAACTTAAAAATCTTACTCAGACAGTACGCGTTGTTCTCTCTCAAGAGGCGCGACCTGCTGGAGAATCTGACCATACTGCAGGTTCGCCAAGACCCAAGCAGCCAGCGGTGCTGCCGCAACCGAAGCTCTTTTAGCCGTTTTCTCCTCGAAACTCTCGGGCCTCTCCTTGATCAGCTTGGCCACGGCATCTAAACTCGCCCCGGTGCTGCGCCTCGCGTCCCAGTTGCGTATTTCTTCTTTAACACCACGTTTCGCCAGGAAGGTCTTCATACTGTTCCAGGAGGTGTCGCGTATGCCCATCAGTCGGAGAACACCTTCGAGAACGTCGCGCACGGGAGCTGGTGGAGCCCGAAGAGAGCGGACCTCGGAGAGAGCGTCGGAGCTGATGCCCGCAACGGCCTGTGAGGCCTGCTCGACTAGAGGTTCAACTTTGCCTAGCTCGCTCTCTATGTCTTTCTGTAATGAAAAGTTTGATCAGTAAGTGATATTTTAAATTAATCGATTCAAGAATTCGTTTGATTTGAGATGGGTTATAATTGCGTACCTTGCGACGCGCGAGTTCTAGACTTTCTCGTTCAGTCTCTGCCTTAAGGTTGGCCATTTCACCTCTTTGACCTGTGGCTCCTCGCATGGTCGCCGTTATTTGTTCCAGCGCTGCATTAGCTCGACCTTTTTCAATCTACCCAAAAAGTACAATATTATTTAACGTAGATAATTTATCATCATTTTTAATTCGTTAGACAAAGACTCGTACCTCGAGCTGACTCCGTTGCTTCGTAACGTCCTCTTCCAATTTGGCCACTCTGTCCCCAGCGTCTTTCAACTTATCTATACCAGCCTGGAGAATTTTGACTTTACCCAGAATTTCCTCTTGCCACGTCTCACGTAATTCATTCCACTTGCTGCATAATGCCAAAAATCTAGCTGGAGCCTGCTGCTGCGACGGCGCATTCGTCTGAGTCTGGACTACTTCTCGAACACCCGAAAATTCCTCGTCAACGTCTTTCGATGGATCTTTATACAAAGTGGCTAGCTCTGTGAGAGACCCCTCCATGAGCCACCATTCGCTGCCTAAGCTTTGGCCGGTCGTTTGGAGACAGTAGCGAAGAAGATTCGAGCGAGCGAGCCAGGGTTCTTTTAGATCATACGAATCAACGATAAGTGCAACCCGGAGATATTTTCGCAATCCTGCGTAAAATTAGATCATATTGCAAATAAAGTAGAGTTTTCAGGTTGTTATATCGTTGGTTAATCGTGTGAGGAATTTTAAAAGCTATCTAAGTGCAATCTAATTCACTTACTATGATATAAATACTGCTCCAAAGTTCCTGAAAATTCTTCTCTCGCTGCCAAATCGGCAAGCGGCGCTACAAGACCATCTAGTTCTTCTGAATTATAAAGACTGGGTAGTTCACCATTTGAAATTATTGCACTAGCAAGAATGGCAAAACCTTCTTCGCGTAAGTGATGTTCTTCGAGCAGCAAAATTGTCGGTTCACCATCGATACCAGCTGCTTGAACTGCAGTTTTTACTGCGGCCTTACCTTTACCTTTTTAATTAATTTTAAAATTTAATACCTTTTAAACAACAAACTATTTTATTCTTAAACTCAAGTATACTAGGAAATTAAATTCATTGACAAATTTATAGAGATTGTACACTTGAATTTTTATGGTATTTTTGATTACCTGGCCCAGAATCAACAAGTCTCAAATTTGATAGAACAGACACGATTTTGATAGCTGTTTTTCGACCAGCGCCTGGACGGCCGGTCAACAGAATGCCTCTTTGCTCACACCCAAGGCTCCAACTAATACCTAAAATGAGTATCAAAATAAGTAATCTTTAAAATAATCACAAGTTAAAATTTGCTCTCGCAAAGAATACTTAAAAAATATATATACCAGCTGCAAGTTCTAATAAATAAGATGAAATAGTTGATCTCATTGTATCGCCTTCTCGAATGCATTTTGTTACTGCATTTTCAAGCTCATTTTTCCAATGCGACTCTGACAGTAAACTCAATCCAGCATTCGATCCTTTCCAAATGTAAACTTCATTTCTAGAACTGGGCCCTGCTGACCCTCGAGCATTCACCGTTGATTCTAAATGCCTTTGTTGTTTTATTGATAATCTAAATTCATAATATCGTTAAATAATTATCGTAATTTTTTATTTTAATAATGCATAAAATCAATATTATGTAAAATTATTAATTACTTTGGTCTAAAAATTCGACGCGAAGCATCAATTAAATAACTCGTTATATTTGCTTCACTCTCTGGCTTAGGATAATACTTTAGTGAGTCAATCCACATTATTAAATCTGTTGGTGTCCACTTTCCATTTGTCTTATCCGTAGAAATTTCGTCGAAAGCTTCAACGATTGCTTGTGACATTTTACTAATCCATGATTTGACCATGATATCGTCGCTTTTTAACGATTCTTTAAGATGCAATTCAACTATAGCATCTAAATCCTTTGGCTTTAGACATCTAAAATTTGATTTACGAATTAATATTATTTTATTTTTATTTAATTTATAATGTAAAAAAACTTACGGTAAATAGTGGGAAGCTAATAATGAATCTAATCTAGGATGTAATTTTGTTGACCAGTCACCAGTAGTTACAATAGTTAAAGGTATTTTTGCGAATTCTAAATCATCCTCATAAAATCCTCCTTCTTGCAATAATTGTCGAATTAATTCCTGAATAACATAATTAGCAAATAGTAAAAATACACTTAATAATTGTAATAAGAGATTTAAATTATTTTTTACCTGTAAATCTTTCGAGGCTAAATGCAAATCTTCTATAACAAGAATTAAACGTGAACCATTTTTAGGTCTGTAAGTTCTATTTCCAGTTGATGAATCCACTTTAATGCAAGAACGTTTTAATCTAGAAATTAAATCTTTCGATCCATATAATGATGATCCTCTTACAACTAAGATAGCTTCATCGGATTCACTTTTGATTAAAGTTACAGCAGCTGACAGTAATGAATTTTTTCCACAACCTGTTGGACCTCGAAATATGACTCCGTGACCAAATTTAATCCAAGGTAAAGTAGCGCTTATTCCTCTTTCCATTATTCCTAAAATAATATTTAAAATTTTTAAATCAAGAATTTCTTTTTGACTTTCATAGTACGCCAATATTTAGTATTAACCTGACAGATAGATCGGCCCATCTTCCGTTTTAATCGTTTTTGTATCTAACGTAAAAGTATCCAGTGCATCTTTTTGCTTATTATACAAGACGTCGTATGGACTAGTAGAATCAGGACACCTAATAATATCAAATTATTTATTTTTAATTCTGTTAATACTTACTAAACTACAAGAAATGATTTCTGAAAAATAGAGCTTAGTGAAAATTGTTAGAATAAATAGCAATTATGTCATCTTTTTTGATGCTGTAAAATTTTACAGAATAAACCAATTTTAAATATGAAATATTATTCCGCAATTTTCATTCTAACATTTGCTCTATTCTTTTGTATTTATTTAAATAATATTTTACCAAATGCCAGTAAGTTGATAAATAGAACGAGCTAATTCATCTCGTTCATTTGGATCTTCAATTTGGCCACACATGGAAGCTAACAATGCATGTGTACAACTCGCTTGAGAGTGAGCGTTTTGAAAATGTACAAGTGCTGAATGCAACAAACCCGATGCCGATTTTTGTTCTTTTTTTATTTTTAAAACCTGCTCTATTACAGAACAGAGGTGAGTAGTAATCATATTTGTTGATACAGTCGAAAAATCTTTTAGCAATTGGGATTTAAGAAGAGTAGAAGGTGAAATTGCTCCTAAATACACAATGCCTAATCGGGAAACCGTTGCTAAGCTTGCACCAGATAACTTATGTGTTTCAAAAATAAATCTAAAATTGAAAATTCAGAGTGGAAAAATTAATTTAAAATATCCAATAAAGAGTATTTTTAATTAGTAAATATTTTACCTAGTTTCATTTCCTAGTTTTATTCCTACTCCATTAGGTAGTGTAAGAATACGATTATCATCTAAAGCAGAATTTAAAGCTTCTGCCCATTCTGGTTCTACATCTCCATTAAAAATGATCCATAATGGATGATTTCCCGCATTTGAAATAATGTTTGACAATAATCCTTCCTTGAATTCTCTGAAATGAAAAAGATTAGTGTAATTAATTAATGTATAAGTTTTAAGAAATAAAAAATGAATAAATATTTATAAATGAAATAATCTCTATATATTTACAAACAAATATTTTCAGTTATACCTTGTTTGAGGATCAACATTTCCTAATAACTTAGCCTTTGAAATTGCTCCTGGAAATACGTGAAATTGTTTCACTGATTCTCCTATTCGCGAAAGAGCTTCCGCTAAGGTTCTAATGATTAAAGATTTTCCACTTCCAGGAGGGCCAACAATAGCTGCTCCACTTCGAGTTTGTAACTGATCATTAAGTTGAATGCATCTATCTATTAAATCTTCGTGCAAATCTTCCGTTTCACACAAACTCGCTAATACAGCTTGAAGAGTTTTCTTTTCTTTATCAATAATCGCTGATGACGAATTAGCTGATGGAAATATGTCATTTAATAGAGTCAGAAATTTAGACATATCCTGTTCCACTAACTTAGGTAAAGTGGATACTTGAATTCCTGACAACATCCTGAGAAACATATACGTATTAAAATAATGTCAAGTTATTTTTATTATAAAAAATATTATTTAACAACCTAGTATTTTCATCTACTTTATCTTTAAGTGCAGCTGAAGAAGGAATAGCACTCAAAACTGATCTTAGTGCTCTCAGTCCCCAATCATAATGAGGTTGCTTAGATAACAATTTTTCAGCAGTGTCAAAAGTTTCAACCAATTGATTAGCTAGAGTTGCAGCATTTAAAAAGCCAGCACACTCCAATAGGGATCTAACTATATTTTTCTTATTAGGTCGTGCCATTCCAATAGGCCTGAATAATCTTGCCAAAGAATCTGGCAACTTGTGACGACCTCCGTAATCATCGCTAGCCGGATTCATTGTTATAAACAGGCAACAATGAGGATCTACCGGAATTTCTAAACCACCTAAATTTGTTTTCGGCGTGCCATCTCTTATCGCTTCTTGAAGTGGTCTAATCAGCATAGCTACCGCACTCATGGTACTTTCTTCAAGACGATTAAACTCATCGAAGCATCCCCAAGCTCCCGCTTGTGCTAGTCCACTTAAAATTCTACGCATACTGCCACCATCCATTCCTAATTAAACGGTTTATTAATGTAAAAATAATTACGTTTGGTTGAAATGAAAACTTTAAAACATTTTTATTAACCTTCATCACAGTTGAATACAAGAACTCGACGTCCTAAAATACTACCCAAAGCCTTGACACTTTCAGTTTTTCCTGTACCAGCAGGACCAGTTGGACTACCTCCAAGACCTAATTTCATAGCTTGAGTTAACGCGAGGTAGCATTTTTCCGTTAGTGGTGTTCTTACGAGACCAACTGCAGTTCCTTGATACTCGAAGCGATATGGAAATTCAGCTTTAGCGCAACGTACAATGGCTCCACCTCCCTATAAAAAATAAATTTAGGCTTAAAAATTAAATTTATTTTATATTTTATCTAAATATTTGTAACCTACACTTTTGTAAGTTCTAAGCTGTCGACTCCAATTCCATCTGAGCTTTTCTTTATCAGTGACTACGTCGATAAGACTTCGAACGACATGAAGGTGATGAACAGTCTCAAGCAAAAGATTTTTTGCCTTCAACGACTGCAACTCGTCCTCAGAATTTTCTAAATCCCTATATCGTGTTCTTTGATTTTCAAGATATTTTAGTAAATTCTTTAGACCCATGGTATCATCATCAATTGCTGCTTCACACTTATCTGTGAAACGAATTCTTTCACACAAAAGAAGTATTTGTGTAGGATATGCAGCAATATCAGGTGTTTGTTCTAATAAACAAGTATTCAAACTTTGTTGCAAAGCGTTTCGTATCCCCTCTTCTAAAGTAAGCAACCACTTAGGGAATGTTTCTGAAAGACTGACCATTTCGGCAAGTTTAATTTTTTCTCCTTCAGGTGAGATAATACTCGTTATGTAACCGTTTTCTTTTTCTACAGATCCAACTCCCTGGTATAGCTTCGACAGATGAACATCCAAGCCTTTTCCTTTACCAGATACCAATTCAAGAAGATCCTCATCACTTAAGAAATATAATCTTGGATAAGAAGATCTTTTCTCCTTAAATAATAAAACAAATTATAGAATGTTTATATTCTTTCACAATGAAAATATTTACTAATTAATACGTACTTCTAAAAAGTCATCTAAACTTCTTTGACATCTGTCCATTATATCTTTAAGATTTGTAAGAGCGGGGAAGGGTAGCTTCTTTAAAGACGGTATTCTTGGATCTCTTGCGATTTCTCCCATGAAGTACCTACAATTATTCGAGTATTGAATGGTTTATTTTACTGGCAATGAAACTATATAAATAGATCAATGATAAATTAATAACCTAAATTCCTTATCAGCACGCATCCATCTACCAGAATCACTTGGCGCGGCACCGCTTCCGTATACGGGATCCAAGTAAATCCATTTTCTTTGAATCACGCTCAGCACTTTGATGCGCTCTTCCAGCTCAAACAAAGCAGCTTCGCATCGAGCAGCCCTCGAGGCGAATCTTTCATAGCCCGCGGCCCCTCTCGCACCCTCCAATATTAGTCTTAGCTCCCCTGTTCATGAATAATTAATGCAAGTCAAACTTTTTGGCTCATATCAAAGAAAAAGAAGTGAGTTTTATTTTATTAAACTATTATAATACCGGCTCTAGCTAACAATGCACTGTAGTCGCCGACTATGTATAAGCCCTCATTCTTGCTGTCTTTGGTTTCCTGAAGAGGTAGCGAAGTGTAACTTTCCCAAGCTTCTAGTTCGGTAAGTGCTTGTCGAATACCACTTTCTGCCGCTGCACGTTTTGTTACATCCTAAAAAAATAAATGTCCTCAATTATTCTAATAATTGCGCATCTTATAAATTTAATGATCTGATAGCGAACCCTAATACGATCAGCATTATTTTTTATGTTCTCTGCGCTGTTTAATAAATGACCAAGAGTGACATCATTCATGCGCTTTATCCTTGTAAGATCCAATATCTCCCTCAACTCGTTCCAATGCTCGTCGGCCAGTTCATCGCCCCTTAATAACTGAACGCAGTCCACAGCTTCCCTCAGCTCTCCGATCTTCTTTCCAATGAAAGAATTGGCTTCTGCTTTAACCGATTCTTCTAGCAGAGATTCTTCGCGTTGATTTCTCTGCAGCTGTATTCGGCTCTCCCAAGAGTCCAGCCAATCGTGGAGTTTTGGCAGTCGACGTCTGGCTACTGACCACTCTTCCTCTTCGTGTCTCTGCAACTCCTCGACAAACTCACTCTGAAACTTGCAGTTCAGTTCCTCGGCCTCCAATTCGGCTTCTAACTGAGCAATCATCTTTTCGTC
This sequence comes from Eupelmus urozonus, assembly GCA_900480035.1. Lineage (NCBI taxonomy): Eukaryota > Metazoa > Arthropoda > Insecta > Hymenoptera > Eupelmidae > Eupelmus > Eupelmus urozonus. The sequence goes on from UELX01000016.1 coordinate 109,526, forward strand.
ATTCTCAAAGATTTCTTGAACTGGCAGGTTTAATCTCTTGCAGTCGTTGATGAGAGTATCTCTTTGCTCGGACAGATTCGTCCACTTCTCTCGCATCAATTCGATCCAGTCTCTGGTCACTATTTCGGGTCTGGAGGCCCACTTTGCGTTCCAGCGTTCCTGCTCGTCGTGAACAGCTAGGACTTGATGTCGAAGGTTCAGCTTCGCTTCTTCCAGCTGGTGAAGCATAACACCATGGTAGTTGTCCAAACGTTCTTTTAGGCTGTCCCAAGCTGTGTGAGCATTGCTCAGGCCTTTAAATTATCATTAAAATATAAGCGAAATTAAAATCGTTCTCAGCTGTTTTAAATTTTATGTAAATTTTTTTTTTATAATACCTTCTAGTCTTTCTCTGGTCCATGCTGCCAATATTCTACCTAGTCCTGAAACGTCTTCCAATTCTTTGGCGATTTCGGCGGATTGCGTTTGAATATTTGAGTAAGCTTCGTACGCTTCTCCGATTTCTTCAATAGTGCGGGCTCTCTGGGACAATTTTTTTGAGGCTGAAGATAAAAAGTCGACGATAGAAACTAGACGAGACGATGCTTCCGCTCGCAAATCCAATGCTAGTCGTTCCCAATACCTTGTTTGTAAAAAATAAAATTATATGTTAATTTTTATGATTTAATATTCTTTAATATTTTTACAATTTATATAATCGGTTATCAAAATTTGAATAATATTACCTCCGAGACAGAGATTCCAAATCATTTCTTATAGTTCCTGTATCAACGGTTATACACAATAGCTTCACTTCACTCGCTCTCAATTTTCCAACCTTTATAAAACAAAATAAATTTAAATCATAACTATTTTCCAATTTACAAAAATATTAAATCAAAACTGAAACTCCAATACCTCTTGGGCCCACTGTTTAGCATCTTTGAAGGCCTTTTCCCAGTCCTGCGGCTGCTTGCCCTTTAATCTGAAATTTAAAGCGAACCATCAAACCTCCTTTTCGTCACGTACCTCTACGAAAATCCCGAGGCTACCTACGTTTGGCCGATATCGATTTTCGCGGGCGCAACAAGAGGCAGCCACTTGGCTCTGAGGCTCTCGAGCGCGCTAAGCAAAATTTCCGCCTCCCTGTAGACAGCGCCGAAAAGATAGGCGCTTCTGGGCACGAGGCTCTGGAAGTGGCCTTCAGCCTGATCGCCGACTCCGCGGAAATTCACCGGGATGGCCAGGAAACGCCTGATGCCCGAGTACAGCTTCATGCGGGTGTCCTCGAGGCTGGGCCGCCATTGGAGAGACTCGTCCCGGAAGGTCAGCTCGACGCGGATTTCGGGGAGTTTTTTCAGCAAAGTTGGAAGAGCAGCTCTGAATGAAATTGTATTTTAGTTTTAAGATGTTTGTTTTAAATTATTTTACTAAATTTAAGCAAAAAAAAGAAAATTTTCCCTAAATTATGAAAAAGTCAAATTATTTGAAAATTACATTATTTGAAACCAATACAAATTTATTGATGCCACTTTCGTAATACAACTCACTAGAATAAATGATGATAGATGATTGATCTACTTATAAATTCTTTGAAGCGGAAATGCAAATTATCACAACAAGCTAATGGCAATTTTGATGAACGATGACTACCTGTAAGCTATCCCCAGAGCTTTCAGCAGCTGTCTATCCCAGTGCAGCTTCCACGCTTTTGTATTTCCGTAATTAGCCTCGACAGAGCTGACAATTTCCCGCATGTTTCTCAACGTATCCTTCCATGTATTTTGATTAGCTACCAGGTTAATGGCATCCCCTTTTAACAAATTGCAAACTAAATCACGTAGAACCGCGTGTTTTGAAGCGAGCTCGGCATTTTGACGTGCGAAATTCTTGACCTACATTTAAATGGTACAAGTAGGTTAGTAAACAATAGGGTAATTAAATAAAAAAATAGATTTTACAATTCTTTAAAATAGCTAAAGTAATTTACAGCTCTATTTTTAGTCGTTCAGTGTATATACAGCAATGAATAAACAAAAATTTTTGCTCCACTATTATTCTTTTCGTTTATTTGTTTTTCACTTGCAGAACTGAATATATAACTTTTTTCAGATTCAATTTTAAAAAATCTAATGGAACGATAACAAAATATTTCTGTTATTCTGCCTCTTTCAAAACAAAAAGAAAAAAACATTTTACGACAATATCAATTTCCAACTACAAAACACTGTAAAATCCTTTTTCGCCCACCCGACATTACCATCTCTCTCAACCGACTCGTGAAAACATCAACAGCCCTGGGATCGGACCAAGCCACCCCAGACTGCTCTCTCACGGCACCAGCCAGCTCGAGGGCCGCAGCCAGCATAAGCGGCCTCTGCGACGGAATCATCCTATCACCTATGGTATTATGAAAATTGGCAATCTGTTCCAACGCCCTAGCTCTACCCGTGAGGGCCGAGGCGCGCTCCACCAGGTCCTTAATTTCTCGAGGTAGCTCGACACCCTGGCCCGACAAGCCGCGAGCCTCGCGGATCAAGCTGGTCAGGCGGGGATCGAAGTTGACGCGCATCATTTTAGTGCTGGTGATTTCGATGACGGCTCCGTCGTTCTTGCCCAGGCTCAGCTCCTCGTTCATTATGGACTCGCGCGTTTCGTTCACCTGCGGTGATGATGATGCGGGACGTGAGGATTGTTTGGTAATAGAGAGAGATTATTTCTTGGTTTATGCGTTTATTCATGAGTTTCGTGACTGATGGAATAATTTTGTATGAATATTTAATTAGGACAGTGCAATACTCAGCAAATTTCGTTTGGCGTTTTGTAATTCGATATGCCAGTAGAGAACGGGTGTTTGTCAGTATGCTTTGTATTATTTAATGCATTGTGGTATTTATAGCTCGATATATTATTATTCTTGCTTTATTATGAATAATTAAAGGGCAGTGTCAGAATTGAATACTGTTACACTCTCTAAAAGAAAAAGTGTGAATCCAACTCAAAATTCACGCTTCACACCTTATGAGGTGTGAATTTTTAAATTCACACCTTACGAGGTGTGAATTTTGATAGAAATGAAAATTCACACTTCACGAGGTGTGAATACCTCATAAGGTGTGAATTTTTAGATTGATAGAAATTCACACTTCGTAAGGTGTGAATATAAAAACTCACACTTCAAAAAACTTCAATAAACTTCAAAATTTACACCTCAAAAGGTGTAAATTTTCATTTTTATCAAAATTCACACCACGTAAGGTGTAGATTTTTATTTTTATCAAAATTCACACCACGTAAGGTGTGAATTTAAAAAATCACACCTCATAAGGTGTGAAGAGAGAATTTTGAGTTGGATTCACACTTTTTCTTTTAGAGAGCACCAATAAATAATTGACAAACTCAACAAAAGTTCTACATTATTATAATTCCAACTAACGTCATAAAAATCATTTCCTACACTTTTGCAACTCAAGTCAGCAGTATACCCAATAAAAATGTTCTCTTACTTGGCAACTCGTAAAACAGCCATAAAACTCACGTTAACAGAGCAATTTTTTTTTAGCAAAGACAAAGCGCCGTTAACTCACCCACGTCTCGGTAAGTTCTTGCCTCTGTTTTTCGGCCTCTCTGAAGGCGTTGCCGAGTTTTTCCGCGACCTCATCGTAAGCCGGAAGATCGCTCAGCAGCTGTTTTCCGAGTTTTTGCAGGCTCTCTAAGCGCAATTCCGATACTCGAGCTGCCTGCACGCTTTGCAGGATCTCGGGCGTGTCCAGTAGCTCGTTTGTGTCCGGTCCGCTTTGGCACGCGTCTATGTTTACAAAAAAGAGAATAACAGTATTAGTATAAGCGTATGCAAATCAATCGAGTCGTTACTTGAAAATGTAGGAACTAATAAATTTGTAAGCCGAAAAAAGGCGATAAATAAGCCATTCACAACGTCGTCCAGCTCAATCGGCCCGCCTCTAATTAACGATCCCGATACAAATCCGCTCTCTTCCCTCGCCCTAATAAATCTCCCCCGTAAATAGGCCCATTCAGCGGCCACACATGCACATATACATATACTCAACCGATAAGATCCGTATAGGCGGACAGCAGCGCCTGCCGCTCAGGCCTGAGCAGGTTCTTAATCGCCTGGCGGCTCATGAGCTCGCTGTATCTTCGAAATTCCGTTTCCAAAGCAAGGGGTGTTTTCACCCCAGTAATCTGGGACCTTAGCTTAGCAGCGACCCGCTCCTCCGTCGGGGCCAGCCCGTTGGATACCTTGTCCCTAAGCCGGTGCCATTCTACGTCGTTCTCGTCGCCTAGGAGCTCTGGAAGGTAGAGAGAGGGGGAGTTTAGAGTTATCGGTGGGGTGGATTTGGGGATAATTGGATTGCTTGCCTTCCACGTTGTCGAAGTGCTTGAAGAGGGCGTCGGTGCCGAGGGTGGCTCGCTCGGTGGATGTCAGGAGGCGCGTTAGCTGGCGGTTTTGAGCTCGGATTTCCGCTATCTCTCTGGAAGGTAAATTGAATTGTTTGGGTGAAAATTTTATATTGATTTTCCAGTTATGAATATGGATTTCGATAAATGATTACACTGGGAAAAATTTTACTACTACATGGAAAAGCTTAATTGGATCAGTTAAACCTTTTATGATTCAACAAACTTTTAAGTGGATCAACTAAACTTTTATTGTGAGGAAAAATTTTTTTTCTCAGTGTAGTACTAATTTTTTTAAACTAAAATCAGCTTCTAATAATATATGAGTTTATGCAGTTATGATTACTTTAATCGTGTTTCGTAGTTGGCACATTTTTCAGGCCTGTAAGGCTGGCCCTTCCAAGAGTGCTGCGCGTGATGGGGCCAGAAGAGGCTCGTCATGCGCGCGGACATCTCCACCCACTTTTCGCAGATTGTCCCGCCGAGATTTATCGCCTCGTCTTTGGCTCGGCCATCTGATGGGATCTAAGGAATACCGGGAATTTATTTTTTACTTTTAAATTAAAATATTGTATTTTAGTTAAGTAATTATTGTTCGCTTTAGTATGCAGATTAGAACAAGAAAATTCTATTGATCCGCACGAAATATTCCTTTATTTCATATCGAGGTCTGTCAACGTTTCGAACATTTTAATATTGCCTTCCTTTTATACGCATTTATAAGTAACGGAAATTAATGTAAAGCTACTTTAAATTCGGAAGATCAAAACTTCCGAAACGTCAGCACTTTTGAGGGGTTTGAGGGGCCCTCTTTTCATATATAAAATTAATAGAGTTACCAGGAAATTGTTATTTAATAGAGATATCGCATTAAGTGCATAAGTTTATTTTCGTATAATCACTTCCCAAACTTTTTTGATAAGTCTTTTATAATCTAAACGAATAACCTTTTAATTGTGTTTCAATATAGAGTGTACTTTTATAAATAATCGATATTTGTTGATTTCCTTTATTGTTTAAAATACAGTTTTATAATTATTTCGATAAAATGAAAAATGAAAGTAGAATAGAAGAGCAACATAAACCTTCATCTTTTGGTATAATTTGTAAGTTTTACAAGTTTGCAGCAAAAGAAAAGCTTATTTTTAGTACCGTAATGAACTAGTTAAATATTCAACCTTTCTCGAGATACGAAATATTTACACTTTAGAGAAAATACAACTTACTTTGCTAATGTAAGATTTGACTAATTGCGCGACTTCGCTTCCAATTATCTCAAGCAAAGACTTCATTCGCTCTTCTGCATAGACCGGCCCTTTTAGCTTCCAGAGATCATCCAAGTGTCCGGATACTGAATCAAGAATCTCTTCTACCATAATCATGCCTTCCCTAAAAATTGAATACTTCCGTTAATTAAAACAATACTAAAGTAGCAAATAATCAAAATAATTCTAAGTAAAAACTAATATCAAACAGTCCACAACGTAAAAATTAACAGCGACCGACAATACACGAACCTCGCAACGGCGGCGGCTTCCAATTCGCGCCTCACATTCTTCAGGTAGAAAACCGCGCGCTCGTAGTTTTTCTTCTCCTCGGACGACTTAGCCGCCGCTGCTTTCTCGCGCATGAAATTCTCCTCCTCGACGAGCGAGGACACAGCTTTGGGCCCAAGCAGTTCATTTTCGAGCTTCTTCAGGAAGAGCGAGTCGAAGCCAGAGGATTGCAGGGCCGGTGTCCAGACTTGGCGCAGCTCCTCGGCTAAAGAGGCGGCCGAGTTTTTGTGGACCGAGGTCAGCTGGACGACGTCGTGGAAGTTCGTTTCGGTTACCGATGAGTCGGATAGCTGGATTTTTTTCGTATGTAATGTTGTTGTTGATGTTGGTGGATTAGTGTTGATTTGGGGTTTGACTTTTATGTTTAAATTATCAGTTAATCAAACGTAATTTAGTAACTCATGTAGGGGTGAATGAGACTAGTTTTTCATTTTTTTTTTTTCAATATTAAAAGCAGAAAATAAAACATATTTGAAAAATGTTGTAGTTTTTGTATCGTAATTTATGTTTCAAAATGAAGAAAATCTTTCCACAAATTATTTATACAAGTCGATCAGGTAAATTAACTTTTCAAATTAGGCACTTTTTAACTACTTTTTTAATCTCGTGAAACTTTTTAACAGCATAAATTTTGTTTCATTAATTATTTATTTATAGTATTACTAATTAAAATCAAATTTTGATAACACAAAAAATTACAGAGACATGCGAAAGTTGTATGAAGTATTTTTAGACATTAATATAGATTGATACTAAGAATTTAGTTTTCGATTACTATTCTAGAAAATACTTCCAAGTAATTTTGCTTATTATGAATATAACAAAAACGTATACAAAAAATATTTAGTATCTCCAAGCCTGTTCTGTACGAATAAGCTCTACTTTATGTTGCTTAAAGTAAAGATTAACTTTAAGTTGCAGTATTTTTCTTGAAAAATTTAAATTTTTTAAAAAGATATCATAGTATGATTTATCTCTTATTTATGTGGAGTTGATTCTATTTTAGGTTTTTCCGACAGTATGTTTTTATTTCCTTATCATTTAGAGTTGAAGATAGCTAATCAAAGTTATAGATATTCATAAAAATAATAATGTTAAATGTTAGCTTTCCGGTTATATTTGTTTTATAAATAAATAATTCCAGGAAAATCGATAATTTCATTCTACGATGAAAAAACATAAACATATTACTAAAATTAATGCAACTAAGTAAAACAATAATTTAACTACTTAAATACTTAAAATAGTAATCCCCTTAAATATAGTTTGTTATCTAAAAAACTAGTTTTTAAAATAGTAAACTTAAAAAATCAAGATAATTAATTATCTGAGATTTTATTGGTATCTGAAAAAGCGTTATTTTACATAAAATTTAATATTCTTGAAAATTTCCTATTATATACTAAAGATTTTTAAACAAATTTTGTAAACAAGCTATAAATTACGATAAAATGTTGTTACCCAAGCTTTACTTCAAAACTCACCCCAACACAAAACCCTACGTTACCAAAAACTACTAACCTTAAAAAACACCAAAGTGTTTTCACCGAGTGACAGCTCGTTAGTCAACCTGACGCGAGGCTCCGAGTAGCCGGTCTTGTTAAGAGGAACAGCGCAAAGCGTCCTGCATTTCGCCTGCTCCAAAAACTTCTCCAACAAATCAATTTCATATCCCTCCAGGTCACCCTGCACGGGCACTCCAAAAAAATTGTGCGCCGTAGCGACAATAAAAGTCCCACGTTTGTCCAACGCAACCATTTTTCAGGCCTCATTTACAAACTAATATAGTAAAAAATATTAAGGTAAAAATTACCGCGCTTTGTTTATTATCCACATCGTGGAATATTTTGGAGTAAAAATAAAGGAAAACGATCGAGCCGCGCGACAATGCATCGGCTCGAGTGGCTGCCGCGTATCCATGGCGACGACTCGAGTAGCCCGACAACACAAAACCGCTGACCGGTGTGTTCTATCGTAGGCTATTGCATGCTAGTGACGCGTCTGGATTGTTTTAGCCCTAAAAGGCGAAATTTTGTCGTTGACCTTGCTAGTCGAGATTTTGTCCGGGGAATCGATCGCTTTCGATTTTCTAAGTGGACAGGGTAACGGCCACTTTGCTGGCTTTTGTAGGGCGGGGTAATCGTTTGTTATTGTAGGCCGTGAGTTGTTTGAATTTTAGTAGAAATAAAGGAATATGTAAATTTTGAAAAATAATTTGAAATTGTTTGTCTAATTATATGTTACGTGTTGTAAATGAGTAAATTATACTTTATGTTAAACACGATTTATTGAAACGCGTTAAAAAAACAAGTAGTTGTCTGAAACAAAGTTCCATAAATCAATTCTGCTTAAAATATTACTACAATACTTCCCAACTCTCAGCTACTTAACAACGTCAACATTTTAAAATCATGTCCGCAAACTCTCAATCAACTATAAATCATCCAAACACTGACAAAAATATCCCCATTAGAATAAGAGCTGCTCGATCAGGAAGACACCCAATGAAAAAAAAAGCTCATACAGATCGCCGATAAAGCGACAATAGCGGCAGATCGGCATTCTCAGGCGCGCGTCGCGGTGACCATGAATGAAAAATTAGCGTTATTTGCATTACAGCTGTTGAAAGGTGCGTGAGCGCGATCCGCGCATTCTTCGCGCCGTGCGCGCGTATTTAATATAGCCGCTCTGCGCGCGCAGCGGCGTGACTAGCTCGACAACAATGCATAAATTAAAAAGGATCTTCGGATTTGTAATCGCGCTGATGCGCCGACGATCGCTTCTTTATACTGGCTCTATCCGTGCTGTGTTGGTTGAATGCGAGTTTCTTTGCTTGCTGGATTGATTACTTGGAGGATCGTTAGTTTTTTAAATCGCGCGCGGTGATTCAATAAGGAGATTATGTAAAGAGCGATTTGTTCCTTGTTTGGAGGATGAGTGAGGAAGCGATTTCTTGCTGCTGTTGATGTTACGGTAACAATTTTGATACTTCGGAATTGATAATTGCATATTGGCTTCGCGCCAAAAGTGGCTCGCTGCTGGTGATTTATCATGCGACTGTCGGCGCGTCAATTAGTCATCTAAACGGCGATTATAAAAATAACTAAAATCGCAATTATAGTATACAATAAAGAAGGTCCATTCAAATTTTTACATCGTCCGAATAATCAGCCTTGGTCCAGATAATTTTTCAACTCATCATCATCAAGTAAACGCTAAAACGCATGTGTGACTCAATCTGCAAAACGAAATCTCGAAAGCAGCTTGCAAAACCCATCGCTCTTCGCGATTTCCAAAAGCCAATATCACCCAAGCCATTCCTCGTTCCTTAAAACTCTAGAAACTCCAGTTGACGCCCACCTCGAGATCCATAATTCAAAAAAATCCATCTCGCAGACAATTAAATCCTCCGTCTCGCCCGCTCCCCTAATAAACCCAATTGCGCTCATCAAAATTCCTGGCCGATCAACGCCGCGCACTCCTCATTCTTGCAAAAGATCTCTCCGGCTCGCAAGAGGAAACCCAGAGAGAGGCTGCATTCGGATATAGAAATCGCGCTTGAGGCGAGAGACTCCGTTCTCCGTTCTCTGAGTATGGGGGAGCTATATATCGTCGTGCGCGGCGTAGCTGTATACACAGCGAGTGAGAGTGGGAGAAACGAGCAGAGCCGCACACACGTACGTATATACACAAGCCGATGTTTATCCGAGCCAAGGCCGGCGCCCGCGTCTGGATGCTCGTATAGCGATTCTCTCGCGCTCTCCAGTCAGTCTATCCGCGGATTTCCTCGGCCATTGTCGCAACCACTCTGGAGCTCTGTGTGTATCTTGCGGAGAGACGCTTATTTAGTCTCTATAGCTGAGCATCGCGCGATGCAGCGCTGAGCAGCTTCGAGTTACCTGCATAAACCAGCGATTTCACTAACAGGTTCGTGTGCAGTGCCGCCGATTTTTTCCCCAGCGCGCTTTCAACTCTTTCTAATTTTAAATAAGGCGCGCCCGGCGCTTTGTTATTGTTCCCGTTCGCGCGGAGGCTGGACTCTTTATTTTTAAACGCGCCGGGATTTTCGAGGCGGGAAAAAGGCTGGATGTGTGTGAGAGAGCGGCGCGAAGACGAGGCGCGTAGAGGCGATCGTTTATGGTAATTTATGGAAAGGAGATGCTAATTTTTTTTCGATCTTCTTCTGCGTCGCGTTTAAGCTAGCGAGGATAGTGAGAATATCCGAATAGGTGGCTGCATTGTTCGCGGCTTTTTGCGATCGGGATTTGATTGTGGTTTTATTTTTCTGCGGGAAGAACTTTTTGCCGGACGGCTGAGTCAGTTTTTGAATTTTAATTTTGTTTACATTGGATCATCGCGGTTTTAGAGTCGTAATTGCCGTTGTTTATAGCGATTTAGCTTCCTTTTTGTCGAGCTCGGTTCGGTGCATGTATATAATAGACGCGCTTTTTTGTACGAATGAATGATCGCTTAATGAATGAGTGACGCGAGTTTTATTTAAATGAAAATATTTTAATTTTAAGCACTTTTCACCTTCGGCGCACGTTATTATTTAAAAGTTTGACGAATCGTTCAATTATTATTCAATGTTTAATTTATTTGAACATATTTAATTGGCGCCGCGCTACAAGCCTTTTATTTGTTTTTAACCGCTTTTATTGCGCGACCGTCTAAATTACCATACACTATAAAACCAAACCTAAGAACTAAATATTCAAATTTGTTTTGACGAAACTTTTTACCGCATACCGATCGACGCGCTCCGAACAAACGTATATCCACTTAAATAAACATCAGTCCGATATTCCTTAAAAGCCAGCGAAGCGCCTAGATAAAAAAAAACACACGCCCGCTTTCCGCGTCGCATCCATCATCAACATCGCTAAAACAATCCTCCATACAGCGCAACCCAAAACGAGTTCGACTAATTCAACCCAGCCGCCAAATCCCATTCCATCAATCAGCTCCCACAGGCGCGTGCACTCGGGGGCTAAACAGACGAGAAGCAGAGCGCGCGCGCCTGCGTCCAAACATCCGCTCTCTCCCCTCGCTTATAAAGCGGGCGACGTCGGGGCCAAAACGAGTAAAAAGAGAAAAAAATCGGCCCCTCGAAGCACAATATTTGCCCGAAGGCGCGGCGGCTGCACGTGCAGCAATGCGCTCCTTGTCCGGCTCCTCCCTACGCGCAGTCTACTTACTCTTTCTCTCTCTCTCTCTCTCGTGTGAGTGTACACGCATGCTTACATACGTACGCGCGCGCAGCGAGAAAAAGGAATTTTCAGGCGTTGCGCGCGCGTGAATCATTGGCCGGGCATTTGGTTGCAGTCGGGATCGTTACGTAAAGGAGAGGATCTCCGCGATGTAGTATATAGCGAGTGGCCGAGCTGTTAATGACTGCTGGACGTTTGAACGATTGCAGCTGCGCGGCCGAGCTGAGCACCTAGGAGGAGCGGAGCTGGTTTTTCGAGCTGCTTTTTGGGGGTAGACGAGCGCGCCGTTATCATGAAGACGGAGCAGCAGCAGCATGGCACTGATAAGGGACTGCCCAGTACGATGGCACTCATCGGTAGTGTACTGACGCACCTGCTGCTTCTACTGCCGGTGCTCTACATCGTTGGCCTGGCCTTCGAGAACTACAAGCTTTTCTCATGGCATCCAATCTGCATGTCACTGGGGGTGAGTATGTTTAATTACTGTACTGTGCGAGGAGTTGAGGGATAGGTGATTTTAGGTTGGACGCGTTTGGAATTGTTGTCGCGCGGTGAATTAGAGGCTGGAGCTATCGAGTTTTAAATCTCGAGCGTCACTTAAAGGGTTAATTAAGCGTAAGTGCCTGGGAGATGGGGATCGGAAGACGTGATTTTTATAGCGGCTTACTCGAGAGTAGCCGAGCGCTCATTCTTTAGTACTTACGGAATAGATTCATTAGAAAATGTTTTTATTTCTTACCTCATCCGATGAATAAGACGGCTCTTAGTGAGGAAATGAAATTTTTATGAGCTATTTTTATGACGCCGATAAAAGCGTCATTCATATAGCAAGGTGTAATCTTCCGTTAAATAAATCTCAAACTCAATGTGCTTTCTATTTAATTTATATTATTGCAAAGAATTCATTTGTAATTTAATTTAAGGACTATATGATGAAGTAACCTTTGAGACGTTTTTTCCTTGTACAGTAACTCATGTTTGAATATGTTTACAATATAATTAGTTTTGATAAAGTTTTCGAAATCATTAAATAATAAAAAGTTATAAACGTACATAAATTTTTATAATAAGATATAACTCTGAATAATAAAGAGAATTCTTTGAATTTATTTCTAGATGTATATACATATTGAAAGTTATTTTAATTAGCTCGAGCAATAGGAACGATAAATCCGAGCTGTAGATTTATGCACGATAGGTCCAAATTCATCAATATTGATTTTACAATGGTACTACCAGCGTATCGCGCTGACCCAGCATCGTGGCATATTTATGTGGCATCTATCTGAATAGAAATTAACTTTTAAAACTTTATAATACATATCCCAACAAAACCGCGAAACCTACATTATTTCAAGTGTCTAAAATTTGACTTAGGCATGCGCCATTATCACTCAACGATAAATACTGCATTATCTAAATTCCAGCGATAACAAACATCGCACGGGCTAGAATAAGTAACGAGTACACACACGCGACATTAAGAACAATTGTCAGGAATTGCTTTTAAAGAGGTCGTAAGCGAGGCCGTAGGAACGTTAAAAATTACCGGCCGTTCCTTTTTAATAAATTTCCCACCTTGACTCAGCGAATTCAGGAACAGCCGAGCTCGCCGCGCTGCAGCAGCCTTAATTATTAGCTGCTTATAAGTGACTCGATGTTTAAGACTTCTCAGTACGATTGTTTTATACTTTCTTGGAATCGGCTAATCCGAGTAAAAATCCTGCACTGAATTTGCATACTTTGTTTCGATGTTGTGAGAAAAAAAATCATTGTTTAGACTATTGTAAAAAAAGAAGCTTCATTGATGGCACGCTGGAATGTTTTTTATTTTAATGACGCGATCATTAGCTGTTTAAGCATTTACTTTTCTATCGAGCTATAAAATTATGTGACACTTGCTTTATGGGTCATGAACGACATAAAATTTACAAGTTTCTTCGTGAAACAGTAAAATTCTTCTTGATATGGTTAATTTTATGTAGATAAATGTTTTCTTTTTTTTTTTCAAGTAAATAATAGTAATTTTTCTTGCTTATATATGTGAAAAGAAATGTAGATAAAGTCAGAACCCAAAAAACAATAAATATAAAACAAAACCCATTAGCGAAAACGTCCAACCCAACAAAGCGAAACAATCAATCAAATAACCGAAAAACGAACAATTCCAGGCTGGCCTCTTGCTGATGGAAGCAGTCTACGCCATATCAGGCGAGGCGTACGTCTCGAAGAAACTAAAACGCCCCGGCCGGGTGACTCTGCACTGGATCCTCCACCTCGTGGGCATCTGCCTGCTGATAATCGGCCTGGTCATCATCATCGTCAACAAGAACCAGCTCAACAAGGAACACTTCCAGACTACCCACGGCCAGCTGGGCCTTGCTACCTTCGTCATCACCTGCGTAGTAGCCAGCTTCGGCATCATCGCCAACAATACCCACTGGCTCTACCCCAGAGTCCGTCCAGTTCTCATAAAGGTCCTGCACGCTTTCGGCGGGATCGCATTAACGATTTTACTATTGGCAACGGTGATCAATGGAACTTACAATAAGTGGTGGACAGACACGGCTCACGCCTCGGAGACCGGACGAGACCTGGTGTTCGCCTCGCTGTTCTTCGGTGGGCTGCTGGTGCTGATTAAGCCGATCATCGGGGCGATCGCTAGGACCAGGGTGCTCACGCGCCCGCCTGTTACAGGGGATAGGCAGGCGGCGAGTAACAACGCGCGATGAGCTTCAAGTGTGTAATTTGCTTTCTTTTCACGTTTTGAGGGACTCGCTCTTTCTGCGATTCGAGTTGTGGGTCGAAATTAGTAATTTTTTATACGTGTGCGAAAAACTGGATTCTCGCACCAGATCGAGTTTATCGCCCTAACAAAGTGAGGGTGGTGATCGAGTGAGTCGAGAATCAATTTTTGAACGTGTGTTGAATATTTTTCTTTATATAACGGGTGAAAATTGCATTAAAGAATTTTGCTAATATGTAAATTCTACTTTACGCATACTGTATCAAAAAGTGAATTTTTTGCATTTTTTTACATCGATTGGCTAGAATCTTAGACTTGATTGGTAGCGATCGTTTACGAGTTTGCTTAGCTTATCGAAATATGACGCGATATTTACGCAAAGAATCGTAGGCAGATCGGAGGTCCTAAAACGTCGGGAAAAGAAATGTAGAAATGGAGAGATAAAAGAAAGGCGTAAGAGTGCGAATGGCGCGCGCCTGGCTGCATCATCCTCGATGTGTTTCCAAAGATACGTATTAAGCAATGCCTTTATTATTCTCTTTTATTCTTTGCTACATACTCTTTTAATACAATACGTGCTGCCGTATAATAATAGGCGTGTCTATGCAATGTTCATTAAGATACCGCGTTGACAAATTATTATTGCCATGTTCGTTAAGGTACCGCGTTGACAAATTATAATTGCCTCGTTGCGACAGCTCGTTTATGAAATATCGAGGTAAAGGACTGCGAAAATTTGTAAAATTTGTTGTTGTTTAAAAAGTTGAAAGATCGGATTGTTTGATATTTTTTTATTTAGCGTTATAAATTGTATGTTTTAGTAAAAATTACTTTTTAGGACGGTGGGCGCCGGTGAATTAACTTTATAGACTAACTGAGCTTTTTCAACAGCTGTTGTGATATTTTCTTGTATTCGAAACAATGGTATACTCTATAAATACGTAATTGAAAGGAAAATTCTTAATCGCGCATTACTTACGTATGGTGCAGTATTTCCACTTATTTGTTCGCTCTTTTTAATTTTGATACAATAGAAATAGTAGCCCAAAGGTCAACAGTATCGTTAAAAAAGTTTCAACGTGTGGCATTACGTAACGGTTAGCATTACGTATTCAGTGCGCGCATGTCGTACGTTATCACCTCTTCCGTACCATCGACGAAAATGAGAAGAATTAAATCTTGTCTAGTAATAGATTTTAAAAACGTGTAGGCATTAATATAAGCTAACATTTTTTTATTATAATATTTTATACACGCGTAATTGTTGTTATTTTAATCAAATTCGTTTTAGATAAAAATTAATTAACAAATGTATTTTTTATGATGATATTAAATATTTACTTGTAAGCTACTCTCGTATATTTAAGTTATATAACAAGTGTGTTACTCTAGTATTGTGAAACGAAAATTTTGAAAAAGTAAAAGTCACCTATGTATCGTCAACCATATATCAACACTTTATTAATCTTACACGCATCATATACATATACACAGAATATAATGTATATATTTTCTTTCATAGTACAATATATTTGCATAATAGTACATTACAACTCTCTCAATATTTTTTATTTCTTAAATTAAATACATCTGCTTTTTTGTGTAATACAGTCAGCCATTTTACAAGAATACTTTTTTCTTACCGCAACAAAACTTGGTTTTTGCCTTAACATTATGTAACAACGTGTATACATATATATATATATTTATTTTTATACATATATAGATCTGCATCTATTTTTTATATGTAAAAACGCGATGTGTACAATAAAATATCTCTCAAAAATGAATCTTGGTTTTTGTTTTTTAATTGGTAAGCATTTTGTTAAACGGCAACTTACAGACAACTGAATCAATAAAATTGTCTACACAAAACAGATATTTTTCTCTGAAATACACTATAAGATAAGATAATAAAATGCACGTATCGTCAAAACGATAAAAAAAAATACTAAATTCACCTTAACAAACTAACATGCTCATACAGTATAAATTTTTACTAAATTACTATAATATAAATACAATTTTAATAAAAGAAGACATATTTTTGATAAAACCAAAAACGTCAAAAAATTATTCGATGTTTCCTTGTAAACATCGCGAAATTATATTTCCTAATCTCTTTTCGGCATTGTGTCTACATTGCTACGTAAAAATATATCCCTTTCCACACAGTATTTTATGTATAATTCTTTAAAACTTTACTGCAGGGTAAAGCAATTAATTATACTTTAGGAGTAGGGGGAAGGGGCATAAATTTTACGAAGATGTTATTTGCAACCTCAATAATTTTTTTTAACCTACTTTTATAATATTCTATTAACTAGGGATCACCACATTTTCTTTATTTTTTGTATTGTTACACATAATCACTGGGAAACAAAATCCGTGTGCTCGTTTATTTCGAAAATTGATATTTGTGACTCATAGACAATTTTTGTTGCTATATATATATATTACCTTTTTCAAAAATTTTTGGATTGTAACTTCGTCTCACTTATGCACAGGCACACTTAAATGCACATACTTTTAAACTCTTGCTCTCGTTCGCATTTTCTCACACACATATGCTAAGTTCGTGTACGAGTCCTGGGATCACATATAGCATATCTTTCTCCGAAATTCTCGAAAGTGAATTTTTATCCCAAATAAAGTAAAAATACAGTACCGTCAGTATTTCTAATCTACTTGAAATAAAGCTCTATTAAAAAGAGAATTAGAGAGTTATTTTTTACTTGTCAATTAAAACCTCTTTGCGATTATTATTGTGCTGCGAAAAATCATATTATAAGATCAGGCATGTTTTATTTATCTTTCAACTTAACGTTACTTTTCGCACAACCCTTTAACTCGTACAGCGTTTTAGGACACATTACTTTGTACTGTCTGCTCTATATTTTTTGGTAGCTCACTTTATAAGCTCAGAACACTTAGCCAGACGCGCACGGCCAGTCGCTGTCGCTTCAACATCGCGTTAGTTTTATTTTGCTTACTTATTTATTTTATGTATATATATAATCTTTTTATTTGAACCAACCCTCACTTTTTCTTTCTACAATTTACTTAAGAAAAGATTTTGCGAAAACCTTCATATACAATCTTTTTTATATACTCATCTTTTTTTGATAAATATAGAAGTTTTTAACATTTTTTTTCTAAAACCGAGTGTTTATTCTTCAAATCGTGGCTCTTTTCTGAAACTTTTTGCTTTCTTGCATTTTTTTAAATTGGTAAGCTTTGTGTAATTTAGCAATAAGTGATGATTTACAATTTTTTTTTCTCTTTAGTTTCATTGTTATAGATTATGCCATGTTAATTTGAAATTTGCCAAGTGTCTCATTTTGGTTGGACGCTACAAAAAACTTTTATTTTTTATATTTTAACGTACATAATAACCACGTAATTTTATATATCTGTTCTCTTGCATAAAGCACCGGTATGAGTATCATAATATTGTACTTTATACACTTCCTACTTCGCCTTATTTTGATACTTATTTTTTCCTCCTTATTATAGCTACAGTAATTGAATACTGTATTATATATATATATATTTATATAAGTATCCGCGCAGGACATTTAATTCATTTTGATGCGCTAACTAGATCAGTCACTCATTCTTACACATGTAGATTTCGGTTTTATTTATATATTCATCAGGAAAAAATATCACTATGTTCTTTTGCGGAAAATACTTTTTTAGCCCGAATTATTACATTAGCATATATCTACATACATTTACTTGTGCAACAAATAAATTTTGTTATGTATATGCATTATTTTGCAACGTGATTAATCTTCGCTCGTCTCTTTCTTTTATTCGTTTGTCACACTCACGCTCATTTCTCCACAACTTTCTCTCTCTCTCTCTCTCTCTCTCTCTCTCTCTCCCTCTCTCTCTTTCTCTCTCTCTTTCTCTCTGAACAATAACAAGAGGTACGGCATTTCTCACTGTTTTTCCTATTTATTTTTTACTTCAACTTGTATTCATCAGATGTTTTATTATAGCCTCTGATGAATACTCATACCTTTTTAAAGTTTTACTTCTACTTTATCAGAAACAAGATCTCTGTCAATTCCGATTTAATTAATTTCTATAGTTTACAGTTCTTAAAAATTACCAAAAAAATTAAGGAAAACCATTGTTAGATAGTTTTATAAATTTATAAAATTTGTTTAACTTATTGCTCCTTTGAGTACGTTGACAAAATTTATGCAAATTGTGACAATGAAATGTATATAATTGGCACAAAAAACAATTTTCAGCAAAGGAAATTTATTATTTTATACAATGCTACATATACAATAGCTGTTTTAGGAAAATACACTTTAAATTGATTGATTCCCAATAAAACCTGCAAATCTGATATTTTTACTTAACAATTCTGTTTTCTTATTTGATCTCTCAAATTTGTATACAAATCATGTAACATAAAATAAAAGTAGTTTCATTTTTTGATGTGCCAAATTATTATAAATTTTAAACTTTTGATAAGAGAAGATTTATTATTATATACGTTATTATTTCCCTAAAACAGTTTTTTTATTTGGTATTAATATACATATAATTAGAATAATAACTAGTGAAATAACGAGATGAATGGTTTTTTTTATTGTAATGCATAGAGTAAAAAGCAAGAAAAATTCGAAAATAGCTTTAAATAATTTAACGTTATTTAGTTTTAAAATTCAGTCGACGTACTTTTTAAAAACTGAGTTATTTACACTCGTGCTGGAAAAATACATTTACCACTTTCTTTTGTCTATTAATGAGCAAAAATATTTTATCCTCTTAATTTATTGATTCTATTGTTTAACTTGATACTGCACTTCTGTTTCGATAAAAACGCAAATCATGATTGCACTGATGTATATAGGTATGTATAAATATTGAAATTAAGTCTATGTCGTATCAAGAGAACATTTCATAAATATGACCCATTTTCTCTAAAAAGAAGTTCTCATCTCATCAAAGCTGATCATGAGAACTTTGAAAAGTAGTTTGTGAAATTATTTTAGGAACTTGTATCTATCCTCTAAAGACTTTCAGATTTTCTTAGTTAAATCGACAATCTAATAAAATGAAAAAATCTTTTCAGTAAAACGCTATCCGTAGAAAATCAAAGGCAGAGATCGACGGACGTTTATTTTAGCTTTAAGTTCTCATGAAGTCTATTTGTGTTATGATAGAGCAAAAAAGAAAAAGAAAAAAGTTAAACAAAGACATTTGTCGCACATTAATCTAAACGGCCATTATGGTTTACATATTTTGCACGAGTACAATCACTTTCGAACATCTGTCTGAATCCATCTTGAAAATGCATGTAAATGAAGGGGAAATGAAACTAAATGATAAATGATCTGGAAACATGTACACACATTTGTATACTAATATTTATACAGATAATAACAGATGCGAATGAGAACCCATTCAATGTGGTTCCTACATCGCATTTTCGAACACATACCTAAACATTTGTATATATCAATATGTTATATATGGCTCTGTTTGTGTACCTCTAACAATAAAACTTATAAACAATGCATTTAAAAAATAAAGGATCACGTTCTTTTAAAAGGTTTTTATTCGGTATTGACTATCGACATTGAACAATCCAACTCCCTTTTGATTTCTTTGTCTACGATTCTAACTATGGTACTCGCATGGGTACGTTTGTTGAAATTGCAACAGTTTACCACAGCCCAATTTTGTGTATATTTTTGTTAAAATTCTGAATAAAAAATACACTGTTGTCTAATTCGTTGAGCGCAAGTAAATCAATCCATTATTTTTGCACTTGAAATTGTTGAAGTGCCAATTCATTCGTGGCGTTACTGAATTTACTGAAATTTGCTCAATCGACTGTTTATTATTAGAACTAACATATCAAAAGCCCTAAACACATGCGATTTACTTAGATGTGATGAAACAATCACGACTTACCAGAGTCATTAGAATTTGTCCCGCAATATTATCTTATACATCGTCAATTCTCTTTTTAATGAAGCAGTGAATTTTTTCTAAAATTATTGATTTTCGTTATTTTCGTTTACTTTAATGCGTTTATTTACAACTTTAAACCGGTCAAAGTTTAAAAATCAAGCAACTTTCCTTAGTTCTAGAATTTTTCGTTACTTTTCTCTCTATATATTTAAAAATAATTCTTACTAACTAACTCGAACAAGTAAAAACTAGCCGCAACAGAGTAGAAGGTTCTTATGCACCGCCAAACAATCAATAAATAGAGACTTTCTACAATTCATTTGTTATACTTAAATGTAAGTATGCGTACCAAAGAATTTTCTTTTTATTTGCACTCGACAAAGCAGGAAGCAACATCTTTTAATTATTCTGTATAATATACATAATAAGTATATGTTGTCTATACTTTTGCGTCTTTGATCAGCTTTAAAATACCTTCTTTTCAGAAAATTTCTTT
The DNA here is from genome assembly GCA_900480035.1 of Eupelmus urozonus. Taxonomy (NCBI): domain Eukaryota; kingdom Metazoa; phylum Arthropoda; class Insecta; order Hymenoptera; family Eupelmidae; genus Eupelmus; species Eupelmus urozonus. The sequence goes on from UELX01000016.1 coordinate 129,878, forward strand.
TTTGCGATTTTCTCCAGTAAATCGTCGATTTCTCGTGTATATCTTAATAACTGTTTTTGAATTTAAAAATCAACAACATTTACATAATTCCTCAATTGATTGTGAAAGACGTGTATATAATATTTGGCTCACGGTGTACATGCTTTCTTTTTCACGCACTGTGGCAGTATCATTTTTGACGTTTTTCGAATACATATGGGTGATTTGCACGCATGTGTGATGTTTCTTAAAAAAAAAAATTTTTAAAAATTACTTGTTTTTATTTGAATCATTACAGGTTATATTTATACAGTTCTACGTAGCATTCAATATATTTCTGTAAGTTGTATGTAAGGTAGTCAAAAAAATGTTGGAATATTATTGCCAAAGTACTGGACCTTAATAAAGTACTGATATATATATATATTAATGCATCAGTAATTTAATTAATTACATCGATATGCTCTTGAATGCACTGACTACGTGTAAAAATGATTGTTTTATTATATGTTTTTCAGTATGGTTGTAGAAATCGTAGATATAAACTCAAAATGGTAATAAATAACCTAAAACAGAAATTGTTTAATTCTAAATATCATTAAAAAATCAATACTATAATAAAATCTTCTTTGGTATATTTTGGCTCTTAACATTAAGTCTATTATTAAATTAACAATAAAGTTTGTTCTATACTTATACGGAGCACAGTCGTACTATATTTCAATGCCAAGGAATAGCCTGCAATTCCTTTGTAACAGTAGCTTAAGACATAAATCGAATTAAGGAAGAATAAAATAATGTGCGTGGAAAAGAGAGAAATAATCCACACACACACAGGAGCATGCAAATCACCAGGCCTAAAGAAGGACGTCAAAAATCGCCAATGTAGCAGCTGCGCTCGTCGTCGTCGTCGTCGTCGTCGTCGTCGTCGTCGGTGTGAGGAAAGAAAAAAGGCTTTCGGCCAGGAGCGGCCGCGCAGATATCGGATCCCCCTTAAAATCCGAAGGTGGAGTAGGCGCCGAGCATTCTGGATGGATAGTCGTCATCTTCCTGTCAGACTTGCTGCGAAGTGATGAGATCGGTCTTGCTCGAGTTCTTGAGTATCGAGGGCCCGGGCAGCTTCTGGCCGGAGGCGTTGCCGGCACTGCCGCCCGCCGCGCCCTGCACCGTCATCGGCTGCCCGTTCACCAAGACTATTGTGTCGCGCACCGAGTCGTAGCCGCCACACTGGGGTCCTGCGGATATCGTTTTAACTTCGCAAGCTTCACTTATTAATGCTATCGACACTCAATGACTGGTGGGTTTTGTGTGTATTTTATATATAATATATTTACATTTTTTCGGGGGCTTGTTATAATCTCTTCCATAATTTTCTTTTTTCTTTTCTTTTCCATCAATGTATTAAGATAATTAAGGATAAAAGTAATAAAAAGAAAATGGCTTTAATTGAGCGCTTTGTAATTTGTGAGCAATAAAGTTGCGAGCGGCAATAAAATTCTTAATTCTTTTACCAATTGCGCATGTAGCTTCAATAGATAAATTGTTGTGAATGTTTTCGTGCTCCAGTAGGTTTATAGGCTATTTAACCGATCAAGTGAATAAAATTCAAGTATTCAGCCGACTTTTTTTATACTCTCCTTTAATTTCAGAGCGAATGAGCACGAAAACATTTTTAGCCTTGATGCGCTTATAAGCATTAGAGAATTAAATTTTTTTTAAATATTCATTCTGTTTTTAATCGTACATAATAAAGTCAAGCAATAATAAATAAGTTAGGATAATAGTTTAAGATTAAAAAAGTTGGTAAATAAATAGAATATGTATCTATACCTATATTCTTAAAAATTTATATATTTAAATATTATACTTTATATGTTAAATATTAAACTATAGTTTTATTTTATTTCTAAAATCTCTATTAAAAGTAAGATTATTTAAGTCTAAATGTTTTCTGGCTTTGACTAGCTAAGTAATATTATTGTCTAATACAAATTTTTACATTCTATATATTTAGAGTACAACTATACAAGTTTTCACATAAAAAAATTATTCTGTACTAAAATTTTACTTTTAATTTAACTAACTTTATTTTGAATTAATTAAAATTTGTCTTTAATACATCAATTTATATAAAATAGTTTCTGATAAAATATAGAAGAGACTAAGACAAAGAAAATAAAGAAAAACAAAATCTTCAAAAGCATGCTAAGTGTAGAAATGACTCGAATGATAACTATTCTTGCCTCATGCAACAAACAGTGCGAACGATCTTGATTACAATCTACAAAAAAAATAACTTTCCCTCATAACAATATTTCAATAATCGACTCCCTCTTTCCTCCTAATTCTCACCGCCAGCGCGATCAAAACTGCGCGTAAAAAAAACAAAAAGCACAGCAGCAGCAGCAGCGCAGTAAAGTGAATTTAAACGAGAGAAGAAGAAGCCATAACCACAAATCCCGCGCAAACAGCCCCCCGACGTCACGCCCCAAATCTGTACATAATCCATCTTTCAAACTTTCTCCCGCGTCCTTCCCCTCAAACTACGCAGCCCCCCTCGTGCATTAATCCCTCAACTTTCCAGCCTCCGCGCAGATAAAATCCTTCCCCAGCATCCAAATAAAGCTATATATACACACACACACAAGGTCTGAAAAAAACAAAGACGTAGAACAACAGAAAAAGCAGTATAATTACCAGGCGATGGCGTGTGAGGCAGGGTCCTGGACGGCGTGAGGGGATTGCGCGAGGCTGGGCCCCAGTCCGAGCTCGGCTGGAGGAGCTTGCGGGCGCGGCTCCAGACGCTGTCTCGGCCCTGGCCCCGCTGCAGCTCGTCGTTCTCCTCCTCCTCCTCCTCGTAGCCGCCGGCGCGCTTGCGCTTACCGCTCACCCTCAGCTGGCTCTGCGTAATGTGCGATATGCTTGCTCGGTGTGGTGTTGATGAGGAGAGGGCGAGCTTTTTTTTTTTTGGTCGCGGAGAGAGCTTTTTTCAAAAATGACGCGCAGTTCCAGGGGGCTGGTTTGGTTAGGGGGATGTGTAGGATCACGTTTACCGTGCGCTGGTACGAGTTGGTCTAGGTGGCGCTAGGGTCGTGGAACTGCGCGGCAGTTTTGCGGTGAAGCTCGCTCCGTGCTCCGGGGATGATTTTAATGCGGAGAACTCTGATTTTAAATAGCTCGGATCAAAGCTTGTTTGTTATCATTGGTGTTTTTATTTGTATTTAACGGATCTTGGAAGCTTTGATGCAGAGTATTTAAATGCGTTCTGTTGGTTCATTGATAATTTCGAAAAGTAAGATTTTTATATGAATGATACTGTTCAAAGTTGTTAATGCGAAGTATAAGTCATAAGAGTATACTTTTCAACATGATTTTATGTTATGTTATCACATGAAGTAAACAATCATATATAAAATTTATTCTCTTTTTAAAAAATCTATTCCAGATAAAATATATTAAGACTTACGACTTAATAAGAATCAGTCAACACAAAAAACTACAACGGAGATAAAATTCCAGAGAAATAGGGAGAGGGGCGTTAAAAAGTAGAAAAGAAAGTAAAAACTCACGACAGCGAGACCAACGATGACGAGGACTGGCACCAGTCCAACCACCCATCCAACGACATCGGCCCACATGGGATAGACGTAGGTGCCGTATTTAAGCGGCTCGTACTCCACCCAATTGAAGAAGAGGATGAAGAAGAGAGTGGCCGGCGTCACGACTTTCCACATCCACGTCCAGAAGAAGCGCCAGCAGCGGCCTCGCACGCCAATCATTTGCTGGACGTCGTCCAGGAAGCGGTCGGCTCCGTAGACCCACGCGACCAGGATGCACTCGCTTATGGCGATCAGCAGGACCGACCAGTTGGCCGCGTACTTGTCCATCAGCTGCAGCCAGTACATGCCAGCCTGGGGAAAGCATGTGAAATAAACAGTTATAGGCAGGTAGTACAATAAAGTCAGTCGTCTGACTATACTTTGCAGTATCTACTTGGTAGACGTCTTTTAGCAATTTTAATCGTTAAATCTACTTTTAGTAAATAATATAAGAAAATAACTAACATTAGTGGTGAATATGAGTCCGCCGCCGTATCCGAAGATCGCACAAGCCAAAACCACCCAGAACTTGTAATTCCTCAGTGCTGGAATACCATCGAGAATTGCGGTAGTCACGGTTTCCATCAGCGCGAATTGCGAATCCAGACCAAGAGTCAGTAACATGACGAAGAAAAGCAGAGACCAGACTGGTGCAACCGGCAGTCTCGCCACAACCTGTGGATAAAAAGTGGTTATTCAATTATGCAGCGGTATATATAGTCGTTATTTAAAAAGCATCGTGGAATAAGGCATTAAAAATTTCTCTGCAGCACGTTGAAAGTGAAATGACTTTTTTCTTTTGTGCATAATGAAATGCATCTGCGAACTATAGCTTTAATAGCTTGCGTGTGTCTTGCCAAGTCTGACTTTTTCTACTTAAGACACAGTAATAACCCTTTGAAATTGCGCACGCAGAGCGGCTGCAATAATAAAAGCATTCGTATCCTACCCTTTTTTTTCAAACGAAAAACAAACTAATGAAAAAGTAAAATCCACCAAAAGAAAAAGCATCTAACCTCGGGATAGACGATAAAAGCCAGACCGGCGCCCTGATCGACCACGGAAGCAACGTCAACGTCGAGCTCGTGCGCCAGGAAGCCGATGACCGAGAAAATAACGAGGCCAGCGAAGAAGCTCGTGCCGATGTTGCTGACGGCCACGATGAGCGAGTCCTTGTAGCAGTTGTTGGTGAACTTGTTGTAGGAGCTGAGAGTGATGAGGCCACCCCAGGCTGGGCTGAGAGCAAAGAATATCTGGACTGCGGCGTCGCCCCAGACTTTGGCCGAGGCGAGGCGCTTCCAGTCCGGCGTCAGGTAGAAGAGGATGCCCTCGTCGGCGCCCGGCAGCATTATGCCACGGATGAACAGGGCGATCTAGAGGTTGGATTCGTTGTTGTTAGTAAATTATTAAATTAGTGCATTAAAATGTGTAGTTTTGATAGTTATATTGGAAGATTTTGAGGTAGATTCTGTAGAGTGTATATAGAATCTACCAGTTACATAAGATGCAGCTGTGCTCAAAAAAACAAATATTTATACGTTTGTGTACGTTAAGATATTTTATAATTATCTACATTAACGTAAACATGCGCAATCATAGACTTTTGTTCATAAACGGAAAATACTGTTTAATAAAACATGTCTGCTCTCTGCAAAATTAAAAACCAACTGAATAATCAAGAAGTCGCATATCACTTCCATCTGTTAGCAAATTTCCTTCCAGAAAGTTTAATAAAAAGCTAACTCCCGCCGGCTTTCGAGATAAAGAAGAAAGAGTATAAACGCAAGGTATAGAATGTTTAGCTTACCAGTACGACGTAGGGAAAGAGAGCGGTAAAGTAGACGACTTTGCCGGAGCTCTGCACCCCCTTGCTAAGACAGAGAAAAACAATGATCCAGGCCAGCAGGAGGCAGCCGGCCATCTTCGGGCTTACCGTGCCGGTCTCTTCAATTCCGCGACTTAGTCGTAGTACGTGATTACTGTAACGCAAAAAACAAAACGTCATTTCCAAAAAATAGCAGAAAAAAACTCAACAAATCAGCATATCGGTATACGTACTTGAAGTACTCCTCGGCGGGAGGCTTGCGGATGACAGAGTGAGAGTGTACATGCTCCGCGGTGACATTAATTGCTGCTAATTGGCTAGAGTTGAGGCATTCCCTCATGAAGTACGACATGTTCTGTTTTGCGCAGTTCATGGCTTCCTCGGGCATGAAACACTCCGTCGTGCTCCAGCCCTCCTCGCACTTGCTCCAGGGTAGCTCGCCTCCACCTGGCCAAACCGAGATAACAACCGGAATTTATAGAAACTTTCGTTTACTGCAGCCAGCGATCGGGTAATTTCTGTAACTTTACAGCGGGGGAAATCGAACCGCGGCAAAGACGCCCGCGCTCGAGTTGCGCAAAGTTCAGGTAACTTCGTTAATGATCTTAGTTCGGAATTGATTCGATTGTGGGAGTCGAGAGTTTTGATTTTCTAATTATATATAATCGGAAAGATTAGACTTTTCTTCGAGTACTTATCCAAGTACGTTTGTTATTCAAAACTTATTTTAATATCCATTTCCTTAAATAGAGAAGAAAACTTTATAATCTTAAACTGACCTGTCACCGAGGCGAACATGTAGAACAGCGTCCACGCGATGATGAGGTTGTAGTAGAGCATGACGACCGAGCTGACCAGCACCATCCCGTATCCGAGTCCTCTTAGCAGCGGGCAGAATCTCTTGTAAGCCGCCACCGGTCCTAGACTCGCGTACTGACCTGCATATCCACAATCGCATAAGCATTTCAAATTTATTCGATGTTTCTCCATCTCTCCCTCATCGCGTCGCAAGCTCCGAAAGTTCGCCTATGTCCGCGAAGGTCGCGAGCGAGCTGCATGTCATTAGCTCCGAAAATAGCTCTCCACGCGCGAGAGAATTACTTTTCGAATGCGAACTTTTAATTCGCTTATTACGTGCCGGCGCGGACGTTGTTAATTCGGACTTTTCGGGATGATTAATAAGAGGCTTCTGGCTGGTGGTAATGAGAATATGTGGAACGTTTTGCGCATTTGATTATGCGAGTAACGCGGAGCGCTAGTTTCTGGAGGTGGTTTAATGGTTTTTGGGTTATTTCACTTGCACGAGGGCAAACTTTCAAGAATGCGCCCTTTTTACGCGAGCGGGGAGGAGAAATTATTGCCGCGGCTTCGGGATGAAAAGACCAAATTTTACTGCGCGCTTTTGTTAGTCTGTCTTGAGATAGGGTTATCGGAAGCTGTTTTAAAATTCATATTTTTTATACTCTGTGCGCGCGTCGAAAGCATTAAAATTCGAGCATAAAAGTGTAAATTAAAAAAAGACATCATATTTAAAATAAAAGCTAGAAAGGACGGTTTCCACAGCTTTTTACTACACCGAGAAAAACTTTTTGGAAAAATTACTACACTGTTTTATAAAGCGGCACCAGACGGTGAAAGGCCAAATAATTACTGTCATTTTTAGATTACTTTATTAGACTTTTAATAAATCTTCCTATACTTTTAGTAAAAATTTTTACAAACCTAATATGATTTCTTAAACAGCTTCGAAAGTTTTATATATTAAAGCTTCACGAAATAATACGTTAATTTATCTAAAATATCTTTCACCATATATAACAACAAACACTTTGTTTTTTCAAAATACCAAGACTAAATTAATAATAAACAGGATGATAATAATAAAAAGGAAAAACTTACCGAGCGACAATTCCATGAACATTAAAGGCAGCCCGGCTATGATGAGCATGACGGTAAAGGGAATGAGAAAGGCACCACCACCGTTCGAGTAGCAGAGGTAAGGGAACCTCCAGACGTTGCCAAGCCCGACGCTGTAGCCGAGGAGCGAGAGCAAAAAGTCAAATTTCCCGGTCCAGGTGCCGCGCTCCGGGTGATCCTCCTCGCCTCCCTGCAGCGGCGCTTGGCTGTTCGCCACGCTGTACTTGTCCTCGTTCTGCCATTACAAAAGTTTTCTGTCAGTTTCTGTTATATCGATTGAAATGCTGAGATTAAAGTTTAAGGACTTGAGTATTGAGAATCGGAGGCATAATTAACAAGGGAAATCTGTTTTAATCGGAGATAAGCAGAAAGTACTTTTGTATTCCAGAATCAAATGCAAAGAGAACTACTTAAACGCACGAGTGTATAAGTACGTGGTAATTAAGTGCACGCTAAAGTCGTACCATGTGGTATTACTAGTTAAGAACAGGTATTTTTATTGTCTAATCAATAGAGTATCTAGATAAAACAAAAAAGGCTTTTTTAATTTATCATTAGTAAATCCCGAATTAAGCCTTAAATAATTGAAAAAATTCAAAATTAAAATTAATTATTAAGCAGTCTTGTTAGGCTCTAATTAGCCCCAGTTGACTTGTTACGTGAGCTTTTTCAGATGTTTTCAGTTTGCTTATTTAAGAGGTAGGTACAGTGATAAATATTAAGTATACTAGCTTTACTCTACAAATTAAATTTATATCCATCATAAATTTTTAACACCCCGGTAAATATAATTCAAAACTTGAAATCGTAAAATTCAAACGAATACGTCCGTACAAACTCGTCAGTGAAGAAATTTACAAAATAAGACTCTTAAAGCCTCGTAATTCTCGGCGAAAGGGGAAAAAATCGAGAATTACATATGTATAATCGTATAAACGGCATAACGAGGCTCCTCTTTTTTATCTCGCTCAGCGCGAGCTTTTCGCTCGAGCATGGCCACTTGAGCTTTTAAGGCTCGCTCCATAAAAGCGTATACAAATTTGCGCAGGGCTACGAGAGCTCTTGCGTCTAGCGAGCTTTATTTATTTTACAAACGGCTTTTTTCTTTACCTCCTGCGCGAGGGGGAGAAAAATTGACGAAAATTCTCGAGTGTTGAGCTGATAAGCTTGCGACGGATATTAACGCGCTGCTGTAGCGGTGTATGTGATAAGTCGAGCAGCGATTTCCTATAAATCTTTATCATGAGTCACGTTCGGTGCTATATCGGCTTGCCATGGTCATTTTTGCCATAATTCCGGACAAGGCGGCGCGGGATTATCATAAATTTCAGGCCAACTTTTACGAGAAACTTATTCTGCCGATGGAAAAAAACGAATGTTGTGTACCTACGTCATTTTCTCTTAATTAAGCGGCTTACGTCTCAATTACGTGCAGTCAAAGTGATTTATCTTAGGGAAGCGAAGATGAAGTATTTCTTTGCTAAGAACAATTATTTTTCTTGTTTATTCGGCCTGCCATGGAACATAACAAAGCCGCTCGTGATAATTTCAAAAATCTCTCAAACTTGCTAAATTAGTCTTTCCCCGCCAATTACTCGAGAAATACTTGAAACCGCAAGAAGCAAGCAACAACCGTCTATCTATCGATTAAACAAATTACTACCCTCAGTCGTCATGCAATCAAAGTGAATAATCTCGAGCTCAGGACGCAGGCCATTTCAAAATTCATTTACGTAACATTAGCCAGAGCAGAAGAACGACAGCGCGTGGGATTAATAAATTTGGCCGCGCGCGTGGGCGGTAGGTACGCGCGTGCCGTAAATCACGATGCGCAATAAACGCCGCTTTATTTTTCATTGACAAACTCACGCACGTGTCCAGCCCGGCAAAAACACACTTCATCACTGCGCGGCTAAAGGAACTATATATCGTACATGCCGTCTTCCGTAACGAGGCTACTTTTTCAACCGTGAGCTGGCTAATAATCGTTAAGCGATATCATCTCGAAGGATGCCGGCGCTGCGAGCGATACAATCTGTCTAATCGATAATAATCGCTGAGCTGGAGAGCTTGCAAGGCGAAAAGAGGCTCGGAGTGTCTATAGCCGCGCGAAATCTTGGCTAGGAGAGCTGGAACGACTCGAGCTGGAGACGGTCAAGTTCACGTGCCTCTCTCTAGCTCTCTCTGTTTGCTCTGTAAGTGGATAGCGTCGGAGTTGGTCAGACGATGTTTGCAAATGTGTGGATATAGGTATATGTAAGTGGGGTAATCGGTTTTTAATAGCCCGATGTTTCCTGCGTGGGAGGAAGTTTTGTAAATATGCGAGCTCGGCGGAGTGTAACATTTCTTTTTCGACTGAAATTGGAATTCCGATGGGGCGGGTTTTAATATTCTACTGTGCAAATAAAAATTTCACTTGGATGAAGCTTCGATCTTCCGCTCGCGAAAAAACGTCTCTTTCCGCTTTGCTGCGCTTGTCGATATGCTGCCGCGTTACGCGGACGCTAGATTCGTTTATGGACAAGTATGAGTTTCGCCCACATGTCAATTTGATTTATGTGCGCTCGCGTTTTGCATTGAAATTTTCCGCAGTGCGCTTTGCAATAGATCTAACAAACCGTTAATATATCTAATAATAGCGTATCCGTAATGAAAATTCATTAAGCCGACAATGTTAAAAGACTAGGCTAAACAGTGCAATGCGAGAGTTTGGTGGGAGCTTAGCGCGAGTGGCGCGATATCAAGGCGTCGGCCTCCCGTGCAGAAGTTCAGGGTCCAACTCCCGGCTGGTCAATATTTCATTGTAGATATAGCCAATCCCGCAATTTCCACGGTAATAGTCAATTTATCGAGGCTCCGAATCGACTTCGTCGAATCCTCATGAAAAACGTTGCGATACTTTACGTAATTTACATCTAAATCCGCGGAAAACGTCCCACGGCCGGGCCGAATAACGAGCCTTTAAAAGACCATCAGGAGGAGAATAATCGCAGCCGAAAAAATCCCCAGCGGAATTTCATTCAACAATCCAGGCCAGCGGCTTAGCGCTGCCAGTAGTAAGAGCCGAGCACGGCCCGGCCGCCTCCGTCCAGCTCGGCCCATAACTCTCCGGCGACAAATTGAAAAATGAAAAGGCATCCCCTTAATCGAGCTCCCCTTGTGAAAATTAGCATCTCCTCGGGGCGAGAGCGAGAGGAAACGGGCAGGCGAGAGAGGAAAAAGCAAGCCAGGGCCGTATAGGCGCTCTCTCATCCTTGCGTTATTCTCTCTCGCTCTCGCACACACAGAAAGAGAGAGAGAGACATCTCAAAAAATCGATGTCCCAGTGGCGCTGTTGGCCCCCTAGCCGCTTAGCCGAGAGACGAGGGGGCCCCCGCGCGCAGCCGCCTCTCGGGGCGGCCTGTATATAGCTACTTACGTCCCAGCAGTCGAGGTAAGGACGTATCCGCGGCGACGAGTCCTCCATCCTGGCCAGCTCCTTCGGCTCGCTTCCGCTTGGGCTGAATTATCGCGCTTGCGCGCGCGCACTTGTTCTCTTCTTTCGCTTCAAGGGGGGGAAGGGGGCAGCAACTCTCTCTCTCTCTCTCTCTCTCTCTCTCTCTCTCTCTCTCCTTATCAGTTCTGTCTTCTCCTCTTCATGTCCGGCACGAGGGAGAGCAGCAGCAGTGAAGACGAAAAAAGAAGACGAGAAGGCGGCTATATGCTCGTAGAGGGTGAAAGTAGGCGGCTTGAGCTTGACGAATGCAAAATAAGTAAGGTTACGGATGGCTCGCCGTACTCGCCGCACATGCTCCCTTGCGCACAGTAAGCGATTCTAGAGCGGTCTCTCTAGCGCTCCGACTAGAGCACTACTACGAGCTCGACTCGAGCCGGCTCTGAGCGCTGCTGCTGTTGAGGATGTTGCTGCTGTTGCTGCTGCGCTGGCTGCGCTGCGAAGGCACTTCCATCGAGAGCCGGGGCGACCTTGAAATAGTGCGCGCGCGGCCGCGCGCGCCCCGCCGATCAGCTGCACACACTCGCACACACGCGCACTCACACTCGCACCGTTTTCGAGCTCAAGACTCGCTCTCTTCCTCCTCTGCTGGCTGTCTCTCGTCTAGGATTCGACTCTGGAGAGCAGACGCGACAGTTCGGAAGCTAGAGCACGACTGTCGAGGCGAAACAGCAAAGAGAGATGTGCGAGAGGCGCGCGTAACGCAACCCGGCCAGCCAGCTGCCTCTACTCGACTCTCCGCTTCTCTCCGGCCGCTCTCTCTCTGTGCCAGTCCTACTGCGCGCGCGCGTGCCGATCGATATTACTGCTCCTGCGAGAAACCTTGCACCCTTTCCTCTACATCCCCGAGTATAGAGCTAGCCTGCGCGCGCGCGCTTGCGCCTACTTCCACGGCGGCGGCGGCGGCGGCGGCAGCCACTCCCCACCAGTTTGGAGGGTATAGCGCTGCTGGCATGACTGCGCGCGCCTGCCTATATAGCCAGCCTCCGCCAAGTCTGCGCGAGCGCCCAGTCGACAAAGGGAGATTTATGCCTCGCCGGCTAACGACGCAGCTTTTATTCCCAAAGATATGGATATGCAGCCCTCCCGGCCTCGGATTCTGTCTCTCGATGCTTCCGAGTCTTCTGCACTGACGGGGGTGGGATGCTTGGCTTTTTTTTTTGGATTATTGGGGGAGGGGAGGCTTTTTGCGAGGGTTTAGGATTTTTGGGCGATGCGCGGCTCTGAGCCGGGGGATGGATAAGTGCACTCGGCTGGTGGCGAGGATTGCGTGGGCCGGGGATTAGAGATGAGCGGAGGAGCTGCTTCTGGCTCTTTCAGCCTGGAAAATTATGATGAATGGACGAATGTTTTGCGGATTGTATATAGAAGAGAAGCGCCGAATAAACCCTGCAGAGACTGAAGGAACGTCGCATAAACGATTCCTTCCCTAAAAATAATCAAAAGCTCAACGCCCAAAAAATCATCTCTAAACCCCGGCAACGAAAAAACGAAAAAAAAGAAAGAAAAAAGAATGCCGCTGCATCGATTGTTGGTAATCGGCAGCGCTGAAAAGGAGTAACTTGCCACTCGTATTAAAAAATTAGCGGGCCGCGAAAAGCACTCCCCGGAACAAAAGAGCACTGCGGCTCTCAAAGCTCTCTCCTTCTCCTCCTCTCTCGCATTAAAAGTCGAGAGCCTGCCGGCGGCTGCATCCACCGCTTCTCTCTCTCTATGTAGCATCGATCAGCCTCCTCTACTACTGCTGCTCTCTCGTCGACAACGAGAGAGAGAGAGAGCGAGAGAGGAGCGAGAGGAGATTCTAACGGCGCCTGCCGGCGGGGGCCAAGGTGTATTGATCATTTTCAGATATAGAGGCGCCGTGTGCACTCGCCGCCGCCGCCGCCGCCGCCGCAGCTGCCGGAAAGCGCGCGCGTGCCGACACGAGGGATATGACGATACGACGAGGATGACGAGGCTGGAGGGCCGAGGGACTCGAGCTTTTTTTCTTCGAGGCTAGGGATTAGCCCTGGCTTTTTCGCTTGTTGGCTGACTGGGGGAGGGCAGGACGGAGGGGGATTTATGGGAGGGTGGACGGGGTTTGAAAGTCGGGCTGGTTTTTTGGTTTGTTACTGATTTTCAGTATAGAAGATTTTTTAAGAGAAAATGTTGAACGGGTTGATGTAGCATAAGCCGAAACGGCACGTGCTCCTAAGCATCTCTCAGAATAACTCGTGCCGCATAGAAAAAAAGCACATCTTCATACGTTTTTTTGCGCTTCTATATATATATAGAAAGCAGCAAGGCACCATCTATCCTGGCGCACACTAGAGTAAGCCATCAGTGACAGAGCAGAGCAGACTAATGCTCTAGAAGCTAAGCGCGCGCAGATTACATTTATCCGGCCGTCGTCGCGCGCTCGTCCCAACAGACTCGGCTTTTTCTACTTACCACGCGACGAGCGTATACACATACATCACATATACGCATATACATACTCCCAGAGCCAAACTAAAGCAATAACTATACTCGGGCGCGCCGCGTATTTATTTGATCAATATTAACTCGCTCTTATTTCGTCACTGCAAGAAAGCGAGCGGCCAACGAGCGGCAATCGATACTCGCCCTATTCATGGTTTTTCCCTCGCCCGCGCAACCGGCCAATTGCGCGCCGCGTCACAGGGATTTTCCGCTCGCCGGGGGCTCGATCCTCCAAAGCGCACCCGAATTTCCCAACCCCAACGCGCTATATTCCCTCCTTCGCACCTATATACACACACACACACACACATACAGGAGCATTCAAAATAGCTTTCGCGTGAAAGAATCGAGGTATACAGAGTCAACGGTATACTTAGCGGCGATCGATAGCGATTATAGGACAGGGCGCGAAAAAGTCCATTATCGGGCGTAAATATAAGGGCGGGATTTTAGCGCGGGCGGCTTTTTAGAATCGAAATCAGAGGCGAGATAAGCGAGTCTATATACGCGCGCGCGCGAGCCCTGCCGGCTTGCGACGCCAAGCGCGCAGCCGGAGGTGAAGGTCACGCCGAGCCGGGCAAGCCAGCACTGACGCTGCGTGTCTTTATTATATATATCTATACAGCTGAGCGCGGATATAGGCAAATGGGCTTCGTGATGCGGGATTTTTTGTCAACCGACTGCTTATGGCTATGGAAAGGTTTAGGCTTGCAGGGGATCACGCAGGTGTTGGCTTGATTGATGCGAGCTGCGAGAGAGGTTGGAGCGATGCTGGATTTAAGGAGTGTGGGCTTCATACATTTCTTTAGAATGAATCTTTTGGGTAGTTTTGCTTAGATGTATTAAATGAATTAATAAAGTTATCGCTTTTCAAAGAATTTTTTGATAAGATCGTTTAGTTCAGAAATTCAAAGAGCTCCATTGAAAACGGAAAGCTATAAACAGCATTTCGACAAAGTTTAATAGCACCGGCAGGCCGAAAGCGATAAATTAACCGAAATATAAGCCTAATAGCCCCTTGCAAATCCTCTTCCGGCTTCCATTAAGTAAAACCCTTCGCTCGCTCCAGGCAAAACCAAAAACGTGTCGATAGCACGCCGGCACAGCAGAAATAACCCAGTACACGTGTTACAACTTAAGATGTAAGTATACGGACCGAGCCGAGCTTCAATGAGTCAGCCGTAATGGCGAGGGCAATATTATGCTAGCGTGCAAACATAGGCGTGTCTTTCGGGGGGATGAATGCCATTGGTTTTCGGCGCGTAAAATAAAAATAAAAATAGATATTAATAAGAAACGATTTCGGATCCGCTGAAACTTTTTCTTCCCGGCCAAGCTCATTTGTTTTGTCGATAGTTTTAATTACCGCTGTGTGCTTCGGAAAATTTTTTAGTTCATTTTAAACTTGCGAATTGGGTTTATTATGTACTTGCGCGTGAGGCAATGTCAGGCCGGGAATTGCAATGTCGCGTTGATTGGAACGGGAAGTATTGAAAATGTTTTATTTAGCGTGGCTTGGAATTTTTTTTCATGAATCTCAAGCAGCCCACAAATTTTATTAAACCGTTTGGTAAATCAAATTGATGGATACTCTTTGTTTATTTAGCGCGCGTATTAAATCTGAGATATCGCCGAATCGGCCCCCTAAAGTCTTGCGTTGAATAAAATATTCATCGACGGGTAGTTCCCAGTTTTCGTAAGCATGACAAAGGCATTTAAGGAGCAGTATATAAAAGATTCAGCTGGAGATTAAAATACTTCTTTTATCGAACATTTTTCAAGTGTAAATGTTTTTATTATCGCTTTTTTTTTTAAGCCCTTAATACTGTACATTTTGTATTTTTATAGACTTTTAATAGATTCTAATTGATGTTTAATTTAATTTGAATTTTATTGTGTACTAAATCAATTTAAAACTGAGTACTAAAGTTTTTTGTAAATGCGTACTGCACGAAGGTTCATTTACTTCTGAAAATGGGCTCTTCCATTTTGACTTTGGAAGGTATTTGGATTTCTATAGTAATTTGCGCTCTCTTAAAATGATGATCAAATTAGACAAGCAGTTTATGATTCTATTATAATTGCATTCATAATAATAATTCACAGGCGATTATACATACGTCATAATTTTACGTCATAGCAGATCATTAAAATTGTGATTACGCCCGTATCGACCAACGGCACAAAAAATCTATCTAATTACGACAAAAAGTCGCTTAAAGCTATTCTTAAAGCCCAACTAAAATCAATCCGTGTAAATCCTTTATTTTTTTCGCGCTATATTTGGAAACTCGACTACTCCAAATACATATACATTCTTCCGCTGTCTATACTTACATGCTTCCTCTCTTCAATTACAAACTTTCTCGATTAATACATAATTCAGTACCATCCACACAGAAAATCAGATACCATGGCAACGATGACTTGCACATGACAAAACGACATCCCAACTCCATCCGAAAAGGCCAGAATTCCATCAAAATTCTCCCTCATAAAGCACCCATCTCACCTTCCCATTCTCCCAGCAAACGACTCTCGCACCTCAATCCAGGCGTCCAGAAAGGCATAGACATCCCCTTAAGCATCGACGCTTAAGGGGATATATACTCGTTACCCAGGCCGCGCACCTAAACATCAATATTACAGCCTATATACTCCTGCTAGCATTAATAGCGCCATTCAGAACGAGATCGCCGGCGTCCCTATGATTAATCGGCATAACCGAGGGCGCGCGACCTTATAGTATATATATCTCTCGAGCGCCGGAACAAGGGAATATTCATTTCTATTAAACTTCGATCGGCGCCTATATCTATATACGCGTGGAGCCGCAAAAATGAAGAGGCGAGGCCTCGAGGATGTTCTTCGAGGCTCATTTTCTGTCTTATCAGCGCTTCTCCATCGGATTCTCGATTAGCCCCTCCCCTCCCCCCCTTCGCTATCTATCGCTATCCCAGCGACGATATATATATATACTCGGAGGCACCCCTTTTTTTTCGTTCGCCCTCCCAGTCAATTTCCTCAATTACATTCGATCCCGCTTTTGGTACGGCGCCTGCTTCTTTCCTCCTTTGTGCGCTAATATTTCTTTGGCCGAGCGTATCGCTCTCCCGAACACTTAGGGCTGATTCGACGACTTTTCTCCTTTTTTTCTTCTTCTTCTTATTCTCTAGCTCTCCCGGCGCTATATATTTTATTTTATTATTTGCGTAGGAGCACAGAGCGGAGGAGTTTGCTCGACTTTTTAGCGCGCGGGCGACTTTTTTCCTCTCCCCCTCGCTCTTTTGTCGCTTCCGTGATTCGCCCTGTTTTTACAAAGCATTATGCCCGGCGTTTATATTGTACTTTATGGGCCCCGGAGAATTAGCTGGCCGGCACGTGGCGCACAGTTTTATTATTTCGTCCGCATATGTGGACTGGTTTTCTTCTTTTTTTTTTTGGCTTGGGGATTCGGAATTTGGGCAATAAAGTGCGGCGATGAAAATTTCAGTTCTCTATTGAATTTTTTAATGTTGGGTTTCCGGAAGTTTTGCTTTGGAAAGTTTATACTTTGGGCACGGAGGAGAGGTGAATATTAAATTTTTTTAATTTAGATAGCGATCCCTTTTTTAAGAGCTTGTTAACCGTATTCTTTTTCAATTCCGGATAGCTTCCCACGCGCTGTTTTTGCTGCAATTGATTTCCTGTTTTTATTATTGTTGATACCAGATTGTGCATTGCAAATAATTTCTTCGTCCTGTGGAATAAAAGGATATTTTAAACCTTTTTTTTTGAAAATTAAATTAATTTTTTAAATAAAATTTACTTCTTGCTATTTCAATTTGTAGAAATTTATTTTGTGATCTTAAATAATCGTATTTACATTAATTAAAGCGTCTTCTTAATGAAACATTATCACGAGTTAGTTGTATATAAAAACAAAAATTCAATAATTTATCTAATATATAAAAAATAAAATGAAAGTCACATTTAATTCCCATCAAAGTTGAAAGAAGCTAGACACTACAGTTACCTTATTTTAATTCACTTAGAATTCAGCTCCACTCAGGAAAATTAAATTCGAAAAAGTGTCGTCACGTTACGACTTGCCCTGTTCAAACAAAATTTTCACATAACTAGGTCGCTCATTAATAAGATGATTCTTCTGGGCGAACTGCCGTATTTTATTCACTGCCTCAACTCATTTGCGCCGAAAATTCAATTCTCCGATGATTTCGCTTGGGACTACGAACGCCACTTTAAGATGATGCAAAGTTAATATGTACAAGCTGAAATTGTCGAAAATAAGCGGGAC
The DNA here is from genome assembly GCA_900480035.1 of Eupelmus urozonus. Taxonomy (NCBI): domain Eukaryota; kingdom Metazoa; phylum Arthropoda; class Insecta; order Hymenoptera; family Eupelmidae; genus Eupelmus; species Eupelmus urozonus. The sequence goes on from UELX01000016.1 coordinate 147,448, forward strand.
TAAAACGGGCTTATAGATTCTATTTATTTTTGTAAATTTAATAAATGTATTTGAAATTGTTAATTTTTATGAATGCTATTTTTACAAAAAATCTATTTTCCTGTATAAGATTAAGTGCACTGCAATTTAGTACCGTCATGTACAGAATCTTTTACTTTAAGCATAATATTCTGAAGGAAAAAAGGCGAAATCAGATTACTGAATAAGTACGACAAAAAAGTAAAAGCCTCTACTAAACTGTAATTTAGCACTCAAAAGGAATGAGCTGGCTATTGTTGAATATCTTAAGCTTCTGTGTAAGCACATAACATATTCTCAGTACTTACATTTAAAATTGAAAACATTTTTTTCTTATTACTGCTTTTTCATTTGCGTAAAAAGCTTTCTTTACCACAAATATTATTAAAAAAAACGTGTAAAAGAACATTATTCTGAATTTTATTACTTATTTTAAGTTCACAATCAATATTGACCACGATATTACCTCCACACAAGCCGAATGCGATTAGGGAACGTTCACATGAATTATTACAGCCTCGATGCCTTCAACCCCTAAGTGACAAAATTAAATTTTTAATTCTATTCCACCCGTGTATGAAAATAAATTTTGTAGACTAACGATTCTGCGAGTAAGGGGATGCTACCCCTTAAAAACTGAATTATTTTAAGTTCACTTCATGCATCGCAGAATTTAAAATTTTTAAACACAGAAAATATTATACCCAATAGGAACATAACACCGTACAGTTAAAAAGGTAAAGTATCGTACTAAAATAAACAATTTCCATTTTACATTCAGCATATCATAAGTACTTTTCCTTCCATCCTTTCAAAGACAAAAATCTATATTTATTTTAGATCAGAACCAAGCGTGCTCCACTCTGCTGATCGTCGGTAAAGCAGGACTCTACTCGGACTTGACCGGTAACTCCTTAACGAAAACACACACACGGCAGTAGCCGAGTGAAAAATTAATGGGAACCGACATCGGCACACACACAAACGTGCGAAGAACAGACTCTCTCTCTCTCTCCCGGAGAGTTGTCAAATATCGCTCGGCCCCTCGCGCGCTGTAGCGGCAGTCTTTTGTTATTTTACCCATAAAGCGATACAACCTCTTTTTTTGGCCATCTTGCGCGCGGATTCAGCCCAACAATTTCCGGCTCCTTCCAGTCAACCGCACCTTATACGTATATCCGAAACGACAATCTCGCCCTCAAATTCGTCAACACATTCAAGTCAAGCCTTTAAAAGCCGACACATAAACGTCAAGAGTTCCAAGAGAGAAGTCATCACATATAGGTACATCCGCAAACAAAGAAGCCGCATCGGCTCTTCCACGAAAACAAGAGCATCATCATCGTCATCATCATCATCGCAGTTTCCTCTTGCGTCTTTGGCCGCGCGGTCAGCTAGAGCGAGAGAAATCAGATCTAGCATCTCTAGCGCGCTCACACACACACAAGAGGCGCACCACACAGCCATAGACAGTCCCCCCACACCCAGAGAGAGAGAGAGACACTGGGCTCTCGTCGGAAAAACGTAAATACGCCTGCGCGCCGCCTGGATTCGTGTGTGCGTGTCGCCCCGAGACGAGCCTGTGTGCTGTGTGTGTCTACCTACGGGCAATCAGTGTGTGGCACGCGCACGCAGTCTAATTGGTGAAATACACACGCAGCGTGCGTATAAACGCGCTCCAGGTGCTGACAGCCGACGACGAGGAGGCACCGCTCCCTGCATCGCCTTAATAGCGCGGCGTCCTCGAAAAAAACGAGCGACTTTGCCGAAGAGGCGCACGTACACACACATACATAGACGGGAGAGTCTGCGAGGGAGGAGGGCTGGTCCCTCGCGAGCGAGGAGTCTGCGAATTTTATCTCTCTCTTGTGAGCGCTATATAGAGGGATTGTGTCTGTGTGTGTGTATGTGCGGGCGGTGAGCTTGCATTGTTGCAGTCAAAGTCGCGATTGTGCGTGTGTGAGTTTGTGTCCGTCCGTGAGCGCGCGACGGCCAGCATCACGACGAGGCACGTTCTATGAGCACCAAGGGCCAAGGGGACCCTGGAGAAGATCTCGCATCCAGGTAACTAAGCACCTCTAAAGAGTTAGATCGAGATAGCGCGCGTCGCTAGGTAGCTCTCAGCGATGCAGCTGCGCGCGCTCTCGAGACATCGTCGATATTTTTCCCTCCGTATATACATACATGTTTATACACCTCGCCGCCTAGCTAGTCTGCACGTCGTGTTTTTCTCTCAAACGGATTAGTATTATATAGTCCCCCGGCTGCGTACGTCGACGATATCGCTCGTTCATTATGTAATGCCCTTTTTTCTTCTATCGAACGACAGAGCTAACCTCTCGCGAGATCGATATTGATTTTCCGGGAGAAATTTCTAGATTTTTGAGTCTGCTAGATCGGAGCGAATCCGGGCCATTTAACTCGCTCTTTAAAGAGCCTCGACGCGCGCGTTGACGTCGGATGCTGCCTCCACTGGCTCCGCTAGCGCGCTTCCTATCGTCGTCTTTGTTTACCTTTCGCGAGCCGCGCCACTCGAGCGCTTATGCGTCTAAGCCAGTTTCTTTACACCTGCCAGACTGCCCGCAGAGAGCGATGAGCGACTCCAAGTTGAGGTTATTTTGGAGTTTCTCCTTGATCTTTCTTAATCGCTGTTAACGCGCGCGCGTTCGGTCGTTCTCCCGTCGATAGCTTCGCTGCATCTGTGTTGAGTTAGATGATTGCCGCTTCTCCATCTCGTTCGCCACGCCGCGAGTTTATAATTAGCGCTTTGTCTTTCGCGCTTTGTGCGTATCTTTATGCGTTATTTTTATCCGCCTACTGAGAAAATGCCAAAAAATCTGGCTCCCCTTCTGCCTTCTGTTCCGGGACTAGAATTTGCTTTGCACAACGGTTCAATAATCTTTGTTTTGCAGTGATGCACTCTAGGAATAGATGTTTCTCCTGAGACGAGAAGCTTATAGATGGATTATCATTGTTTCAGGGTAGGAGCAGAGAGCCCTTGCAGCGACATGAAGCGCGCAGCTGCCAAGAAATTAATTGAGCGCTACTTCTACCAGCTGATCGATGGCTGTGGCAATCCCAGCTGTGACAATCAGTACTGCGCCTCGAGTGGGAATGTATGCACACTCTTTCATGTTCTACCTACATTTATTTTTTTTAATTGATATCAAATAAACAACACTACTGTCTTTCTACACAGCAACTAGTATTGTAATTTAAAAAGTGTGTTATTTTATTCAATTCTACTTATAGATTTTAAGTATTAAGACTAGCATCAAAAACGTATTTTTATTAAGAAAGTATAATTGTTAAAATCAAATTTAGATTTTTATTTAAAAGTAAAAAATAATTGTGCTTTAAAATATTAATTTTGTTGAATTATGTTTCTGCTTACTTGAATAAACATTTCCTACATTTCACTCTTTTGGCAAACATATAAGAAACGTTTGTCTTCATTAAGATAAAAAAATAATTGGAGATACATTTATAACTCAACATTTTATTGTAGGTTTCAAATCTCACAGCAAACGAAGCAGCAGCTCAGGCCATCAACTTATTTTCACAAGACGCAAGATTGTGTGACGGTGTGCAACCAAGTAAAGTTGCAAGAACCACCCTGGAGCCAGAACCAGCATCTTTAGCCAAAAGCCTACCCAACAAAAATGTTAATCCAACGTGCTCTGTGGAAGGTATGTTAAAAAATTTGTTATAGTAAAACATCCCTTCTAACATTTGAATGGTGTTCAAATTAGCATTTATTTTTGAATTTAGAAACTGATAATACTATTCCGAAGGAACCAGGCGTTTTAGATTTACCTGTTGTTGATTATTCAAGTGAAACTGATGACAAAAGTATAATAATTGATTTTGTCAAAACTGTTGATGAAAGTGTGTTATAAATTTATTATTTGATTTATGAGTCATTAAACCTAAAATATCACATTATTTCTGAAAATTTTAGATCCGGGTGACGCGAATAAATCTAAACGTAAACGTCTTAAAACGTCAAGTTCAACCATTACTAAGAAAAAAAATGAAAGAAAATCAAGTCAGCTTACCAAATCCCAAAGAGATTCTGAATCTACTGATAGCGAGCACCTACTTATGAATAAATTAATCGTATTAGCACTATATTTGAGATATGTCGATGCAAAAAATTTCATTCATGATTCAAAAACTTAATGAATTTTACATCAAAAAAATTCATGCTCATTTGTACTTTTGTGACTATCGTGGAATAAATTCAAATTTTCGTGATATATATAAGTCCAATAAATGGTTCCTCTATATTTTATGTAGTATTTGTGATGTTTTTTGATTTCATACTAATTTTTACACTAATTTATCTGATAATTGTTTATGTAATCTTATTATTTTATTCTATTCTGTAGGAAAATCAGTGCCATATCTCACGGAAACAAAACTCTTGGATATTATTAACAAATGCAAATCTGAGGGTTCTTACTCTCTTCTCATTAGGACATTGGGAGAAGTTTTTTCATCAGCACAAGCTTTGAGCCGAAGTTTTCAAAAGTCTGAAAAAAATGATTCGCCACTGGCAGCCTTACTTGATCGGGCTCCTGCTTCATTACTCTGTCCTCCTGGAGATTTAAGTAAAGAGGCAGTTAGATCATTGCAGGGAGAAGACAAAGAAGAAGATAGCAGTGATCCTACACCCACAGTTCCTCAACTTGATGATACCAGTGTTGATTTACCAGCAGTTCGTCGAGCTTTCACAGCACTTTGGTCCTTGCCAGGTATAATTACATAATTTTAAAATATTTTTACCTTATAGGCCAAAAGACAAATTTTTATATTATTTATTATTTTATCCTACACTAATACAATTACTATAACTATTAAGAAGAATAAATTATTTAATGTAGGAGAAGCATTTGAATCTGCATTGGTACATGCTCTAGTCACATTGGCTGATAACATAGAATTGGATCTACGAGTATTTGGAGTCAATTCAGCAGACAGCACAGACAGCCTTTTAAATGTATTCTTAATTGTCTTTGAGATACCTGTGCTAGGAAGCAGTGAATATTTAGAAATGGCCTTACACATGTTGTGTAAAGCTACAAGTTGTTTACCGATTTCAGCTCAAGCAAAACTTGCCCGCATCTGGGCTCGACACTGTAAAACACGATTACCGAGCTTGCTCCAAGCTCTTCAACAACTTGTTACAGTGAAGGTAAATACATTCTTGCAATTTATTAAACTAAATTAATAAAAACTTAAAATTAAAAGTATTTGAGCTGCAATCAGTGATGCTAATATTTAAATTGGTTTATGACTTTATTTTAGGTTATCACTGGCACTTTCACACGAGATTATTGTGTTCAGGATGCAGACACTATTACAGCACCAACGAAAGTAATGAAAATTTTGTACTATGCTAGTATTTTAGCTGGTGAGCTGGATTCACCAGAACTTGCTCATGATGAAGATAGTGAGGCGAATAGTTCTGACAAATCTAGCCAAAGAGCATCGATAGCTCCGCAGGTAAGCATCAAAAGAAAACAATATTTTGACTTAAAAGATTTATCCTGACATCATTTTTGTTAAATAAATGGCAATTTTAAATTTTTTCAGGACCCATTAGCTGTTGAATTAGGAATATCTTCTTTGGACGCTCGAAATCCTCTCATATCTTTTATTGACTTTTACAACGAACCTTTAAGTGACGCTGTTGAAATGGACAAGGATTTTGCATACTATAAAAGCGAGCAGCCAAAGAAATTTAGTTTTATGAATTATGCGTTTATTCTTACGCCTGCAACAAAAACTCTTGGCTTATACTATGACAATCGTATAAGAATGTATAGTGAACGTAGAATGAGTTTTCTACAAACAGTAGTTGGTCAACCTACAAATCCCTATCTTAGATTAAAAGTAATTTAATATCAAACTTTTTTATTATAAACACAGTTAAAACCAATTTCTTCTTTGATGTATATTTTTATTCATATTTTATATTTTCATAATTTTCAGGTCAGAAGAGATCATCTAATAGAAGATGCTCTTGTTGAATTGGAAGTAGTTGCGATGGAGAATCCTTATGACCTTAAGAAACAACTAGTAGTAGAATTTGAGGGTGAACAAGGCGTTGATGAAGGCGGGGTTTCGAAAGAATTTTTCCAATTAGTAGTTGAAGAAATTTTTAATCCTGATTATGGAATGTTTACAACACAGGTAACATGTGCATTAATTTGTTTCAATAATTTTTTTTTTTTTTTGTGATAATAACTTAACTAAAAAATTATTTTAACTTATAGGAAGATACACAAACTATGTGGTTTAATCCAACATCTTTTGAAAGTGATGCACAATTTACCCTTATTGGTGTAGTTCTCGGATTAGCAATTTATAATAATGTAATTTTGGACGTGCGTTTTCCTATGGTTGTATACCGTAAATTATTGGGTAGAAAAGGAAGTTTTGCTGACTTAGAAGATTGGAACCCAACACTGTATCGTACAATGATGGAAATGCTGGAATATGCAGGGGATGATATGTCAGACATATTTATACAAACTTTTAAAGTTGGTTACAAGTAAGTTTTTTCTATGATTTAGTAAAGTAAACCTTTGTAATATCATATAATAATACTCATTAAATTATGACTTTTATTTATTCTAGAGATGTGTTTGGTTCTCTACTATTCCATGAATTAAAAGAAAAAGGAGATGAAATTTACGTGTCACAGGAGAACAAAAGAGAGTTCGTAGATCTGTATGCTGATTTCTTACTTAATCAGTCGGTAGAACGGCAGTTCAAAGCATTTAGACGGGGTTTCCAAATGGTGACGGACGAAAGCCCATTGGCATTATTATTCAGACCAGAAGAAATTGAACAATTAGTCTGTGGAAGCAAAATCTTTGACTTTGCAGAATTGGAAGCTACGACGGAATATGATGGTGGATACACAGTCGATAGCGAGGCGATACGGAATTTCTGGCAAGTCGCTCATTCATTGCCACCTGAAAGTCAAAGAAGACTCTTGCAGTTTACGACGGGTAGCGATCGAGTGCCAGTTGGAGGTCTTTCACGTCTCAAAATGACTATTGCACGTCACGGTCCAGATTCTGACAGGTATTTCATTTATTAAATTTATTTTTGAAAGAACATAATACGAGAAGTTTATCTGTTTCCGCTGTATAAAATAAGTCAATGTTAATATTTTCTTTAATAATTATTAATTTTTTTATTGTTTTTATTTCAGATTACCCATAGCTCATACATGTTTTAATGTGTTATTGTTACCAGATTATAGTACGATAGAGAAGCTTCAAGATCGATTATTGAAGGCAATCAATTACTCAAAGGGCTTTGGTATGCTTTAAGCAATTAAAAAGCGCTTTTTTATTAGCTATAATACGTATCAGGAGAAAAACCATTCTCTTAGTCCCAGATTTTTATTTATTGTGAATATTATGCGAATACTCTTTCTCCTGTCTCTTAAAACATGCGGATTCGATAATTTTTATAAATGCGTGCTTCTGGATTAACTATTCAGCATTGCAAAGTTTTTTTAATTACTTTATATGTAAGTGAAAAATATCAAGAAACCTCAGTAGTGGTTGTTGTTTCTTTGTTCAAAATACAATTGAACTTAAAATTGGCAAGTACACAAAGTCAAAAAAATGACGTGAGAGGAATGACTGTGATGCGAGTATAAATGTCGAGCAATTGGATTATTAACTATGTACAGAATGTTTTACACATGTACATGATTTTTTTTTTCAAAGATATTTTTTTTAATCTTTAAGTTTTATTCATAAGATTGATCAACGAGAATAAATAGATATTAACTTCTTTCCTTCTTTTTCCTTTGTTATTCAATACTTACATAGGATAAATTGGCTCTAAATTTAAACAAATATTTACAAGCATTCTGTATATGTACATATTATTATAAATATAAAACTTTTAATGCATAGACTACTATAGCAGGACTTGAATTATATTAAGCCGATGCGTGACCCCAAGCTATGAAAAGCCAATCGATATAAAAGGTAAAGAATGAAATACGAAATCTTTGTAAAAAAAAATATCTAAATCATTGTACCTTTGTTTAAGCACATTTTATATTCATATTTTGCTGTGTACGTATATAAATGCAAAATTGAATTTATACAAAAATTTGTAATTTACATATCTTTTGACTGGTCATCTTGCAAACGAACATCATTTTAGTCATGTGACAATAAAAATTTCATTGTTATACTACAAATAATTTATTTATCGTACTTTATTAGAAGTATAAAAGTCATTATCAAAATACAACATTAATACATTTTATTACATTAGCTACTAGAAGCTAGTTTCGGCAACATTTTGCAGTGGTACAGACTAAGAAACATATTTGCTTAATGTCTTAATAAAAAAATTGTTCTTAAAATTTCAACCTGTCATTATATAACATTGTCTATTCCACAGCATTAAATTAATAAATAAACATTTTATAAAATTGTATAAAAAGCATGAATAATTATGCCGAATACATTACTTAAAAAATTGGACGGTTTTTGTAAACAAGTATCACAATTTAGTGAATTGAGATTCTTAATATCATTGGACGGATTGGTTCCTGTTACAGTCTAAGTTTTAATTATTTATACTAATAATTTAAAGGCTATGATGCCAACAGTAAGCAGCATAGACATTGTAATGCTTGAGGCACTATTACATCTGTGATCAAAGTAGCAGAAACACCACGTTACTTCGTCATAGTAGTCTCTGTGGATATCCAGTTGATGAATACTATTATTAACATAATGTCCCAATCGAACATCTTTGGCTGCAGGCCTACAACCTTCATACTTGTCAGCTGGAATGTCTGTTCTGAATCCTCGCACAGCACTCAAACATTCTCGTGTCATAATAACTTCAGCTGTACAAAATTTAATATTGAGCATTACAGCATAATTGCTAAATGTTTGTACAAATAGTTGAAAATACTTTACCTCCTTTTCTTTCAATAATTTTGACGCATTTGTCATCATACTCTGGACATGTCTCACCCCAGTACCAAAGCCAATTAAACGGTGTTCCACAACCAGGTTGATTGCTGTTACATCGATAGCAATATAATGCCTCACCTGTTAAATACATTTATTTATTAATAAAATTTTAGTAAAAAATTGAAAAAATGCTAGTTTTCCAAAATCTTGATTACAATACAGGTCTCTAAAGTACACTTATCTCACGAATAAATAAACAATTTCGCGCCAGTTTTTACAAAAATCGATAATCAGACATTCACGTGTTACAAAACACTAGCGATATAATCTAAAAAACGTCAATTTATCCAAAAGAAGCGTTTGTTTATGCGGGCCACGCCCCCAGCAAGTAGTGTTTGGTTATGGAAAAAACTGGAGAAAAGTCACTTTTAAACAATAAATTTCACAACTTACCCTTCTGTATAAATAATCCTAAGATAAGCGAAAAACAGACGATCGTTTTCATCATTTTGTTTAGATAAACGTCATTTATAATTTACAAAATGACTGAAACACGTTGATTGAATGACTCGATCGTGGCGTCGAGTGGTACTACATTAGTATCCGCCATTCAAGCTGCGTTACTCCGTTCTTGCTTTGCTTATGAAGAAAAATATATGCCATCAGGAAGTTGTCGGTAAAACAGAGTGAGATCCCTGCGACTGCTGCGACGATATTGTATAGTATTAAGACATATCAAAGAATTATGTTACATTAGTTGTTACTTTATTATAATGTTCTAAAATTAAGTTTGATTTCATTCTATATTAAAGTATAAAATTAAAACATTGAAAATATTAATAATAGCAAGAAATTTTTAATATTTATATGCTTAGAATTTGCTTCTCTTATAACAATTTAAGAATTATCCTTTTTTAAAAAAAGTTTTATACGGAATTTTTCCTCTTTTTGACGCAATCAATATTCGTAGAGATTTTATACGTTAGTCATCAATAATTCTCTCGAATGGTTTCTTCGTTTTACAGTTATTTATTTATTTATAGGATATACCCAACAACAAATTATACATAATTTCTTTTATTTTATATACGTTATTACATATTTTTAAGACTACCACTCCCCCTCGAACTCACAGTTGATAATTTATTAATGTAATAACAAGTAAGTTCCATCATTCATTTCAGAATCGGTGTAATTTTTTTAAACTAACGTTGCCAATTTAACAGAGCGGTTAACTGTGAATTACAATAGCCATTCAATCAATTTGTATCAAAATTTATACTTGAATCTTAAATTTTTAAATTATCAATAAATATTATAGTGATATTAATAATAAATGAAATATTTCCACAACTATATAAAATAAATCTTTAAATAATTTGTTTAGAAATCATGTCTATTTATACTTTTCAAATATCTACTACACAAAAGCAGACACGCCTCCAAAAAAGAATAAAGAGCAAACTGACCATTAACTTATACCCTAATGAATTCATTACAGTCTAATTAAACGTCTAACCATCGAAAACAATCTATTCACAAATAAGCAGAAACTATCCCCGTCTAGACGAAATTTCAGGGCTCCACGAGCTTTACATTAACTATCCATTACAAAATCATATTCCTTATTAGCCAGCTCTCCAGCCCACATCGACGGGCGCCGCTAATTAAGCGGGGGTTAAAGCCGGCCGCCTCCCAAAATCGCATTGCCAATCGAAAATCCATTTCTCCGATTTTCACATCTGCAGCTTATACATATATACGTGCCTGAAAAAACGTCGCGCCCGCATTTATAATGCGCCCGTGTCGTTGACGCCTATTTTTCCGTACACCCGCATGAGTAGTTTTATATATATATATGTGTGTGCATTGTGAGAGACGCGCGAGAATAGGTGTGTGCGTATATACCTTAGCCGTATTTCCCGTCTTACTCATCGACGCTCCGACCGCTGGCTTTCGACAAACGGATTTATAAACAGGATCCCCGACAGACGCTATACACTCTGTCAGCATGCCGAACTCTCTCTCTATGTGTGATGAGTACGCGCTGAGCGATCGGTCTGTTTATCTTGAAGATTTGCGATTTTTTTAATTCACGAGAAGAGTTATGTGTGTAGATGATTGTTATTGTAGTTTCTTTTTATAAAATAAAAGGATTTTAGTTATTATTTATAGTAAAAATGTTTAAATTGGAATTTTTATTTAACGCGGTTGTATTGCAGGTTGCTCTGTAAAATTAAAATTGCCTTTAGAATTTGCTAATTTCTGAGTTTTGCAAGACGCGAAAGTATATTAAGGAACAATAAAAAGAATTTAAATTTAGACTGAGCTGGCTAAGATATATTGCGAAGTGCATTGAATGACTTTGAAGAATGATGATTCATCAAAGGAAAATATTTGCTTTTGGAGATAGAATGTTTATTTGCACAGTAGAGTTAATAAAATCAGAGGTAGAATATATTGACTGCGCCCATATTATCTCGATAATTTATTATTTTTCAAATTAGATCTCGTGATGATATTTTGTACGTTATAAGTACATGATAACAAATTTATTTAAAAAGGGATGGTGGAATCTTTCCAAAAACTATTTTAATCACAAAAGCATTTTGAGATGCAATTAAAGAAAAGTCAAAACAATGAAGTGTTGTGACCTTGGGTATAGACGTTCTATTTGAATAAAGTAGTATACCGCTTAGTAATTTGCACCTAATTACATTGTCAATTTTTCACCAAAACATCAATATTTACTTACAAGAGGTTTTAAATTTGATTTACGTTCACCTACTAGTGAATGAAAGCTTATATTTGTAAACACTGAATTGTTTGAATATCTAACAGACTGTTTGTAAACACTTTTAAATGTACTCTTTGCATTCGAATATCCGAGGCATTACAGGAATAGTTTCTGTAGCTTCATCTAATTCAGAGAATATTGCGAATGAAAAGAAATTTGTTTTCCTTATAGGAAAACCAGTGTAATTTAGGTGCAAATTCAAAGTATTATAAATTTTAATATATTATAAATACTGCACCTATATTTAGGTTCAAATTTAAATCTCAAAGTGCAAATGCACTCCAGCAACGTAAGCTCCAAACAAAAGAAAACTAACATTCTTAATTTCTCCAAATCTCTCATCGCAAACTCCAAAATTCATTTCGGAGCAAAGCGAGCGCTCTCTTCGTCATACCTCTGCAATCCGCGCGCTCGCTTAGCCGCAGCGATCCGATTGCCGCTGGCATCATCCTGGAAAACAAACACACTCTCGAGTCAATAACTGAAAGAGAAAATAAAATTCTGCAAAAAGCCCGCATTGCTCGGGAAGTCCCCTTTTTCCAGCACACACATAGCCGTTCCGTGTGAAAAGCTTGCTTGCAGCAGCGTAGTATATAAAGCTTACATATATACATCGTGCACTCGCGCAGCGAAAGCCGGCACCCGCATTCCACAGATATAGATCCAACCCTCACTCGCTCGCAGCATCCCCGCAGCAGTAGCGGCTGCGGCGGCGAAGGGGGCGTCGCCGTAGTTTTTCCCATCTCTCCTCTCGCAATCGCCTCTCTCTCTCTTTCTCCGGCTTGCCGCATGCGGGCGGCTTTTGATCGATAACCAACACCCACACATCCTTGTATACACACGAAGAGAGAAGGAGCGAGAGAGAGAGAGAGGTTGAAAGTTTCCAGATCGTCCGCTGCACGTCGCTGGCTGGGGGCGCCCGAGTCAAGAAGTCGCGGCTCGCGCTGCAGGAACCCGGTCCGCTAGTAACAGGTGGTTCACGTTGGTTGGTCGAATCTCGCTGCGGCGGCGGTAGCCGCCCTCTCTCTCCCTCTCTCTCTCTCTTTCTACGAGAGCCGTCGTCGGCGCTGCCGCTCTGCCGCCGCCGCCGCCGCCGCCGCCGCTCGCTCTCTGATCGGCGCCCGTAAAGCCGCTAGGAGAGTGAGAGAGCTGCGCGGCGAGCAGTGCGCCCGCAGTACCACGTGCGCTCGGACGGCAGGCTCTGTCTGTGTATATACCGAGAGAGAGAGAGAGCTGCACGCTCCTATACACATATACACACACACTGTCTCTGTTGTGTTGCTGCAGTCTTGCAGAAGAGCGACGCCCCTAACGCGCGCGCTCGATTTCTGCTGTGCGTGCGCGAGATATACACTCAAGTGCGACTCGCTGTGCCCGTCTCTGCAGAGTCTGTATACATATATATACAAACGCGGCTGCCAAAGGGCCGAGCGGCAAAATTCGAAAGGACAACGCCCCAGAGCGGAGAGAGAGAGAGAGAGAGAGAGAGTATATACCGGCGTCGCGCGCGCGGCCAAGGCGGATAAAAAACAGAAGGGAGAGAAGCGCGCCGGATTGCCGGCTCGTCAAGAGATCTCACTGCGCGCGCCAGTCAGTGCGCGAGTGTCTTTAATACGGAACGCGGAGTCGGCTCATCGATCGGCTGGCCCTGTTACTTTTTTTCTCTCGCGCTCCTCGCTCCCCAATAACATATATACTGCACACAGACGCGTGCGCCCAGCTACAAGACGCCCGCGCGCGCTATATACTTGTATACTCCAATACACAGCAGTCTTCAGCGCAGCGAGGGATACATCGCAGCCTACATACAGTGGCAGTTGTGCAGTTTTTCTAAACACACATGACACATGCAGTATAATCGAGCGTAATTCGATTTCCCCGCATACAAGACAAGTGTGCCGTGCGACGAGAAACTAGGCCTGACCCGCTGAGCGCATCGCAGCGATCGTTACAAGGTAAAGTACGATTAAACATTAATCGCGGCCTCCCCGCGGCACTCGGCCAAGGGCTGCTCTCTTTCCCGGCTCGCGTTTTTCCTCCGCTGCCCGCAGCCTCCACCATATGTTTTATCTCGCTCGCTCGGCTGCTCGCATCCTCGCGGAGCTTTTCCGCTCTCCTCGGCGCCTCGGAGGCTGCGGATATAGCGTAATATTCGCGAGAGACCGAGGGAGCTTTCGACGTGTATTTTTAGGCGAGAGCGAGAGTTCGATCGGCGCGGATGGATTTGCTGAAACGTATATACACAGAGAGCGCGGATCACGTGTGCGCGCCAAGGCTTTAAAGCCCGCGGGATCGCTAGATGTGTATATATATACACACACGATTTGCGGACTGGAGATAACGAGGCGAGGTTTGCTGTGGGAGCTTGGGGTTTTAGGGTGGATCGTCATATTGGGGATATACGCGGACGTTCGGGAATTCCGGGGGTTTTTTCCTTAACTTTAGCGTAATTTTGCATGTTTAGTTTTAAATTCGTATTGGTTTACACTAGAGTTGCTAATACTTTTCAAAGTTCTAAAGTTTCGCATTCCGAAACTCGAGCCTAGCGTTCGACAACACGCCACCCCTCTAATGTGCCCGCGGGCGAATTTTCGGGAGGCCAAGCAACTCAATCCTTTCGAGGTCGTTTTAGAGGCGAATTTCGTATATACACTCGCTCGGCGAGAAAAAAAACAGTATACTCGCTTACGAGAAAGAAGGAGAGAGAAAGAGAGAATCGCCGGGAGCCGGTTGTTGGAGAGATGAAAGTTCTATACGCGCTAGCGGGACTTTGGGAAAGTACGCGATGCCGGCCTGAGAGAACGATGCGATCCTCTACAGTAATACGACCAAAGTGCTTTTTCTCCCTTCACCCGACAGCATGCAAAACGATCGCTTTTTTCCTCATACTCTTAAGGGACAAGGCTCCATGATGCACATTTTCCTTTTCCTAGAGAGCGCGCCTTGAAAAGTGATTTACAGGCGATTTCGGCCGAGCTTTATCTTATCGATCGAGATAAATCGGCTCCGGCTTGTTTGGGGATCGGGAGGCGAGGAGATCGCTTTGGTACAGGCGAGTGTGTGCGCATACATGTGCTCGCGGATGGTAACATATTGAGGCTCGTGACGACGATTTTTCAATGGCAAGTCGATGGGAAATGACTCTAGGAGGGAATATTTAGCATTTCGCGTCGATTGGAGTGGAATCGCGGAATGTTTTATGTCATGTTTACGGCCATATGTCTGGTGCATGTGCAACCTAACCTTAAAAAGAGTACATGTGCTCCGGTTGGTAAACATACGATGCATGTTAACTTATTAGACAATTATAGTTGAAAGTTTTCGCTTGTGTTTTATGCTTCGCCAGTCGGTTCGCTGCCTGTTTTAGAAAAATTCGTGTTTTTGTTTTTATTTTTAAAAAGTTAGACTCTATTTTTACTTGCCGGCGCTGAAACATATGCGTACTGAACAATTAAGAAATTCAAATTATCTTTTATGAAATTTAAAGTTTGAACGCGGTTCTTAATATATCCGTTAAAATATTCACGTACATGAGCAAGATTTCACACAGAATTTTAGCACATTTTTAAATATGCATACAGGAAGATAGTTATCTTCTTAACATGGCTTTCGGTGTTTGCAAATCATATATGAAAATTCAGTCTCTAATTTATCGTCTAAAGCGATTTTTTTGAAGCAACAACAGTTATCAGAAATATAAATTCTGAAAATTACAAGTTTTGCATCAGCACAAAATAAAAGTGCGTCAATCCGGTAAATGAAAATCTCCAGTTATCTTAACGATTTTTAAATCTACAATGATCGAGTGATTATTTTTAGAAAAAATTAGGCCAGCGCGATTTTTATTACCAAGTATCGAATTCGGCTGATAAATCGATCGCAGCACTGTTGCGCTGCGGGCTTATCAGTATACACACAGCTACATATTTACGCATCTCTTAGAATACATTTACATTTTCAAGTCTCAATGCGTCTAATCTCTCCGTAAAATCCACTCTTCGTCATATTATTTCCACACTCCTCGTACGATTAATTCCACCTTGAATCGCAATTAAAAAAAAAGAAAAAAAAATTCTCTCAGCAACGCGCAAGGATCTCCGAGCATCGGCGTCCATTTCAGAAAAGTCACCTCTCAAAACGCGATTCCTCTCCTCTCCCGAAAAAAAAGTCCCTCGCCTTCAGCATTTTACGCTCTCCGGGCAGCGAGTTAAAAACGCGCGGAGATCCCGTAAACCGGTTGCTCCTCGTCGCGTCACCGTCGCGCATTTCTTCGCCTTGCGCGCTTTTTCCGTCTCTCTACACACGCGTACCTGCACCTATATACACGCTCTTCTCGCCAGAAAAAAGGAGAGAGAAAAACGTTAGCTCGCCGCGTATATACGTTAGCTCGTGCGCGCGCGCGCGACACAATAAAGCTCGAGCGAGCGCGTTTCCGCCTCGCGGTCTATTTTCAGCCTTAGCTCATTGCACTCTCTAATTTCTTTTTTATCGCGAATCGAGATATCCCGCGCTTTATTACAGAGAGCCGGGGGGGAAGAGCCGTTCCTCGGGCCCCCGATTGAGCGATTATGCTGTTTTGCCCGCGCGCGGGACGAAAGTTTTGAATGTAACGATTTAATTACTGTCAAGGCGGTAGATCGCTCCGTTATGCTAGAGCGAGCCTCTAGATAGAAGGCAACCTGAATTTGGCCAGAGTGAAACTTTCGTCGCTCGGTGTCCCTTTCAAGTGGATGCGCGCGCTGCAGTTGTTGAGGCTTGGCTGATCGGATGTTTTGTAGCGTTTGGCTGATTGGATTTTTCACACGGTTTTCGATTTTCCGGCTTCCATCCTCGATTCCTCGGAAGTTAAAAGAGAGAGCGCCCACGCGGGAATAAAGGGGCATTTTGCATGAGCGCTCTCGTAATTAGTTCCAATTTCGAGTTTCACTTTTATCAGAAAAATCGGCTACTTTCTATTTTATTCGGAGCAAAATGCCTACTTCGGAAGCGTGTAAATATTCCTCTTGGCGGCTTCCGAATGAACTTTCTTAATGTACTGTTGAATCTGCTCCGAAATGAAAAATACACGAAATTCAAGTGCTGCCGATCGGTAAAACTAAAAACAAATAGCCTATTAAAAAATAACGACAAACTATACATAAAACTCTACGATCCATCCTTGAAAATCAATCAGCTTGAATTCCGCTGAACCACAGAGCTACAAGCAGCCAGCCTCCTCTCCGTCTATGCACACCATATCCTTCCGCCTAGAAACAACCCCCCACTTCCACCCACTCCCACCTCGACTCAAAAACCACCAATCTTTCTCTCTCTCTCTCTCTCGCTCTCCTCGAATTTAAATCGCCTCGCGTTCACATAGACACATCCGCAGGAGAAGTCAGCGGCGCTCGTGTATTAAGTACAAGGGTCCATTGACACGGACTCTGCTTGCTCTGTGGTGTGTTCCGCGCGGCCGGCTCGCGCGGCGCAAGCGCACGTGGGAGAGGCAGCCCAGGCGCGTTCCTTTGCCGTGCATTCATATATACACTCTCTCCCGGTCGCGCGAGCCGCGCGGGGCAAGAGCGAGACGGATGATCTCACTCGCGCCGGCAGCGGCGCGCGCGCGCGGACAGAGAAGTAGGTCTCTAACACGGATTTGCGAGACGATCGTGCAAGCCGAGGATCTGCCGAGATAATGAGCGGATCGTCCGGAGTGTCGTAATCCGAGATGCTGCGTGGGTTGGATAGCGCGCTGCTTTTATTTTCTCGCTGCTCATTCTCGAGGAAGTGATGGATTTTCAGGAGGGACGCGCGCTTTAGGTTTCGATTGTCTCGTTGGCCCGCTGGGATTTAAATTGAGTTATTTTCTTCTCGGGCCTCGGGGCCTTTGAGGTATGTAGTCGGTTAATTAGGACTGGCTCCTTTCACCCTCTCCCCGGCGTCGCATTGAGTGATAAAACGTATTGACCAGTCCAATTCAATAAAAGCGCTCGGTACGTGTATATGCGCGTGCGACCTCGGAATTTGCCTGTTAGATAATTCGAGTAGTTGATAAAATGTTTCGCCGCGTTATCGCAGAGCCGATACACACTGCGTGAGCCGTGACAATATTGTATTCGCAGTCTACTACAATATTGTAATATAATTTTCTCTGCCCGACTGTTTACACATGCGCGGCACTAAAATAGAACGACTGTTTATCTCGTTTTCTCCCAATTTCCCCGTTAATAATAGTCTCTCGGCTCGGCGTGACTCAATTATTGCGCTAAAAACTTATAATTCGATAATATATAATCATAGGAAGCTTGTTTGCTGCACATTAGAAAAGAATGAAATACCCATTTGTGCAATGAATCACGCTTTTCCACGATCCTTCAGCGCCGCCTCTCGGGGCATAAGAAACCCGCGACTCGCCGACAAATTTCTCCAGAGAGTTTCACCTTCATTAGAAGGACGATCGGCCATATTCCCCGGCGCGACAATGAAAACTAATTATACGCGCGCTGCCGCGAGCACCGAGCGAAATTCGCCTCACCGCGAGTACTTAATAATCACCTTAAAATTTTAAGCGTCTCTGGAAGTCTACCGATCGATCACCGTCCACTTTTTTCTTCTGTTTCTCAGGTGTTCCAGTGAAAGGAGAAAAGGGCGCGATGCGTTAAACTGGTGCCTGCCTCGTCCAGCCAGCATCTCATCTCAGCAGCAGCAGCAGCATCTCAGAGCGGCCCGAGCTAGAAGCGTCTCTCGGCGAGTCTCGAGAAAGGTGGCCGTGTGTCGCTTGGCGCGCAGTCAAGGAGCGAGAGAAAGAAGCAAGACAGAGAGGGAAGGAAGGAGAAGGGAAAAGAGGAGAGGAGCCGGCTCTCATCTCGAAGAATGGAGTTTTACGACGTGGGAACGAGCGACCTCAGGGAGCTCTGGGACTCTTACCTCGTCGAGTCGGTGAGTACACCTGTGTCTGTCTGTGTGTGTGTGTGTGTGTGAAGATGCCTTTTCTATCCCCCGTTATAGCTTAGAGCCTGATTTATTTTAATGCGAGCCCTTCGAAGCGCGTCTTCGGGGGAGGACGCTCTGAAATTTATATATGAGCGCTGGAATTCACACGATTGCACGCGGGAGGGGGAGCCCGATGTCTTGCCGTGCTCCGGCTACTTTCACTGAATGTTTTAGACCGATCGATCCTACGACGGCCGAAGGTATAAGCTTCACGGCTCGGAAATTGTCATCGTAAACTGGATATTGCGCGATGTAAAATTAAATTCCGATTCCGATGAACGCGCTGTTATGGGGATAGCGAGCTGCGAGCTGCAAAGGGGAAATGAGGATTGTTTGGATAATCGCTGCTGCCTGGCTGTTTTTCTGATTCATGAATTAGAGTTTGTTTATAAACAAAACATGCCGATGAATTGGCCGAATTCTTTATTTAAAGCGCACGGACTTTCGATAATTTATCATGCTTTTACAATATTAAAATACCAATCGAGCTTTTTTTCCTTTTCGAAACAGCATTGCAACAGCTGAAAAAACTCTTTAACTTGGAAGCAATGTAATCTTGTATCTATAAAGCTATACATTGATAAGTGATAACTATTAATCTTTCAGTCAATTTAACATTTATTAACAGTCGACAAAATGTTTTTCACCCATAACTTGTCAAAAATTCAAACATACAAGATCCAGAAAAAGCAGCAATTTTCCTGCATCCACAGAGCAGCGCGCGCAGGCGCCTCGGCGCCGCGTGTAGCCGCAACATTTCCATCAGAAACGTGCCAGTTCGGTTATCTGCGCATCTCCCAGAATACGTCGATTCAGCAAACACGCGCATATTACATTATGCAAACTCGCCCGACTCGGCTCGCGCTACGAGGATAAATTAGCGATGTATATAATAAGCGTCGCGAAAATATCTCTCGAGTATTCGAGGAGCCGCTTGCAGGGGTCATTATCACCGGATTTCATCGCATTAGCCGGAGATTATGGGCCGATAGATGACGATTCGTGTGAGGGTATTTTGGAGGTTGACGATTTGTCCGAGTACTGATTCACCTTTGGCACACGAGGCCATCAGTAGTCTGGGTTATCTCGCGTAATTCGCTTAGAGAAATATGTGGTGCGTATGTACATCATTTATCATTGATCATCAGGTAAAAATAGTTTTTAAGTATAATTGCGTTATCAATGATTAATTTCTCGGTTCCTGAAGGTTAGATTAACATTGTTTACAGAGAATTGAGGTAACTACTGTGGTGGATTATGTTATATACTCGGCGCGGTATATCTAATATGTTTTTTCCAGAATTCTTTTCAAATAGATAAATGTATGTTGTTAATTTAATGAGCATCAATATTTAACGTTTTAAAGCTTACAATGCTGTATATTGATCAGCTCGTTGATACGTGCGCAATTTTTCTCTGAAAAACATACAATTAGGCTAATAGCAATATACAAATTACTTGCCAATACGGTGAACTCGGAAAATATAAACGTAGAAAAACAGAGCGTCGAATAATATGATTGATGCTCCACAAAAAAATAAACGGCGTGACGTCTATTTGGCTTGAGCCGCGCGTAACGTGAGATATTGGCAATGAATTTCCACGTGAATATTAAATTTGTTCAACTAAAGCTTGCGACTACTTATTAGTCTGCTCGTAGGAGATATATACTTTATAAGTGTTCTGGATCTGTTGACAGAGTTCTAGGCTATTGAGCGACGGAAGTACAGACTCGTCGATATAATAGTACAATATTTACCTAATTTTTGCATGATAATGGCCTTTTGTGCGGCACAGTACGGATCATTGAATTGATAAAAATAAGTGCTTGTTTTTTATTCCTTTCTAAAAATAAAGCGGCTTCAAGTTCAACAAGTCAGTGTTACATCACATAAATTTTTAATAGATTTGTTACAAATGCATTGTTTGACTTGAAAATTTTGTGCAACTATAATAATATACTGAAATCGAGGAAAACAGACGCAAACTAGGTCAGAACAATACAAAAATCAACAAAAGCTACAAACAATACAAGCTATAATTAACGGTACCCAACAAACCATTCTACAATTTAAAAAAAACATAATATGTAACAACTAGACTAGACACCTTATTCAAATATTATCCAGACTGGCAATAAATAAAACTAGCGCGAGCAAAAGAAAAACATTTGGCGTGGTAATAACACCTCTAACATTTTCCATCGTCGGGTTATCGTCGTCTTAGCTCGCGTTGATTACAAACAACTCATTGAAATTGGTATATCTATAGTCACATGTATTTTAAGTCGCTTGCTCAGGTGCTAGCTGCGGCGACGTTAACACAGGTGTATGACTGACAGGGTTTTTCTTTATCACTAATCGCGATCCGTGGCCCTCGCTCACGTACACGTATATATACTCGTAAAATGCTCGAAATAAGAACTCACGTACTTCTGTCGCCTATGCGAGTGTGTGTCAATGTAATAACGTTTTCCTCTTGCGAAATAATAGAAGCGCGCACGCGATTACAATGTTTTTGTGTATACATGCGGCCGCGAGTGTGAGGTGTGTGTGTGTGTCTGATGGGTATGACGCTATTTTCTTTTTGCCAGGCGAGCGCGGCGGAAAAAATGGAGAACAACTATATCGAGGTTCGTTTCAGTGCGGAGATTGCAGAGGTGGCTAGATTTTGCTTTATTACGGGCGAGTTTGTAGAGGATGATTATAATTTTTTCATTGCATTGATTCGATGACGATTCCGTGTTCCGCGTAAGAGAAGCTTTATTTAGACTTATAAACGGGGATTACGAAGTGTTATAAGCTTTCTGGGTAACAAGATCACATCAGTTTCGTGAAGACACCGTTATCTGATTGCGGTTAACATACACACACTCGTCGCTCAACTATAAACCCAACTTTCGTAACACTCGACTCGTCATAATACAGTAAGATAAATTTTTATCAATACACCTTCGACAACCTGAAAACTATAAAAAAAAAAAAAAATAACAAAACTCAAGTATCGATTTCCGCGCACTCGACTTTTTTTCTTATCTAGCTCACTTAAAAAAAAGCAGCGACTACAATGGCGTCAGCCGTGTACGCAGCCACTCGCTCTCTTCCGTCAAATCTCGTTCGTCCTCCTTTTTTCGCTTTCCGCTTCCGTCATCGCGACGATAACAAACGCGCAGAGAGCAGCGAGCTATGGCTCCTCAGACGCTCGCCGTCCTTGCGAAAGCTGCGCGCGCGCGCGCGCGTCTAGATCGCTCGCAATTGACTCGGCAGATATACGCGCTCGATAAGGCGCACAGTCGCGCCGAGAAAGAGAGAAATCCTTTTACTTTTCTCCCGAGCTGTCTATTATTCGTGTGTGTCTATACGTTCGAGTTTTGGGATAAAAACAGCCGGAGTTTTCGAGAGCTCGCGTGTTGGAGCGGCTCGCACGGGAGCCGGCTTATCTCATCATTAGAACGCGTGACGTTGGTTAACGAAGGAAACGAGCGGGAGAGAGAGGAATAGATAAAGCAGCGCGGGCGGAGCAGCTGCGACGTTTCGGGACGGTTAGACCGAGGAGACAAATCTATCGCCTGATGCTGGAGAAAGGCGAGGAGATAAGTGCCTACGTGATTTCGAGAATCGAGCGAGCGCGGCTTGTAATGATTTTTCAAGTTTGTAAACAGTGCTATTGTCGGGGGCAGAAGTAGGTGGCCGCTGCTTTGTATCGGAGCCGTGTGAATTAATATTCGCGCGTTATCTCACCCTTCATTGCCCGGCTGCAGCATTCCGCGCTCGATATATCGCGCCTAGTGCATATATATATATCCTTTTCTGCAAAATCCATTTAATATCCGCATTGTGATGGATCGATTCGCTCCCGCTGGCAGCGCCGACTTTTTCAACAAAACACTTATCTCCGCCAGCTCGAAAGCTCTATCTAAAACGCTCGCTTTCAGCTTAAATCCGTCCATAATCACGCGTTATTAAACGCAAAGTTACGTTCGCCAAGCTGTACACCCACGCGCTCTCCAAAAAAACTCGAGCTCCCCAGCCCACGCGCCTTCATACACTCCCGAAAGTTCATCGATCCGTGAAAAAAATCCGCCAACTCTCTGATTAAGCCGCGAAGAGCCGCACGAGCTGCGCGGCTGGCCGCGCGATATCTGGCTTCGCGCGCAATCGCTGCACTCGGCGCGCATACACGTGCACGCAGCTGTGCGCGGATAAGGTCGCGATAATGCGCGCGCGGCTATTTCGCCGGCAGCCGAGTTATATATCGCGCTTCCGCCTCGGCAGGTATATGTAACCCGCTGTGGGCCTGCTTTTTTTTTTAAAGTTTAGTGTAGATTTGGATTCGGAATGGTGGAGGTGATTGTTTTTAGTGGTTTGGGGATTGTTTGTTTACGTTGGCGGAGATTGTTTGGCGAGGATAATGTCGCTCGTAATGAGAGAGAGAGAGATTGCAGCGAGGGATAAGAGGCTTTGTAGTTTTTCAGTCATTGTTGGCTGCGCGCGATTATTATTATGTAATTGCGCCTAACGGAATTTGCATGATAAAAACAAATCGGTATTCATGAAAATTTAATAGTCCCAGCGGCGAATTACTGCGTTTCAGCGCGCTAAACGTACTTTACGAGCGAGACTTAGAACGACACTCCTCGCGAGTGAAGAGATGCGGTGCGCGTATGGTAATACACCGTTACGATTTCGTCATGCCAATATCAGAGGTGACACTCGTTTCGTCACCGCGATGCGGGCGTGCTCGAAATCTTAAACTTCGCTATTGAGTAATAATACACACTTCTCGCTTATATTTGTACTTCATCTCTGCAATTATTAATTCTTTACGAGCTGGAACGACGGCTTGTTACAGAAATCAAGGAAGTACAACACACAGCGCTGCTCAAATAAAATAATCAGCGCTCGAAAGAATCCGTTATCGCGACTTCCTCTATCTGTCGAACGATAACAAATCGCTCTCCGTGCACCAAAGTTTGCAATAACACTGAGCGATCGCGCAGAAGCTAGCTACGTATCAATCGCATCGCGCATCTTTGAGAAAATCCACAGAAGTAAAAGTGACGAAACGAGCGTAAATGCATCGACGCCGTCGGAATTTCCGGTATCTCCAAGGAAAATCCCGACGAGCTTCTATCGCTGGGCGGACATTGCGAGCGCGACATTTTTCTCTTTGCTCGCGCTCGCGCGCAGCGCGCGGCGATAAGCCAGAAATAGGCCGACGCCGTGTGTGTACGAGCACGGCAATACGATTTTAATGAAAAAAGGAGTATAGAGAGGAAAAAAATTCCGAGTCGACGACAAACGCTCGCCAATTTTCAGCGAGCTCTCGAGGGCGCGCGGTGCATGTATATGTGTGTGTATATATATATATATATGAGGTACAGTTACGCACGCGCCTTTTTACAGTTACGCATAGAGGAGTGCAGCGGCCTTGAGGCCCGCGCAATATACAGCCGTTTCGCGAATAGAGCGCTGCGTTTAAGCATAAAAGCCGGCGCGCGCTTTCTGGATTTGCGCTTATATATATATATATAGCTGCGCTCGGCTGTATAGATGCGGAGCTAGGAGAGCAAAGCGGAGGCGTGTGATGAAAAGTCCATTGTGACGCCGGGGATATGTCGGTTTCTAGGAAACTCGCTGCATATACGGGAGGGAGAGAGTGTGGGTCGAGGCGCTATAGGGGGAATTGGGTAATCCTGCGCGCGCTCGCCGGCGTCATTTGCTTTTCAGGGCTCTTTTTTTTCGGAGAGTAGGCAGAGAGAGAGAGAGAGAGAGAGAGCAATTTGTGCGAGATTGTTTGGGTTAATTGGGTCGCGAGCGACGTTGAGTGTTGGGGACACTAGATTCGTGTTCGGCACTATGCTGTGGTTTATCTTTTTGATTTTGTGTCTGTGATGAAATACTTCCTTTCGCTGTTATGTTATTGAATTTAGCCGGTCACGTAGTCGAATGAAATAAATTACTAGGAATCACAATGAAAAAACGACAAATTTTTTTTTCTCACTTAACGAAGCAAAATCCAAGCCGGCAATCGGCAATTTATTAAGCCGCCTCAGCACTCGAGCTCGCTCACTACCGAGCTTGACTATAGTTTAATTTTGTTCCTCGTAAGGATCGCGGTATACTTTTCGTGCATCGAGAACCGGTAGGCCGAGAGAGAGCCGGCTCTCTCGCGCGGCCATTTTACGTTTGTTGCTCTGCCGAATAAACCCGGCTCCCAAATTTTTCTCTCTTCCAAAACATCCAAATATCTCGGAAATTACTGCGCTCGGCTCCCCGAAAAATCCTTTAGTGTAAGCAGCGCGCGCATCGGAATCAAGTAAAAAGATATCCCATCTAAATCCACAGAGAGCGAGGGAGAGGGAGAGGGAGAGAGGGCCGAGCGAGCGCGGCAATTAAATTTAACGAAGAAAAAAGCCGGGGAAAAAATAACTCCCCGCGTAACAAGATCCCCTCCGATATAGCCCGTGCACCTGAAGCCTAGGGCCCACAACAGGTCTTTCCTCTCTCCGCACCCCTGCGTATACACACACACACGAGCTATTCCGAAAGAATGCACTGGCGCACCGGCTCTCGTCCGAGAAAAATGGGCGTTTTCCATTATCTACGCTCGCAGGACCCCTAAAAGAATCGTGATTCGGCTTTTAAAACGAGTTGCCGCCGCCGACGCCGCTGCGAGCTGCCCACAAGCTTGGCGCTCGAGCGAGCCTCGCTACGGGAAGGTTCGGAGCGTTGCCTCGGCTCACGGAGGACGTTCACCTTTTTTCGTAACTTCGCCTCGCTCGCGCGCTCGTAGCTGCTACTCTTCTCTCTCTCTCTCTCTCTCGCTTGCTCTGCGCTGAGGCATCCACCTGCCTTGACTCTTCGAGGCGACGCCAGGAGAGAGAGAGAGAGAGCCTTGTACATCACTTATATATACTACTACCACCACTAGCGAGCCAGACTTCCGCCTAAATAGTCCTCGACGCGCTTTGGAGGCGTTGCCTTTTTTTTCGTGCGAGCGCGCGGGGCCAAGGAACTCTCGCGCTGGGTTGCTTTTAGGATAGGCTCTATGCTAATCGAGATTGGTGCATATATTATTTTTGACTTTTTGGAGGTTTAGAGTGTTGTAGGACGAGGAGGTGAGAATTAATTGCGGGCTTTTTTTTTTTAGGTTTTGGTTTATTTGCCGGGGAGAGGTTGGATTTTTTGGCTTGGAGGATTTTTGGAGGAATGCGGGAATTTCGGAAATATTAATTGGGGAGCGATTTGAAATATGGATTTATTGGAGGGAGCTGGTTTTTCGGATAAATTATGTTGATGGTATTATGTATACAGTAAGTTGTTTTATGGGCTGACGTAATGTATAGGGGGAGAATGGCGGAAACGGCATTTTGTTGCAATGCGAGTCTAAGAAACAAAGCATCTTTTAAAATTTTCGTATTAATAAGTACTGCCATGTAGGTCATACATTTCCTAAAAATCATTTTTACTGCTAGGTACGCAATCCTTTTTCCGTTTTGAATTTCGAAATTCCGCAATGTCTCTTTAAGTTTAAGACGCTAATTAACTTGTAGTCGCAGACACCCTTGAATATTTCCCTGGCGCGTCTGCACATAAAAATAAAAAAAAATTACAATCTTAGATCAAGGTTACGCTAATGGGATAATTAATTAGCAATGCGTATGCACACAAGGGGAGCACGTGAGATCTTTGTCATACATTAAAGCTAACTTTGGAAGAATTTGTGATGTAAATGAGAAGTAGCCGTAACAAGTGAATCATAACGCCGAAAGGAACTTAGAATTAAATACCTGCCTGATTTCTTATTAGTGTTTTGCCTCAACTTGACCGGCCATGACTTAACTGCTCTATTTAACGTTTACATTTCGAGAGCTGATCGGGGCAAATAGATAAAGTTCCAAATGAGCCGAGTGCTTAATATTTAAACGAAATATCATAATTATTTTAAGTACATGGTGTAAAATATTTACCGCAAAATATTTGTGGCTTTATGGGTGCACGTTTTTACGGTTTCATAAATGCCTTTATACCTTTGCGGTGCAGTGCGCGCGCGCGCGCGCAGGCCATTAACCGTTGTCGCGTCTCCATTTTTTGCGGTTTCACATTTTCTCGAAAATCATGGTAATTTCTTTATTCAATTTTTCATTCAGACGCATCGATATAAACACGAATAAATTACAATCGCAACGGTACCTGAAAATTAACAAAATTAATAAAGCATTCGCGAGAGCGAGCCCGAGGTGCCGGGATTTATTACTCTCAATCAAGCCTTTCCATATATCACTATAAAATTTCTAAACCCTCGAAATTACACCTCCAAGCCGACGCACCTGTACGTCCATTTTTCACTTTCATCAAGTGAAAAGCCGAAATTAATCAAAAAAAAAGAAACACTCCACAAATCAGCTTACAAAGCTCCTCGCTCCTTTCCACCTCGGCGTCCATTACCACCCCCCTCTTTGCTCATCAGCGACGCTCCCGTCCTCAGGCAGTGCGCCGGGAATGCGGCGACTGTTTGCGCAAAAGTCCTTTACTTGCACTCGCGCATAGCTCGCGAGCGGCGGCTCCTGCGGTTTCGCAGCTCTGCAGCGCCAGCGAAAATAGCCTCGCTCTCGGGCTAAATTGCCGAGTTCCGGCAGCTCGCGCGCGAGCTCACCTGCGCTGATTCCTGCTAATGCCAATGATAGGAGAGCTGCTCGAGCACATCGAGAGAGGCTCTTCTGCCTATATGAAAATGAAAACGTTAGCCGCCGCGAGCGCAAGTATAGAGGCCGAAGGAGCAGCGCGTTTCCGCCGGAAGCGCGCCGAGCCGGAAGTAGCTGCGCCTCGCTGTATTAGGGGCTGGAGTTTGGAGATAAGCTGGCTGGCTGTGATGGGCTGGCGAAATGCCGAAAATTTATGGGGGAGTTACGGTGGGAAATTCGTTTTTCCAATGCTAGTGGGACATTGTCCCGGCGAGTTTGACCCGCGTGCGAAGCCCTATTGTACTGGAGCGCGGGCTTAATTTCATTTCCGTTGACCAAATGTAAAAGTCGATTATCTTATCTAGTTATCGGGCTGGCCGCGCGCTCTCGATCCTAGTTACTACAATCGTATTGGGTCAACTTGTTCAGCAGACTCCCGATTCGAGCCCGCTTAATTTGTACATGAATAAAGTAGTGAAGCTTTTTTCTGCGCCTAAGAAAATTAATTTGTTTTCTAAAAAAAATTTATCTTCTATTTTTATGAAATCATCGCTATTCAGTCGCATTAAATAAATATTGCAAAGCGAAACGGCCATTAGAGCGCGCAAAAAAAAGTTAATTTGCTTATCGCGCAACAAACCGTACCGACCAGCGAATGAGACAGAACTTGATTCGCTTAATCATCGAAATTAACCTAGCAATTGCAGCAATTTTTTCCTCGCGCGTTCAACATTCCCGATCGAAAAAAATCCCCGACTTCAGTCACTTCGACTCCTGAACAAAAGTCTATATCTAAAAAAATTCTACATTCCTCCAGCGATCCACACATCTCCTTACCTCAGCCGCCCGCGTCTCGACTCGATCTGGCCCGTAAAAGCCGGCTCTCTCCATTTTTGTCCCGGCGCGCGGAAACCGCCGCGCCAGGAGCAGCTCGCGCGCGCAGAGAGGCGCGGCTACCGCGCGCTAGGCGCGAAACTCGCGGAAAAAGTTTTTGCGCGCTCAGCCGCGTGCGTCGAGAGCGCACGCAGAGCGAGCGCGCGCTTACCGACCTTCAACTTGACCGCGCCAAGCGCAGGTCCTTGACCCCCCCACTCGCGCGTATATAGGTTTTACGCAGGAGTACAAGAGAGCGCTTGAGTTGGGAATTTTTTTTATTCTCAGCAGGGTTGAAGATTACGTGGGTGGTGTTTTTTCGATTACTTTTGTGGTGTTATGGGAGCCCGAGGTGGAGGTGAACGGTTTTGGGACAGTTTTCGGTGGCCCGTTTCCTTTTCGAGAAAGGAAAATCGTGAGTGGGACCTCGGCGCGAGGGTAACGAGCTGTTCATTAGGCTCAATTAGCGGCGGCGTGTTGTCCCGAGATTTTCTGCTAATTCATTATTAATCTACTTTCCATTAACGTAAATTGCTACGTTACGTGAGTGCTTAGCGATGCTCGCCCTGGGAGTCATATACGAACTTTCATTAAATTAAAATTTATAGGTATTGACGAACACGAGCAATTGTAATGCTGATGTGAGTAATCGAAAAAAAAGTTTTCAAGCGCCGAGACCTCTTGAAGCGAAGAAACTCCGCTCGGACAATTTCGCAAAGCGTCTCGAAGTAAATAAATCGCTGAGCGCGTAAGAATATTCGACTCCTTAAAGAGCTTTGCGCGGCGAAAAAAAAAGTAAACGAAAAGTTTAAACACGATTCCGCTCGTAATGCCGACACTCAACAGGTGTGCTATTCTGTATTAAGTATTCATACTGTTTACATACACTACGTAAAAAGTTAGCGGACCTTGTTTAAAGTTGCGTTAACTATACCTAGCTATAATAGTGAGCGTAAAATATTGATCGAACGAAAAGAAAATTGAATATTTTAGTGCAGGAATGCAATCAGATATTTGAAATATTTAAGCAAGAGCATTACGGCATTGTAAATCCGCGCGCGGAGCTGAGAAACGTCGATTCATGCGCTAGACGCTAAAAATAAAATAATAAAGCCGAGTCAAGGCCTGTGGAATGCCGAGTCCCGCTATGATATACACGCGTTTCAAATCAATAGCTCATGACCCCTTCGAGCATATACATTTTTCAGATTTTTTTTCAATTACCCCGCGCTACACTAATGCTTTGCTCTCTCGAGGCCAGGTCAAAATGTGTATAAAGGGTAAAATAGGAAAATTAAAAATGACCGTTCCATTGCTTTACTCATGATTACGTTCCCATAAAATTCAGAAAATTTCTAATCTCTCTTCTCACCGATCCATTCCAGAGTCTCGGCCAGGACGTCCTGATGGGCTGCGTCGCCAAGGACGACGACTGGAGCAGTCCGTCGTCGCTGCGCGACTGCAAGCTGAGCTCCTCGTCGTTCGGCGTGGTGCTGCGCGACCGGCTGATGACCGACGCCGCCCTGGGCGGGCCCAAGCCCATAAAGTCCGAGCACAGCTACAGCCTCCTGGCGTGCAGTCCGCCGCCGCCCCAGTGCCCGCCGAGTCCCCAGACGACCACCTGCGCCAGGACCCAGCAGATGCCGCAGAGACATCACCAGGTCGTCTGCTCGGACGTTAATGGGGTGTACGCTGGGACGATCGTCTGCACCAGCGAGCCTGGCAGAATCGACGGTGAGGATTTTCTTTTGGTGTTTGGTTGCTGTTTGTTTGGGAGCGATCGGTTGGTGGTTTTGTTTGCTTGATTGCTGATGATCTGAGTGGTTGCGTGATGGGGTAGTAAAATTGTATTTAGGAAATTATAGTTTGGGGTGTTGTTGATGGGTAATATCGTTAACTGAATTTTATTCAAATATCTGTTTACGGGAAATAGGAAACCATGACGTTTTTTATTTAATTAATTGATCAAATCAATTTGGTAAAGCCGGTAATAAAATTATGTAATGAAGATTTATTACGCATAAGTATTTTGCTCAGTTTACATTTAAAGTTAGCAGTTTTAAAACAGGTAGAACTGTAAAGTTTCGAAAATGTGAAAAAAAATGACGCCGACTCCGAGTGTACTAAATTAACTTTGTTTAGATAAGTGTAGGAAATATTATTGGGTGATAAAGTTAAAACGAGTTTCAGTTTAGTGTCGGTGTAAAAAAGTATTAAAAAGTCTTACATGTTGAAATTTACGCTTCAGCCACTTTTTTTATTATCAATGTTTGTTCATTTTTAAAAAATATTATGAAAGTTGTATAAAAAAATATTAATATTATTAATTAATTAATCGTTTATTAAACTTATTAATTTTAGCTTATGATTAAAAGTGATAAGTCAATTTTTTTAAACTTAAACATTTTAAGAGTAATTCATTATATTAATTATTATTAAGTTAACAAAAAATTAAGTGGAAATTAATCCGAAAGTTTTCAGCAACGTTTAGCTAGAGTGACAAAAGTTACAATAGTTTTTTAATGATGCCCTACAGAGAGAGGGTCACCAAAAATTTTGACTAATTAACGCCATCTAGAGTAGACCTATGGTTTGGTTGGTTATATATACATGTCACATATTAAATTTAGATTGCCAACCTTGTTTTCATTATAAATTATATGATCAGTAGAAATATTTTATAATTTAATATCAAAATTATCGGTAAGGTAGTATTTGGTTATTAAACTGAACTATGAATGTATGATAAGAATATAAAAAATTAAGAATTTCCTTAATATTTTTAAAAAAATGTAACTTTTAGGTTATCTTTTTTACTAACAGTATGCACAGCATTATCTGATAATTATAATATTATTATAGTGACAGACATGGAAGAAGAATGTTTCCCAGCTATATCCATGAACACAGCATCGGGAAGGGATTCCTCAAGATCAACACCAGAACCTTTTTCATCGTCTTCGGACAATGTTGAGATAACAAGGCCAAATCACCTCTGCAACGATGAGACGGATGAATGCACAATTATTAAAGGAGAGCCTCTCAGTGCACCATGCAGTCCTTGCACATCAGATCCATCTATTCTTTTAGAGGAGAAAAGTACTGTTGCTATCTCACCTCACAGTCTCCATCTAACAGGATTTGCTTCACAAACAAGTGACAGTGAAGAAGAGGATGAAGAAATTCAGCAGGTATAATTATTAACTTTATCTAATCAGTCAAGAATGGTTAAGATAATAATAATCTCATAGTACAGATTCAATTGTATTCAATGTGTACAAATATACAAGTTAACAAATAAAACTGCATAAATACATTTGATAAAATGGTACACAATTTATTAAGATAAGATAATGACTTCTAATTCTGATTTAAAGCTCGTAGTAAAATAATTTATTTTCTCAAATTTTCTTAATATTAATTATTTATTCTTTGAGTTTTAATTATAATAAATAAAATAATAATAAATATAAAACTCAATTCTCGTTTTAATTAACTGATGATTTTAAATTATATAAATCATATATTCAAATAAATTATTGTATTATTTACTCGAAATCACTCATTAATTTTTTTTTTTTTTTTTAGGAATTCAAAGTCGAGACTTTCGACGTACCATGCGACGACGCGATGGACCAGACGTCGAACCAGGACTTGCCGCCGACACCGCCTAGTAGCGCGAGTTCAGACAGTGAAGGCACAGTCTCAGCCTCCTGCTCGCCCGAGCGCAGAGATTCCCACGGCTCCGTCCACGTGCAAAGCCTGAGGGGCTTCCTCCAGCCGAGGCTATACGTCACGGCGAACGGCACAATCGGTCAGCACACCACCACCACGCGCCAGCCCATACACACACCCTTGATTTCTTGTCAACCGGTAAGATTTTGCTTTTCATTAGGAATAATTAAAAAATAATTTTTTAGGATATTATTAAAAGTAAAAAGTATAGTATTCATACAGAGAATTGTTGTTATTTTATATGTTAGAAATATATCGTTGCTTAAAAATTTTGCGACCGCATACAAGAAAAACAAAGAAATTTCCGTAATATTGATCGCTTTGTCCATTATTGCAGAAGGGCTCCACGGGTGTTCTTGTACTGACCGAGGAGGAAAAGAGGACCTTAATTGCCGAGGGTTATCCCGTACCTACGAAATTGCCTCTTACTAAACAGGAGGAAAAATCGTTAAAAAAAGTGCGAAGGAAAATCAAAAACAAGGTTAGCAAAATAAATAATTAGAACAAAAATTAGTTAATTTTTCTGTAAATAAATCATAATTTAATCTACTATTTTATTATGTACGTTTTTCTAGATATCCGCCCAAGAGTCTCGAAGGAAGAAAAAGGAGTACATGGATGGTCTTGAAAGGCGAGTTACGCTTTTGTCGACTGAAAATTCCTCATACAGAGAAAAAGTTTCCACTTTGGAAAGTACCAATCGCCAACTTCTTAAAGAGCTCCAACGCTTGCAGGCGATTATACAACGAAAGTCTTCCTAAACGTATTCCTCCACGAGTTTGCTTAGAACTCAGCAAACGTAAAAAAAAGGTTCATCCCAAAACAGAAAGCGCTAAAGGTTACGTCAAGGGAAATGCTTCGACTGATCAAGTTCAAAAACATGAACATTCTTCAGCAACGTCCAGAAATGTCACGGTTAGCATTTAAAGATTGATCTTAGCATTTAGAATGAAAACGGCATTGGTGCCTTTGTTAATAAGCCGTGCGAGCTTGCACTGAGATATTTTTCAAAGTATACGGACTGTGGCCTTTACTTGAGCCAATGTCTTTATTGTGTCGGGCTTCTATATGCGTGTCTCTGGAGCCCCAAAGAGAAGAAAATAGGGACCTAAAATATTTTATCTAAAAGTTTACATTACCACTTACAGAGTTATTTAGGATAATTAATGAGGCGTGCGCTACGCAACAAAATAATAAAACGAAAACGATGTTCGTACACACATGTCTTATAAAATATGCTAATCAAATTGTTGATTAAGTGATTGTACAAAAAGGGATAATGTTACTTTTGATTCCCTTTAATCAATGAACGTCGTTTTTCAAACGTGCAAAGTTAAAAACGATTTAATCTACAGATGATGTATATAGAAAGTTCTTTTTTTAAGGCAACGAATGATAAAAGTGAAACATTCTTCTTAAGTCATGCCTTACTTTAACGCGATTGCTCTTATGGTCATAATTGTCATTATGGACTGTTGCCAAATCATCGGGAGACGTGCAAGTGAATGCGAGTTATCATAAATCGATATTTTCATCTGCATCATCATTATTCATTTTTTCCTATTTTTTATCTTCCTAAAATAAACGTGTGATTGAATGAGCGCTTTTGATTTTTTATTTGATATAATTAAAGGAGGATGCAGGCACTTTTTACAAAATACATTTCTAAATGTTTTTAATTCTATTGATGCCTGCTAATTTTAATCGCTTTAAAGATCTCGTTATAATGAAAAAAATATATATAAATATATATATTAATGAATATTTGATATTTTAACAGATTTATTCAAACGTCTTTTTCTGTACTAAGAAAAGTTATGATCCTTCAATATACTTGATGCACTTGACATATTTTTCAGATAGTGTGCTTTATTTTGAGTAGCGCTCATGCTGATAGTATACATTAATAAAGACTTATTTTGTTGTTTGTTTTTTGAGAGAAAAAGACGAGATAAATATACATCAATCATATATTCTATAACAAGTTTTTATAAAATTATATTTGCGCTCTATTTTACAGATATATTTCATATACATAATATATTTCACTTTATATACATGTTATAAAGTAGCACTTGTATATTTTATATGAAAGTATATAGAATATATATACAAGAACAGAGATATATGAGTGGCTATCATCAATTTGCGACAGATCTACAATCGTGTTGTTTCGTGTTACTTGTTGTAAACTATTACATACAATTTTTTCGAAGGTGCGTGCGCGTCCTGCACGTGCCATTCAGATGCGCGTCTAAATGTTAATATTTTATTTATGTACAATAAGAGTGAGAGAGACAAAACCGAGAGAATATATTAAGATGTATGCGAGGGTGATATATATAAAAATCGTGTATATTATGCGAATTTAAGAAAAATATGAATCTAATAAAGAAGTTTTATATGTTCAAGATAAATATTTTTCTGCTGTATGTACATGCGAATAAGTGAATGTCACATTAACATGCTACGATTATTCGCATATATATCTCACTAAATAGATTGACTGGGTGTTGTCTGACAATAATAAAATAAAAAAAAAATAAATAAAACTTGTGTGGCCCAACAATTTTATTTTGTTCTTTATTTTTATTTGTATCCTTAATCCTCCATACGTATAAATAATGAATAAAAATTAATAATAAAATAATTATAATATCTATAATAATATATACGTAAATCAATTGCATAACAATTCTAACAACCAAAAATAATAAAATTAAAATAAATAATTATACAAAATTTGATTTTGTCAGTCATTTTTCTTTTATAAATTACTATATTCATTTGAACTAGGTTTTATTTGATTAAAATCTAATTTATATCACTAGTTTTATTTGATTTGAACATAATAAATTAAAAAGTAAAAAATTTAAATGAATCTTAAAACAAATATTGTTTTTTAAAAATACATGTTACAAATAGAAATTAATGAAAAAGTTTTTAAAAATGATATCACGAGAAAAATATGTAAACTCCTTCTACTCTAAATAAAATTACACTTTCTTATTTTCCTATTCAATTACGAGATCCAGTACTAAACGGAACATAGCAATCCGTATGTCGTGGCTTTATCTCCTCGAATAGAATTTTTTCGGTTTAGGCTAAAACTTTTGATCATTGTGTACATCAGATATGTGCAAAATTATTTCTCTCTGAGCTTTGAAAACATGATTCATGAAAATTAGTATTATTAAATATAAAATTATAATTTTTGTTACTTGATTACTATTTAATTATAAATCTTCTGTCATATATATAGCAAAATATTATGAAAATAGATGATTCGATATTTCCAATTTATCCTTTTTCTTATCAGATAATTTGATTTCATTTCTGACTTTACTCTGCCATCCGAAATTTATGTTAGTATAAATAAAGGTTTTATATCGCGTCTACAGAAGACGTAAAAGTGCTAGGTATCAAATATGGAATTATAATTGTTTACTATTCAAATTTGTCGTGCATGATTCAATGAATTTTTAGTTTTATCGCATATTTTATAAAGGCTAAGAGAATTCCTTATTTGAATGATAAATATAAAAAACGTTATAATCACCTGAGCTTCTTCATTTTTAACAGCACATAGTTGAAACAAGTATATTGTGATACTTTAAAAAGAAAATGCACTTTAATGAATTAAAAAAAAAAAAAAAAAATTAAGACAGGTATACATTCATTAATTTTATCATATAACAGTAAAATTTTAGATTTATTGTTCTTCCGTAACTCTTTTTTTTAATTTAGGTATAACAGGTGTCATCTAATATATATGAGAGTATTTTTACGTAAGTCACAAGTTTGTATAATACTCAAAAATTATAAAAAAAAATGTGTTTAGATATTTCAATTTTAAAAAATGGACCCATTGCGTACAACTCCATACAACTTTTTATTTAAAAAGCTTGGGATTTTCGGAGCAATGTAAGTACCAAGATCTTAGGTGTGATCGATCAACATAGCTTCTTATATTTTATTGTGACAATGAAGATCTTAAGCAGGTAGTGTAAAAAGTAAATATGTATAAAAAACTTTTTAAGCCTTTCTATATAAAAAAAGTTCATTAAACAGTATTTATAATAAAAAAAAGTATATTTACACTAAGAGAGTAAAGTCACAGATTATTCTCGCGGGTGAATTAGATTATTCTTTACAACACTCGGGCAGCAATCAGCCGAGGAAATAGTTGACTTTACTTCATAGGTACATGTAATCTTTCATTTTTTACTTAACTATAAAGCAACTAATTATTATTCAATTTTTTGAAGTTTAATAACAAAATTATAAACTTGCGAGAATAATCGTACGTTATAGGCCCCAAGGAAGTAAAGTCGCGTATTATTCTTGAAGGCGGTTTGCTGCTCGAGCGAAGCAAGGGAATAATTGACTTTACTCTTTAAGTGCATATAGTACTTTATTTCTATCTTAACAGGGGCCATTTATTTGTTTTAATTTTAGTCTTTCAATAATTTTTCTGTTTTTTTTTTTCTAATAAAAATGCTAACAGGGAAATAATGACGGAGGAGCGAATAATATGCCACTTTATACGCGCTTATTTGGAGAAATAAGTAGTTATTATTGTTAAAGTATACGAGTAACATTAATTTACAATACTTAAATGCATATGGGATAATAATAATAATGCTTTTAAATAATAATTTATTTAAAAACGTATTTTTAAAAACATATAATTACGTCTAACTACTACAGAATAGATAATTATTAACGATTAAAAATGATGATGATCTTTTGAATGTTAACAATAACTAATATAGAATAACATGCTTATTCCTTCTTTATTTTACGCTTATCTATTTTTCATTATTATTTATCCTCCCATAATTTTAGTACAGGTAAAATTGGAATAAGGAATAAGGACAAGAATAACATAAACACAAGGAATAAGAAGCTTATTCCTTGTTTCGGTTGCACATACGTGTACCGAGCCTAACTCTTAGTTCCGGTTTCTCTTCATTCTCGAACTGTGTATTGGGTCTATAGACATTTCCCGCGCAAAATTTACTGACGCTTTGATGTAGCGTGATTAGTTCCGAGAGTGAGTGTAAAAAAGTGTTATAAACATACATACAAAAATTTTTAATATTAACTATTAACTTATACTAAATAATAATAAATGAGTTATATATCTATTAATAATTTATTACAAACAAGTTAAAGAGAATACATATTTCATTTATATAGGTGTATCAAATACGGTTGAAGAACCTTATTTTAAAAATTTGGTGAACATGGAAATAGATAATTATGATGATGATCAAAAATCGAAGGATTTGGAAAGAGAATATCTTGATTTCTTAGATGATCAAGTGAGTATCTTTTATTAATAAAAAGATTTATATTTTGTTTTAATTTTGTATTCTATTATTCATTGTATTCGTTTATTATGTTACGATTCTAGGAGGATCAAGGAATTTATACAAATTTAGTAAAAAATATGATCGAAGAAAAGAAGTATCGGTTAATTGTGAATATTAATGATTTAAGAAGAAAAAATCCAACTCGTGCAATCAGGTATAAAAATAATTAGAGATTTATATATTTATTATCAACAAATGTAAAAGAAATAAGTTTCTACTAATTTATACTTATATTTTGGAATGTGTTTTAGTTTATTGAATAACTCATTTGAAGAATTGATACCTTTTCAAAAAGCATTGAAACTATTTGTGTCAAATGTAGACACAGATTATGCAAAACTTAATACTGACTTTTTTATTGGTTTTGAAGGCAGTTTTGGTAGTAAACATACTACTCCAAGAACATTAACTTCAAGATTTTTAGGGAACATGGTCTGTGTAGAAGGAATTGTAGTTAGATGTAAGTTAAAAGATTATTTAAAATTTTAATTATTTATCATATAATTGTGTACATAAAAAAACTATTTTATATTTAATATTAAAAAAAATTTGTATAAAATGAAGAAAGGATAAAATTGAATTTGAAATTTGAATTTTCTTTATATTTTCAAATTTAATAAAAAGTAGATTTTATAATTTAGTATTTAACATTATAATATATTAAGCATTGTATTATTGGTAGATAAAGATCTCTAATTCTAATATCTTTTGTTACTTTTTAATAGTATATTGAAAACGATAAACTTTGAACTTTAAATAAAATGAAAGAAATATACACAATTATTTTCATTAAAAATTTCACTTTGATATATACTCAATTCAAATGTTATTTTTTGTTAAAGGTTCATTAGTTAGACCAAAAGTAGTAAGAAGTGTTCACTATTGCAGTGCTACTAAAAGCATTATTGAAAGAACTTATAGTGATTTAACATCTTTTGATGCATTTCCTGCATCAGCAGTTTATCCCACTCAGGTAATTAAATGTGTATATTCTTTTAAACTGAATAATTTTTTAATATTAAACACATGGAAAGATTAATATTTGTAATCCTCTTCTCATATTTTAATTTAATTACTGTATAAATCATCTTTTTATGTTTCTTTTTGTTTACTTAATACCCTGCTTATTGAGCAAATCTTGGGATAAAATTTTTTGATCTATGCTGTAAACTCTTTGGTTTAAAATACTTGTAGACTTTTTTGTCAATTACATACATCAGCTCAAATATCTTAAAGAGCATTTCCAGGAATTTAATCTGCACATTCTATAAATGATATTTCATAATAAATTGATGATATAAAAGAAGATAATTTCAGCAATAATTTTATTTGTTTAAATATTTGTAGGATGAAGATGGGAATCCTTTAGAAACTGAGTATGGTCTTTCAGTTTATAAGGATCATCAAACTCTTACTATTCAAGAAATGCCAGAGAAAGCTCCAGCAGGTCAATTGCCACGGAGTGTAGATGTAGTTTGCGATGATGATTTAGTTGATCAATGTAAGCCAGGGGATCGAGTACAAATAGTAGGAAATTATCGTTGTTTACCAGGAAAAAAGGGAGGATATACTACAGGTGCCTTTAGGTATATAAATTAAAACAAATAATAAAGTTTATTAATAGATTAAAATGAGAAATTTATGAAGTTATAAAATAGGAACTATATCAAATTTGAATTACTCTTTTTATAATTAAACAAAATATTTTATACAATTATGTAGTTTTATAAAATATTTTAGTTGATTTATTATTTTCATGTTTTTATTTAAATTAGATTTTTTTTTACTCAGTTTATAAGTATAAATTTCTATTTTACAGGACTGTTTTGATAGCAAACAATGTAACTCAACTAACGAAAGATGCAACGCTCAATATTTCGCATGATGATGTGACACGATGTAAAAATCTTGCTAAAAATAATCCACAAAAGAATATATTTGAACTATTAAGTAAGTCACTTGCTCCATCGATTCATGGACATGATTATATAAAAAAAGCAATTTTATGCCTTCTACTGGGAGGTAGCGAGAAAATTCTTCCCAATGGCACTAGACTAAGAGGGTATGTAATTATTGTGTAAATCATATTTAGCACGCGAAAAATGCAAAAAGTCGAGTTTGACACACTCAGTTTTAAAAAAATTACGTATTTTTAATAATTTACGTTTTCTTTATTAACAGAGACATAAATATTTTATTGATTGGAGATCCATCAGTAGCTAAATCTCAATTGTTACGATATGTATTAAGTATTGCACCCCGGGCAATTACAACAACAGGCCGAGGCTCATCTGGAGTTGGTTTAACAGCTGCTGTAACATCAGACACTGAAACTGGGGAGCGACGATTAGAAGCCGGTGCAATGGTTTTAGCTGACCGAGGTGTTATTTGCATCGATGAGTTCGATAAAATGTCAGATATCGACAGAACTGCTATTCATGAAGTCATGGAACAAGGTAGAGTGACTATTGCCAAAGCAGGAATTCATGCCAGTTTAAATGCGAGATGTTCTGTATTAGCAGCTGCCAATCCAGTTTATGGACGCGTGAGTTTGAGCCTTATTATTTTTTTGTATATTTAGTAATAATTCTGTGGTAAATATAATAGTAAATTTTAGATAGAGAGTAGCAATAAGTATACAAATTTAATTATTTATTTACTGCTGCAGTGTAATTATTACAATTATTATTACATTAGCAGTTCATGAAAAATTTGTTTAAAAAAATATTAATTAATATTTTATAAATCTTCGTTATTTTACAACAATTTGAAGATCTACTCTCATTATTTTGAGTGCACTGAGAAGATCATGGCTTAAATTAATATTTTAATGATTATGTAATCTATGATGTGCGATTTCTGACCTACATATTTATTTGTTTACTAATATTTATCTTATTATTTTGTGAATTTTATAACTCATACAATTCCTTAAAGTAGTTTTTTCTTACTTCTTTAATTCAACAAATAATTATTTAAATCAAGTTAAAGAAAGTAAATTAAAAAAAGTAAGTAAAAATTTTCTGAATTTAATTTCTGGATCTTAAATTAAGATGATACGTATTTCCATTCACTTGCGCTAGTTAGCAGGTTGTATGTAGCTCGTTATTCTTTATTTTTCGTGAACTTTCATCGAGCTGTATAGGCCTCCCAAGTACAGAGAAAAAATACCAAGTTGCTTAAAGGCTCTAAAGAATAAGGCTGAATTCTACTATTCTTTAAATGAATGTATGTTTTAAAAGGCGATCTGCAAGAATTTCGGTCTTAACTTTTTGGCATGACCTCTAGAGGAATGGCTCAAATTTTCGCTATCATAGAAAAAAGATAAGTTATAAATTTTCTCGGAACTTTGTTAACAGATGATGTTGATATTTTGGCAGGTATTTTATTTAATGAGAGAAGTTGACAGTTTTAAATTCGTTTTAGCTTGATTAGTTTAAAGTTATATACTCCATGATTTAAGTATTTTCTTGAAAAATATCCATTTCTTACCGAAACTTACTAGAAGAAGCCTAGGTCTTGCCTAGGTCTTTTAGCGATAGATTTTTTGCTTAGGGATGTTAAAATACGGAGAAAACCTAAATTTTAGATCT
This sequence comes from Eupelmus urozonus, assembly GCA_900480035.1. Lineage (NCBI taxonomy): Eukaryota > Metazoa > Arthropoda > Insecta > Hymenoptera > Eupelmidae > Eupelmus > Eupelmus urozonus. Next base: position 188,469 of record UELX01000016.1, read on the forward strand.
TAGCGCGTTATAAAACTTAAGTTTTTGATATTTTTAATTTTATTTTAAGGATATACTGAAAGAATAAATATTGAATCTTCTAAACCTTATTTATCTAGTGTAGAAAAATCTGCAAAAGATAATAATTCTACGAAATTGTGTTTAACAACAAAATATTAAAAACTTATCTATTCTTTAAAAAAAAATTGTTTATTTAGTAAAGTACGATATCAATTATTGTTTACAAATCGTAAACTTCACTTTTGGGAGCGCGTAACAGAGCAAGATTGTAATCACATTTTAAAGCGCGCAACTGTTTCACAAATATATTGTGCTCATATAAAAATTTTAAAACCTACCTCAAGACATAATGTGTGTTTATTACCTTATAATTTCAAATTCGTAAGCATGGAAAATTATTTTGTTATTTTTTAAATAATTTAAAAAAATTCTTTGGTCTTTTTTTCAGTATGATCAATATAAATCTCCTATGGAAAATATTGGGTTACAAGATTCACTGCTCTCTCGTTTTGATTTGCTATTTGTCATGTTGGATACCATTGATCCTGATACAGATCATATTATTAGTGATCACGTTGTTAGAATGCACAGGTACCGTAATCCAACAGAACAAGAAGGAGAAGCTTTACCGTTCAACATTGGATTAGATTATTTAAGTACAAAGAACCCAGATGCGGAAGATTTGCAGGAAGAAGATACGCAAGTTTATGAAACCTATGATCCTCTTTTACACGGAAAATCTCGTAAGAAAAGGTACTTTCTTAAATATTGAAAAATAATAAAATTTATCTACACATTATGTTCAAACATTATGTTTATATTTTGAAGAAAATTTTTAATTAATTTATATCTTATTGAAAGTTTATCTTTATTTTTTTCAGTGATCAAATTCTTACTGTTACGTTTATGAGAAAGTATATACATATTGCTCGTTGCATGAAACCAAAGCTTACTGAAGAAGCATCGCAATGTATAGCAGACGAATATTCACGACTTAGATCGGAAGATAATATAGGTTCTGATATAGCTAGGGTAAGATTTGTATTGCTAATAATTAATTGTTCAGTAATATTAAGAAATATTAATCAAATCTTTATTTTGTTAAACTTTTTAGACTCAACCTATTACTGCTCGTTCTTTAGAAACATTAATTCGTTTATCGACAGCGCATGCTAAAGCTCGGCTATCTAAGAATATAACTGAAGAAGATGCACAGGCTGCTATCGAATTGGTGCAATATGCTTACTTTAAACGTGTGCTGGAAAAAGAAAAGAAAAAACGCAGAAGGCGAGATAGTGGCGTTAGTAGTGACGGCGGCGAGGAATCTGAGGATAGAAAAGCCAAGCGTACGAAAAAATCAAATCCTCCGCCCGGCGAACCTGGTCACGACCCTTACGCTTATGAAGATGATGATAACGATGATTCTCATGTTGACGAGGCAGTTCAACGAGTTACAAGGTCACAAACAGAACCCCTCTCAGTATCTGAGAAAAGAGCTGAAAAGCAAACTTCAGTCGAAATTACTAATGATAGGTATTGTATACCATTATCTAATTTTTTTATTATTATATTATTAGTTTTTTAATGATATGAATTCAGAGTATTAATATTACAACTAAGTTTTTGTACATGGGAGTATTCAATTATCCTTATAAAAAATATCATGTGACAATTTTTTTTACATAAACCAAATTGTGTGTGATACACCGAAAAAAATAATTCGCTAAATTAGCGAAATCGACTTTATAACAGAGCTAAACTTTGCTATGAAGGTATTAAAGTCATTTTCCTCTTTAAGAAACGGGAAAACTTCGAAATTTTGTCGAATATCATGTCAGGACTAAAATAGAAAAAGGAGTTTCTCCGACATTTTACAGAGTTTTCCTTTTCATACATCAACAGAGTATGCAACCCATTTGAAATCGCTAAATTAGCGAATTATTTTTTTCGGTGTAGCCCACTATATATTTTTATAGCAATAAATTTTTTTATGAAATAGTAATTTTAGTTTCTAAAGAGTGTAAATAAATTTTGTCAATATTTAAATATATTTCAGAGCTATGTATTTACATGAAAATGATATATTTGCGTGCCAAACTAACAAAAATTTATTTTCTTTTCAGGTTACAAGCATTCAGAAAATCTTTATTCAAAATGTTCAATGAAAAACGACTTGATACCTTACCAGTTGACAAAGTATCTGATTATGTGAATTCAGAAAATACACCACCTTTTTCATCCTCAGAAATTGAAACCGCTCTTCACAAAATGTCTGAGGAAAATAAGATTATGCTTGCCGACGATAAAATTTTCTTGATTTAATGTAGTTTTAGGAATTTCGAATCTAATAAATTGTTTATTTGTGATAAGTATGTGTAAAATAGTACACTTCACGCATTTTACAAATTTTTTAAAGTGTAATTTTATACATGCTGACATCATAAAATATTGTTCGCAACATGTGCCTGAACTTTACATCCACGTGTTTATTTTTTACGAATTGTAATCTTTTTAAAAATATTTTGTATAAAATTTTATTATTTTTTAATAAAATAAAATATGCTAATATTACAAATAGTGTTTATTTACAATCATACGCAACTATTCCTTATTGTGTGATTATATAAGATATTTATTTATCTGCGAAATTTGTATATGATTTGTTAAAGACATAGATTGTTTAATTATTAAACGTGCATGTCCGAGTGCAATAACGCACCCACACGCGCACTTACCACGCACGCACACACACGCGTTTTTTATCGAGAGTTCTTAAGTATCTTTTTACATTGTGTTTTGTAGCTATAAATATAAATATAATTAACGCGAAAAATATTCACGCCTTGGCTGGGAAATTTTTTAGTTTTGAAGTGAGCGCTTCTCGACGATCCTCGAATGCGCGATTTTAACTCCACCGGAAAAATCGTAGTTTACGGACTTGGCATGAATAGTACCATTTAGTAAAAATAAAGTAAATACACTTTTTAGGAAGTACTTAGCTTTATTACTAAATAATAATTAAGTACCAGTAAAAACAGTTTTGTTAACATTTAATTTTTATATTTCTTTTTAACATCAAAAATTTTTTATAATCAGTTCCATTTTTTGTTTTTCTACAAAAAAAGTTATTTAAAGTATGAAGAAATTACAAATTCTTTAAATTGTCAATTTCTTAATACTTAATAATTCATTCATTATAATTTATAATAATCGTAGAGTTATCTGTATAAGGCTTTCTTTCGCAGGTACATTTTCTATTGAATAACTTAAAGTCAATTTGAGCTTTCAATTATTCTGTAAAATATTCAATTTCTAATTTAGATTAATTTTTTTTAAAATAAATGCACATTTAATAAATATCATCACTGGAGTCACTGCTGTAAGCTAATTGTTCTCGCCACCAATCTCGGACTTCGGTTATTACACTTGATACTTTTGGTGGTGACGTTTTAGTATTATAATTGTCCTTTTGAGGTCGGGGTTGTTCAGTTCCTTCCGTCACATGTGGTAAATTATTTTTCGTGACTGAGGCTGCAATTTTTATAATAATTAACAGTTATATTATTACTTATTTACTATACTTATATTTTTTTATTATTTATTTTGAAGTTTAGTCATTAGTTATTAATAGTTGAATAATAATTTTATAACTATTTACTAAATACTTACTTGGAGGCCGATTATTTCTCTTTTTAGAAGCAATTTTTTCTTTTTCCGACCTTACTGAAGCCGGGTCGGATAACGTTGGAGCAAGATATTTTCTTCCTGATCCACTTCCAATACTATCAGATCTTGGTAATCCTGGCTTTTTATGTCGATGACGTAATCCATCTTGATCCTATTATTAAGAAGTATTCCATATATTATAAAGTGTTTGGAATATTTATAAATATATTTGTTCGTAATTTTTTTAATTTTTATCGTTGTCAAATTTATGAATAATTTTGTTACGAAACAAAATTTCATTAGATAAATTCATTGAATACTTAATTTTACCTTTGCTTCTGATTCTTCCTCTCGATCCACTATCGTTTCTTTTTTTTCTTCCGCATGCTCTTGCGATGCAGGAGTCGTTGTATCATTCGTGGCTCTTAAACCAGCAATTAAACTATTTTGTTGTTTCTGAAATTAAATTATTAAAATTAAAAGTGTTAAAAATATGAAAAGGAACTTAATGTTTTTAAATGTTACTACTGCAAGAGACAAAGACATGAAGTTAATCATCTGTAAGTAGCTTTGTGCTGCCTTAGTAACATTAACGCGAATATTTTGGTAAATGATAAATCATCCATTATAAAAGTTCAAAGATATAATTATTATATTGAACTTACACCAACAGCTCGAATTTTCTTTAGACATCCTTCGAGCCACGTTCTTATAGTCTGTTTTGCAACTTCTTCTTCAATAATATACTCAAATTCTTCTCGAGCAAGAAGTTCTTCTAGCTGTAGAGCTTTTCTAATGTCCACTGATCGATATGATAACATACTGAAAATTCAAAATTATGTATCAAAATATAGTATTGATTTTATAAATTCTGACATCCATGCTCACTTGTACAAACAGATTCATACATCAGAGAGTGAAAGACACGAGTCTGCATACATACATACGCATGTATACACATTCATGCAAAAGTTTATTTGTATAATTTTTTAATGCAACGAGTGTTATAACAAACTTACTTTATCACATCATGAAAAGTGACATCTTCGCCGTTATGTAACCTTTCAAGTTCATAACACATATATTTGAAAAGAAGTCTATCTTTTTGTGGATCAGTTTCTAGTCTACCTTTTAACAATCTTAGAATAAACTTCACCTAAAAAATAATTTCTTATTACAGCTAAATAATAATAAAAATACTTTTGTGTATAAAACAATTAAAACTCGTGTTTGATCTTTTTCTTATTATTAGTAAACTCGGTTCTCATACTCGTATTTGGATATCTTTAATACTTTATTTTATTTTATTTATTTTAAAAAGAAAACTTACCCGTCTTACGGGTATAACTCCTCTTTGATGAATATCTACAACATTCCATGTATTTTGGAAATTTCTTATATCTGCATAAGACAATAAAGCATCTTCTTCGTTACTATAAAAAAGTGAAAAGTTCTCCATGATGATAGCTGAAAGAAGCATAAAAAATAATAATTTGTATATTTTCGGAACTTATTGTTCTTGGTTTGTATATAATCTCTATTTTGATTTAACGTTCAACCAGTAAAGTTAGCTTTAGGAAGAAAACTGAATATTTTTAAATATGCCATACTTATATAAAATGATTGTTAGCACGATTTGATGGCAACTTGCGCAACTTTCTTATGATATCTGATTTAAATTTAATTTTTAAAGTGATTCTATTATATTAAAATTTAGCAAAATATAGCTATAGATATGAAATTGAATTTTCTTACCCACTAAGAGATTGAGAACTATGTATGTAATAATGACGTAGAATGTGCAAAAGTAAATCAAAGACGCATGAAAATTTCCACAATCAGTTTCCCAGTAATTAGCTGCCGGAGTACAGTAAGGCGGTTGAACCATGCAATCATGCATAATTTTGTTCCAATCTTCACCAGTGACAATTCGAAAAAGCATTGCCACACCCGTCACAGGAGATTCAAAATTGGCACGTCTTTCAGTTTATACAAAAATATTAAATTTTAGATATACATAAATTACAAAAATCATTTTTATTTTAAAATTTTTATATAGTACCTTCCAATACCCTCTCCATATTTAACTGTTCCAAATATTATTGTACCAGCTAACGCGTAAAAGAATACAAGAAGAAACATTCCAAAAATGATAAAGAAGCTTTTACAAACTGATACACCGACTGTCAGCATCAACATTTTCAACGTCGTGTGTTTACCAGTAATTGTAAAGAATCTTAAAATTACCACCATAAAACCGATGACATAAGACAAATCATTCTGAAAAAAGAATAAAGTACTTTATACTTGCTAAAAACTATGTCAAAATATTACAAATATCTACCTTCATTGTTCCATGAATAACAATCCAAATAACTCCAACAACGGTGACGAGAAGATCGTATCGGTTTCTTCTCGATTGCCAGTAACCACGGGGAGTAAATGCTATATTTTTCATTACAACTTCTATAAGAAATATTAGCGTGAGTATGGTAGAAACCGTTGCTAGAGGTTGTGTGTGTTCTTCTTCAATTCGCCACTGTAAATAATAAAGCAATAATTAGCAGATTATATCATTATTTAATTAATCAGAATTTTTGGCCAAAAAAACTTCAGATTAAGGGAAAGTGAAATGCAATTTTTACTGACTAAGCTATTTTCTGATTATTAAAAATATATATTGCAATTTATGCACGACCAAGATTTTATTGTCGTCTGCAACCATCTCTTTATCTTAATGCAAAGTTGACTTGTAATTAAACGTATGATTTCAATTAAATGTTTTATTAAAAATGTGGTCTACGTTATATTTATAATTTATTTATTTAACTTACCGAAACACAAAGCAGAGCGCTGTTAATCAGAACCATAACTGCGATAAAACGCTTGAAATAAATATTTTGTGTAATATCGTAAATAAAGGCTCGAAATTTTTTTCCATCTGGACGTGGAGGTAAATGTAACGGCTGAGCAATTTTAAGCCTCTTCTTCAAATCACACCTTAAACCAAATTCAATCACAATAGTTATTGTTTATAAAAATTTTAATAAGGACAAATAATAACTAATACTTAAGATTAACATAATTGAATAGTCATACAAACCATCGTCTTTGATCAACAGTCAGCAATGCGGTGCCTTTATTTTCGGAATAATTTGCAATAACTACACCAACAAACAATGTAAGTCCGATCATACAACCAAGAAATATGTAGATATGAATGTATATTGCGTGAACCTGAAAATAAAATAAAATTAAAGATTGCAAAATAACATTTCATTTTTTACTGATATTTCATGGTAAGGGATATTGTCTATAAAGTGATTTGGATTTCGATAGATAAGATATAAAATAGTGCTTTTAATGTGCTTTTATAATGATTTTCATAAACTTAAACTGACTTACTAAGCTATTTATTACCAAAAACTATCTTCAAAACTTTGATTTTCATTCATTTATTCGGCTAGCTCTATTATTTTCTTTATTTTATCAACCAACAAATTTATAAAAATATTACATTAATAATTTCAAAGAAATTAGCATAGTATACTTACAGGCCCCAAAGCCTTTATAAGAACGTCTCGTACGTCAAGCCAGCCTTTGAAGGATAAGACTTCAAATAATGCCAAAATTGCATCACCGATATTATCAAAATTGAAACGCCTAGGATTTGCCCTATAAGTTTATAAATAATATTTATAAGAATTTTTACATTTATAACTTTAAAGCTAATATTTTTCATATTTGTCCTATTGAATTTTACTTTACTATTCTTATACTACTGATTACAGACATTTTGGAAACAACTAAGAATAATATAAAAAGTAACTATATAACTTTCTAAGTGTCCAAAAACTTAAGTGGACATTTTTTTGAATATTTAAAAAGTAAAAATATTGAAAATTTTCGGTTAATAAATGAATAAATATTCACCAGACACGTGGCACAAGAATGGAAGGATAGCTCTCGTTCTGCCCTGGTTGAAGCTTCATTTTTGTTACAAACACTCTTCTCATGAATACACCGACGCATTCTTCACGCTTCAGAATTGTAGGATCATTGCAACGTGCCAGTCTACCACCATATAATTGAACACCATAGCTTGCAAATACGAACATCAGAAGAATCAAGAGAATAGAGACAAGTAATATTTCTTTGAAACCACGACAGAGTTCATATACAACTTTTCTCATGTGAGGCACTAATGTGAAGATTCTTAACGGTCGAACACATCGTAGTATCATCAGAAGTTGGGCCCCAGAATTGGGCGCAACACTACGTGGCATCCAGCATAAAAATACTAGGCTTACCTTATTTAACATTCAAAATTTTTTAGTTACTTAATACTGATATTCGATTTTACATAATTGTAACTAATTAAGAAGATTGAAATACTCACAACATAAATGAAAACATCAAGAATAGAAGCAACATCTTTAATATACGCTTTCGGAGTAAAGAATAGACCATCAGCTAGGATTTTCAGCGCCAGTTCAATGCTCATAAAAATTACGAAACCATACTCCGCTATTTGTAATGCCGGAACTTCCATTACGCGATATTTAGGAGTTTCAAACATCATGGAAATGCAAGAAAAAGTTGTTGCGCAAATCATCACCCAATCCAAGTAAGTAACGAGTCCAAGAAAATTACTGTAAAATTAGTAGAGTACAATGAATAAAACTTCTTAATTATTATTTTAATAAGTAATAAAACAGTTATTAATATGCTCACTGTAAACTTTTATATTGTACTTTCCTTTCCTTTCCTGTTAAAGGATCTTTCAATCGAGCATCGTATCTTGCATAAACTAATAGCTGGCAAATTTTACGGAATTTACTTTCACGTGGTACCGCGAATAATGGTGTATCGAAGAAAGGATGATTTTCTCTTAAGTCTTCTTCTCGTTGATTTCTAAGACAAAAATAAAAAAAATAATTTACGTTAGATTTAATTTGCTGTTTAATAATTTTTTCACTACTAGTAAAATGCATTAATAGATGTACAAATAAATTTTACATTGAAAGACGTTTATTACCTTCGCATTTCAGCTTGTTGTCTTTTTGCCTGTAAAAGTTTAATATCTAAATCATGAGGTCTGCTACGAGATGAACTCACGCGGTTTATGGCTCCAATATCACCATTTTCCATAAGATGCTCATAAGTTTGTTTTAATTTTATGGATCCACTACGAACACTTCTTCGTATAGATCTTAAACAAAAAATTAATAAATAAACTTTCAATATCTTATACGTAGATCGTGATTTAAATAGCTACAAAATGTATTAAATCCTGTATTAAAAACATAATTTTCTCTTACTTTTTTTGGTCAATTCGTAGTTGCTTTGTACTACTAACCGTCCCTTGTGGCTTTAGAAGTCCTTTACCTGGAACTGGTATCATTGCAGAATCACCTAATAGTAACCGTTGATTATTTGAGTCGCTAGAATCAAAATTAATATGTAAATGGATTTGTATATTACTTCTTTTCTTTTTTTTCTATAATAAGACTTTGCATGAAACATTTGTGTTACTGCTTTTAATGCAATGCTACGCTTAATATTTTAAATACATCAGAAGTTAATAAACAAATTACCATGCAAATTCCTAATTATGATAAAAAAAAATATAATTTTTATTACTTTATAATATATGTGACGGCAGCTTTTTTAAAATTCGTCTCAACAGTTCTTACTTTTGGTGGCTTATTCAAAATTTGAACTGGACGTTGTTTCCGATAAACCATTTTTGAATCGAAAGTTTCATTCACTCTTTTAGCACCTTCATTTTCATCATCTTCCACTTCGTAAACAAATTGCCTCATAAAACTTTCCCGTACCTACAAATATATTTGCAATTATAATCTTTATCAATAAATACATAGTAATAGTCACATGCATTTGCAGTGATGGTCTTTACATAAACTCTACAATAATAATAAATTTTCTACAATTAAATTCACTGCAAGAACTACATCTTTTTTATAAAAAATGTATCTGATGTAACTTTACTTACTTTAGGGAGATTAAAATCTGACGGTACTTTATGTAAACATGTCATCTGAGGACTATCGGGAAATTTTTCAAAAATTCTCAATCTAAACGGTAAAGTTTCTTTTATTTCAGCACTTTGTTCACGAAATTTTAACTGTTTCAGTTTTTTGATATCCTCATCTAATTCAAGATTATCCAAAATGACTGCGACGAAAAGACTCAACACAATCTAAAATAAAAAAAGGTATATTAATATGTTTATCTTTTTCGTCAATACCTGTTAATAAAATATTTTATCAGAACTTAAAATAAGAATGTGAACAAAACTTACCAATGTGACGAACAAGTGGTAAAGTATAAAGTAAACAGCAACAAGAGGTGCAATGGACTCATGTGTTCTCACCATGGTTTCATCCATTACTTCAACCCAAGCTTCTTGCGTTAAGATTTGAAACATAGACATGAAAGCCTAAAAGTAAAGTTATTTTAATTTTGATAAATATATGATGATATTATCGATTATACCTAAAAAAACTGTTTAGTCATTATTTCTCGCAAAAAATTATTTTTATTTAAACCAGATACAATTAAACATTATATATTTATTTAAACACGCATCGTTACTTACTTCTGGAAAAGTTTCAAATTTGGTAAAGTCACATAAGAAACAAAAGAGTTGCATTGAAATACTGGACGATATAACTAGTAAGCACATTGTAAAGATGATCAAACTGCCCAATTTTTTCCCTGGTCCAAAAATTTTATAAACGAAATCTTCTAACATTGGAGAGGCTTTTATCAGCCTAACTACTCGCAGTACCTGAAAAAATAATTTTATAATTACTGTAATCGTAGAATTAAAAAAATTGATTTTTTTTTTAATTTAAACAAAAGTGTACAGACCTGGAAATACGTAAAACCAGAAAGATAAAAAAAGGGTATGATATGAATAGTAGTGCCTACTGCCAGGAGTAATTCAAATTTGTGTATTGAATGCTTATAATAACTCCGAAATCCAAGGCAACAGATCTTAAACAGCGTCTCAAAATCAAGAAGAATAGTAAAAACAATCTCGGCATAATAATATTTATCGTAAAAAGTATGTCTCGGTCGCTCATCATGTTTGAAGTTCATAGTAGCGGTGGTGATACCATTCGCAAGTATGGCACACATGACAACCATTCGAAATTGGGGCGATCGCAGGATCGCTTGACACATCGGTGATGCCAAACCCCCATGTTTATTCTCATCAAGAGTTATTAATTTCCATCCATTTTCATCACCCGTAAGCATTTGGGAAGCTGAGCTATTACTGATTGTTCCGCGGACGCCCCACATTTGTTGGAACTGAACTCGAATTTCATTGAATGTTTCTGTGATCACAGCTATGAAAACGTTTTTCACGAGCCACGCGAGGAAGAAAATCATTGTGCTGAAGTAGAGAATGGCACGCCAAGCGGGCAAACTGTCGATCGCCCGATACATTATAAAAACCCAACCTTCTTGAGAAGCTGCTTGATATACTGTGAAAATGCTTGTAGCTGTAATAAATTAAAATCGTGTTTGAGTTAATATTTGACTAATTAAGTCTATAAACGATAAAAATCATGTATAAGCGAGTACATTAAATTTATATCTAATAAAAAGGAATAACGGTTTAAGGGATTAATATAATAGTAGACTTACCAAATTCATCGAATCCATTAAAACCCATGATGTATTTAGAAAGTTCTAATTTTAAACATTTCATGCCTTCAGGGCATTGGTAACCCGATTCTGGATCTGTAGAACAAAACGTATCAGGAATCGCCAGACTATTAATTGTTATATGCTTTGGATTAGTTGTATTCAATACGCAATGATTCGTAAGTTCTCCAAAAAATTGAACCCCTAGTAGTCCATATAATGACATAAAAAATAAAAAGAAGAGTGTAACGTTGTAAATTTGCTGGCTCGAACGCCTAGACAAAAATATAATCAATAGATTAGATAATAATTAAAAGCTAGATATTATGGTATGCATGAAAAAGTATATTATTATAAATAAAATTATAGAAGCTCTTACTTGAAAATCTGATTAATTCTTGCTTTTGGCATTGAAAATTTTAGGAAAACTCGAAGAAATCGAATCATTATGAGTGGCCGAGGTGCCCGAAGAATAGACGCGTAACTAAATTTTAAGACAAATCCCAGCATCTCAAACATTTGAAGAATAACTGACATCCAAAGAAATAATACCATACTTGCATCGAATTGACACCAATGATCTTTTAGATACGATTTTTCGCCCTATAACATTATACATATTTTTTGTTGGGGTTCTAATTTCGATGAACTGTTATGAAACATGAATTCTATTATTTAAGAAAACATAAAAAATAATAAATTATACTTTAAAATGCAATTCTTTAATTTTGTGACTTTAAAATAACAGATAATGAATAAACTGCCGAAGAGAAAAATACACTGTGGCACTGTTTCGTATATCTAATTATGATTTGTACGTTCAACTCTATGAATATTTTGCACTTCTTTTTAAAAGGATTTTGTCAAATATCAGTCATTCCAACAATTATGTATACATGTATATTTGTTAATAACTTAAATAATTTTGCAATATTTAAAAAGTGTTGCAAAAAATCTATTTCAAGTCGATAATTGTAAATAAAAATTTTCAATCTCACCTTTAAAATGCCTCGTATGTGCATTTTCGCAATCATTTCAGCAGTAAAAAGAAATGTAACGACAAGATCACAAATAAAGGTTACATATTGAAGCGGTGGAACTTTCTCAAAAGTTTTCGGTGTATTAAGGCAAACGGAAGCTAAAGACACCAAGGCGCAAAATCTCATTAGCCTCCTGACCCATAGCTACAAAATAAATAAGTACTGTATTATTAAAATATTTTATAGAGTCTTATCATTATAAAAATATATTTTTTTAATTTCAATCAATCTTGTAAGTACAAGAAGAGACTAGTTACTATATTACTTTTATTCAAAAATTTTGTAAAAAAGAAATTTTAGGAATTCGAGATTTTGATTAATTCTATTGTAGGTGCAGTATTGATGCTATTGATTGAGTAATTTGAAGAGATGTAAATTCCATGAAACTTGTTACCTTATTAACCCACTCAATATCAGCACTTTCATTGAGGGATTCTTCAGGGCCATAATCAGCGAGCACAGGCTCCCCTTTAAGGCTCTGTTTTCGACCCAACATCATGATATAGTTTTGTTTTGTAGTTATAAAATCTGAAAAAGCAACTAATTATGATCATGATTGCAAATTTTCTAATTTACATCTGTAAGATCTGAAGAAATTTTCAAAAGAAATAAGACTTTGATAATAAAAATTTAATAAAAATAACGAAATTTTAAATGGTTATAGAATATTTTTCTATATTTCTAGAAATATTTATTTTTATAATATAATAGTCTTGTTTGTCTCTGTTACAAATAAAAATTTTTTATGATGAAAGTTGTTTTTAATAACATATATTAATCGTAAAGTTTTATTTAATTCAAATGTACAACTTTCAATTTTGACACTTTTGCGGACAAATGTAAATTTTGGAACAATGATGCCATATTTATAAATAAAAATAAAATATCATTCAGGTTTTAATGAATACAAGTCAAGTTCAAGTTGTCGATCCGGTTTTTACTATTATTTTAAGGTTCTAGATAGATAAATCGAGACCTAAAATGATTTTAATTGATTTTGATGAAATTATTTATAAAAATCAACAAAATTCAAAGGAAAAGGATTAATTATTATTTATGTTACTTTCGTTGTTATTATAGAAAATAATAAGCTTAAAGTTGGACCTAAATCAAAATAGTACCCTAACTTTGACCATTAATTACTTCAACATTCTATGTCTAAATTGGAAAATAAATTATTTTTCGAAATTTGTCGACTTAAAAAGTACATATCTACATTATTGTAGAATCAAAATTTTCGTACCTGATTTCCTACGGAATCGCGCATATTACTTAATATAGTTATACTGGGAAACATCTTTTATTGACAGCTACTGAATTTATCAAAACATATTATTTATTTGTCTGCACTTTTTATTCACGCAGTATTAAATTTGTCACATAATAAATAATAAACATATAACAGCAATGTTTTTTTTTAGTTTCGTGAAATTTTAATTATCTTAGATTTCAACTTTAACAAAACTTTATATCAAGATCAAGTGCATGTATTTGATTTAGAAATACCTTTATTTTTACTTTAAAGTTTCCTTAATTAAAAATTTCAATTAATTTGAAATCAAAAATATTACATTTAATGAATTAAGTTAAGTAAAAATATATTTTCCTTTCTTTCTGGATGTTTTCACTTAAAACATAAACATATGCTTTGTATAAAAAAATTAACAATAGTTTCACTATGAGTGAAACAAAAAATAATGACAGTAATAACGAGTAGAGAAAACAAGTTCAAGTAATTTACCTTAGTTGTGCGCTTCTTCAGTACGGTTGTCAAATCAGAATTATAAAGAAAATCAATAAAACATAAAAAGAGCTTTTTTATGGCTAAAAAGCCAATGTTTTCTGATCTTAACGTCTACATGACTCTAGCTTTTATTTGTCTCTTAAGAAAAGTACTTTTCACTTTGTGCGACTTGAGTCTCGAATATTCCCAGCATCCTGAGCAAGTAACCTTGCAAGACGACACCCTAAATACTACTGAGCAGCCTCCTCCGAGTGCGCAGTCGCGCTCATCTCTTACCCTCTTGCATCCCTTATCATATCAAGTTTTATTTTATTCACGTAAAATACTCGCAGTTCAGTGTAATTTACCTATTTCTGGAAGCGGACAAAAAAAACTTGATGGATCGGACAGGGTTGGATTTGACGATGCTTCGTTTTAATATTCTAGAGAGTATAAGCTTTCGGCATGGTGATAAAAGATATTTATGGGACGCAATTTTGTAAGGTTTAATTCTCTGGCCAATAAAGTGGGGCTTAAGAACACCTGTCAAATATACAATTCAAAGACTTAGAGGAAAATTGATATTTCACAGAGATGTCACTTAGACTCTAAGCGAGCAAGTCCATTTTTTCAATAATCACTTTCTAAATTATTATAAATTAGTCCATTACAATCTAAATAAATAAAATTTTAATTGCGTTTTTAGTCTGTAAATTTAGCATGTATAAACTAAACGTAACGTAAATTGGATTTCTTCGATTATGATAGGAAACGGAAGAATTAAATATATGCTTTCATAAAATACTACTTTATAATAATAGTTACCTTTCAAAACATTTTTTTAATGTCATTAATAACGGAAATCAGAAATAAGATTATGCCCAATGCAATACAATTTCCAAGTTTTTCAAATGATTTGAACATTTGAATATACTTTGTAACAAGAGTAATCATATATTGCAATTTTGTATCATAATGAATTAGCAAAGTGTTTGATTTCAACTCGTTTATTCTGATCTTGGGCGCATTAAACCTTCAATTTATACATTGAGTAAAAAGACTAATTGATGCAATGGAATAATTCATTCAAATAATAAATTTGAACTAAACAAACATTTCGTTGAATCAATTACATATTTAGATGAATCAATTTTTTAGTTGAAAGAATTAGTTCATTAAATCAATTTTTTCTCAGTATAAAGTTTTTAATATCTTTTAATTATAAAAATAAAATTTTTTAATATTCTTAATTTCAAGTCATTTAAATTTTAGTAATTGATAGATTAAAGTATCAAGTTCTTGAACTACGATTTATCAAGTCTGAAATAACAGAAATTAAATTTAAACATTAAGAAATTCTGTAAAAGTTACCCTAGTTATTTTAAACAGTTATTTAAATAAAAAAAAAAAAAAAAAAAAATATTATCAAGTAAAACTATTTAAGTTAAGGAAAAGAAATCAGGTTTAGGTAACTACAGCCGTTTTACTATCCCCCACGCAATAAGTACCGAGTCGGCCAAAACCCTAGATAATTTTGATGATTACCAGTTTATCTATATTTTATCTACCTCTTTGCGGAATAATTTATCGTAAACCATAATTATATAAGTACCTTTTATATGAGTATCTCTCTTTTGACTAACTAAAAGAGTGTCAGGGATCCGGATCACGGATTTTGCTCAAACTTTAAGATACGATGTCGGATGTTAAAATATGAAGAAAACCGAAATTTCAGCTTTAGAAAACTCAAGTTATTCATAATTTTAGTTTTATTTTAAGGAAATATTGAAATAAACGCTATTTTTCAAACCATTTTTATTTAGACTAGACAAAACTTCTATGTATCGGTAAATACATGAAATTAAACTAGATGAAACAAGCTTTCATTTGCTTTTTGCAGAATTAAAATATTCTTCTTCTTTTTAAAGTTATAATAGTTTACAGTTAGGGATAAATAGTTATAAAATAACGAGTAAAATTAGAGTTTTAACTGTTATAATTTTTGAGCAACCTAGAATATTCTAATTCTGCAAAAAGCAAATGAAAGCTTGTCTCTTCTAGCTTAATCTTATGTACTTACTGATACATACAAGTTTTGTCTAGTCTAAATAAAAATGGTTTGAAAAATAGCGTTTATTTAAATATTTCCTTAAAATAAAACTAAAAATATGAATAACTTGAGTTTTCTAAAGCGTTAGGGTTTGAAATTTCGGTTTTCTTCAAATTTTAACATCTGAAACCGTATCCCAAAGTTTGAGCAAAATTCGTGATCCGGATCCCTAACACTCTCCTAGTAAGAGTCCATTATTCATTATTCAAAAAGCAAAAAGCTGACTTTTACATAATTTTTTTATTTTAGTAGGATAGTGACTTATTCAAAATTAAAAATATTTTTAATACTTTTTCAAAACGAAATTGTATCATTATAAAAATGGTGTTAGGAAAAGTAGGTTGCTGCAATAAAAATTTCTATAGTTTCTTGATATATTTTACATACATTTTATTTTCTTTAAAGTTTACAGAATATCGTGTTGATGAAAAATAAAATATTGCTGGAATTATTTAAACTGCAATTATTTTAATGAAACTTTTATTTCGTTAAAATCTAGTCTTTATATTGCAAATCAAGATTTATTAATATAAATGAATTTTTTTACTAGTACGCAATATGAACGATTTTTGTATGTATGACTTGCAAAGTTATGTTACGATATAACATAAAATAAAAATTACAAGAACGTGTTCGATGCATTATCATAATGCAACTTTTATATAACAATCTTATATTCTAAAATTTATCTTATGATTAGGGTTTATTTTTAAGTATCGTAAAATGAAATGCAAGATGAAAATGTATTGTTCATTGACTGACAATGCCGATAGAGTTGGTGTACAAATGACGTGATTTAGAATTGTTAGACATTTTTAAACAATTCTAGATGAAGTATTAAAAACTGTTGTAGTTGCTACCACTGAGTTGACTATTTCCATACCCTCGATTGTTTGGAGAATATCCAGGCCTAAAATTATTGCCAAGACCTACAAAAACAAAATTTTGGTTTAAATATATGCAAGCTGTATTTAGTGAATGCAAGAGGAATAAAAAGTAAAATCAAATGTATAATAACCTCCACAGAAGTTTCCAATTCCACCAAGCATGCCACCGCCGCCGCCGCCGCCACCACCACCAAGATTTCCACCCGAGCTTGGGCCTGGTGAAGAATTTAAGAAAAGTTCAATATATCTGTGAGACATGTGGCTTTTATCTTTAGTCATAGCTTTGAGTGCTTCTTCATGAGTAGCAAAATCAACATCGGCTTCACCAGATGCTCTACCACCATTTTCAAGAATTATTCTGATGTTGACTGGTATAAGAGGTCTAAAGAACTGAAAAAAATAAATAAAGTTTTTAATTTATTCAGATTTTATTTATTTATGTTTTTCTTACAAAATTTATATTTGTAACAAATAAATTTATAACCAAATAAAGCACAAAACCTATTTTGTTATAAACAATTTTTACAAATACTTCATCCCTAATTTCTAATGTCATAAAAATTATGAAATTTTTTTCTACAGTCATATATAACAAAAATGAATGAAACTTATTTATTTAAGTATGTAAATATTTTTTTATAAGTTTGATGATGTAAAGCTATATTTGTACTATTACGTTTATTCTTGATAGAAAACGACTTTAATATGATATGACGCACTTTATAGGAATTTCAAGAAAATGCTTTCGTTAAATATTAAGAATTATACTACTATTTCGTTTCATTTAATTCTTTTTTTTAAAGAATTAATATTGTCCTTAAACTGAGTTAGCTTTTCTATACTTTGATTTTTTTCGCATCTTATTGAATATATTGAATCGAATCAAAGTCGCTTCGGCTTCTCGGATTTATTAAACTTTTTAGGAGATTTTTAGCTTATGCAATGAAGTGATTGCAAACACACCAATTAATGATGTTATAATATTTTAATATATTTATTTTTAAAGATTGTTTAAAATTATAAGTAGAACTGTATTACTTTTTGATGATATTTTCTAATATTTTTAAACGTGTAAAAAACTTTACAAAATACCTATAATATTGTACCTTGAAAAAATAATTATTCTTCTAAATTATAAACTACATAAAAACTATGGGACGTGCCTATAGTAACAGCCTAAATGTGCTGCAAAGAGTGCAATATAGACTACTAAAAATAATTAACAGAAATAAATTCATTCAAAATAACCCTATGAAAATAAATCAGTTGTTTGCATATGTATCCCTAGATTATAATTATAATATACTCAAAGAAATGTACTTAAACTCTAATAGTAAAACTAGGAAAATAGTATACCCATTCCAAAAAGAAGCAAGACTGTTAGTAATAAGAGTAGCTATATCATTTCAGTTAAAATTTATAATAGTCTGCCGAATGAGATGAAGACTCTTGATCTTTCTAAGACCTCCGCCAAGGAAAAGATCAAAAAATGGATTAAGGATTACTTCGAAATTGTACTTTTTAAAGAAAATAAATCTTATTGTACTATAGATTTACTTTAAAATGTTTCTAACTTTTAAAAATTCTGTACTATAGCGTTAATTTTGTTATTAGTAATAGTTTTAATTTAGTCTTAAGTCCGGTACCGCGTACAGAAAATTGTATTTCCTCTGCGGATTTACACTATCATTGTAA
>UELX01000017.1:0-38788 GCA_900480035.1 Eupelmus urozonus
GGACAATGCAAGTGGGACGTTTCTTTGTGAGGATTCCAGCCACTTGTTTCGGCTATTTTTTTTTTTTTTTTTTTTTTTTTTCGTGTTTTTACGGAATAAGGGGATTCAATTTTCGTAAAAAAAGATAGCAATTTGTTAGAAATACTTATTTTAGTAGTGTATACTTTCAAAGAAGGCGGTAATAAATGTTGAAACAATACTTTGATGACTGAAGCTACTAAAATAAAGTAGCTAACGAAGGTAAACCTGTCCTTATAGAATTCTAGACGCCTAACGCGCCTAACGACTTTCCTCCCTCATAATTTTAAAAACAAATCAGCCACCCCTAACCCTCAGAGCGATACTCCCCCCAGCCAACCCAGCCAGCAACGAAACCTCCGCGTGTACAACCGCAAAACAACCTTGTCCGCAGCGCCATTATTACAAGAGAGCGAGCCTCCTTGCAGCTCAGGTCTGGCGCGCAACGACAACGCTTGTGTGTGTCCTCTCTTTCTTATAAATGCCCCGCCGAGCTGGAGAGAGCGATATGACCCGCGCGGACCGCCGGGTTAAATTCCTCGGCGCAAGAGTCCTGTAAGTACATACACAATGCGAGTTATTGCCCTGCGCGGGTATATAAGCGAGGACGGCGGCGCCACTGGCGCCTAGGGCGCATAAATCCTGCTCTCGAGAACGGCCGGAGAGATATCTTTGGCAAGCTTTGAGAGGAATGTTTTTGCTGACTTTTTTCGTATTGTTTTAGCTTGGATTTTAATTTTTCTTCTTTGGTTGGAGTATTGGCTTTGAGTGGAGAGATTTTCGAAACTTTGTTTCTTTAATCGTGTTCTTGACGAGAGTGGATCAAATATTTTGTAAAGTTCTGCACAATGTAAATATCGGTTCAGAGAATATGTTTGATGTATAATTGACAGTATGGTAATAATTGAATAAATTCCTATTGGTTTATAAAGAATCAGCAACAATCCATTAAAACATTTAAATAACTTGACAAAAAAGCGACTATTTTATCATTGTATCCTATATTGTCTTATATCACTTTCTTAATCGTTCATAAATTTTTCACCTTTTATTTACGCTCTTACAGGAAATTTCTACCAAATATTATTATTCTTATATTAAATAAACAAAAAAGAAAAAACATCAAATTTGACGGTTCAAAAAATTCAACTAAATGTAAATAAGTATTATTTTTATTTTTATTAATTTTAACATCTATTCAATTGTATTTACTTAAAAATTGTATGAATATTTAAACTTAATAGAATATAATACAAGTTCTTTTAAATGAATAATTTCCTTTTGAAATTACTTACAAAAATTAATTGTATTTAGTACAAAAATTAAACTTTCAAAATATAAATTAGGAAAACTCGCTAAAATGCAATACTTATTACGTTGAACAATTATCATGCTTACTTTTAATCACAACAATATCCTATACGTGAAAACATAATGCATTTATTTTTTTTATAAATATCTAGAAAGCAGCAGAACTGGCTTGCCAAGCAATAATCGTAAAATAATTATCATCCGCACAAATGAAAACACGAGCCCAGCTACCCTTATCAGTCTCCTCCGTCAACCATCTAATTAAACAGTTACCTCGATGGCTCGTTCCTGCCGAAAACTACAAGCCCGGCGACAAAGTGAAAGTCCTGTAGGGCCCCGAGAAACCTTAATAAGACGTGTATACCTGCGATCGTAAATTCTCCGTTGATTTTTATCCTTGGCGACAAACACCAAACTTGCATTAACATCCGTTTGCCCGTACTGCCCTCCAGCCTCGTCTCGACGCTGTGGCGCGTGCGCCCAGACGCCTGGCATCCACCCTTATCTATGGGGGCCCTAGGCAAAAAAAATGTCGGTCAGTTCCGCCGCCAGAAGTGGCGCCTAGATGCGTGTTGATGATAGGATGGTGGAAGACTGAACTTTCCGTTTCTTGTTTTTTCTTTTTTTTCAATGAGGGTGTCTCCTTCATTGAGCTCGCTTGTAAAGGAGTGATGTGTTTGAGTTTTGCACGTCCGGTCTGGTACCGTTAGTTAAAAAGTCGTTACAAACGATGGACTGGTTTTAGTGGCTCATTTTTTCTTTTGGCGTCAGTTTTAAAAGCTCATATGGATAAAATGAAAAGTAAGTAAACCGAGTATAATACATATTTTTCTTAACTTACCATATGTTTTCAAATATTGACTTAATATTACTTAAATATTGTAATTGTTCATTATTAATCAAAATTTTAGTTTAAATATTTAGTTTTATTTTCTCTTTTGCGCAGTATCATAATTTTTGGATAATAGTATTCAGTATCAGAAAATCAACAAAATACAAAAATAAATATCAACGTAGTAGTATTTCTCTAATAAGCCAACATTTTCACCTCGTTAACAACATTTTCTCTTTCCAAAACCATCATTTTGAAAACCCATCCATGCAGCCAACGTCAATCATTCAGCACCCCTCACTTACCTCTCCTAAAACCAAGCCAACCATCAGCATGAATATTCATCGAACCTCCCTATCAGCCCCGGCCCTAATGAAAATCCGTGTCTCCTTTTGCTCTCCGACTCCATATACCCCAACTGTTAAGGCAGGCTGCCACCGCAGGACGCAAGAGGTAAATTATTATAAGAGCGCGTCGCTGCTCTCTCGTGGCGCCCTGATGGACTGTGACGATAGCAGCGCGCAAGAGTCTGTGTACTCCCCGCACACACAACGGGCTCTTCTCGTGTCCTTCGCGCTCGCATAATGCTTGCGCCCCCAAGGCCGTATCGTCCGAAATCTGCCGGCTGCAGTTCGACTCTCTACCTCCTGCGCTTATCTGTCTGGGCAGAAAGGGACGTTGTAGTCGTTTTGTTACCGCGCGCTTGCCTCTTTAAGTTATGGCCGGAAGTATTATCGGGGAGGTGAGCGGAGAAGATGAGCCTGCGCTGACTTTTTGGGCTGGCGATCGGTAGGTTTTGATGACTTGTGCAAGCTAGGTTAGAGAGTCTGGGGACGGCGAATGGTTGTTCATTAGTTCTTTCGAAGTCTTGTGATATTTATAATATTTAACTTCTTTGAAGGTGATTTACTTTAATAAATAATACTGACATTCATATCGCTTGTTTCATTGCGATGATATTTAAAGAAAGTTTTAAAGAGGCCATGGGCTCGATTAAAATCATCGGGAAAGATAACGAAATCCAACCAAAATAAATATAGCGATATGTATGTTTGAAATAAATAATTTATGTGCTGAAGATATATTTATGTAGGTCGAAAACTTGAGCTATATTTTACAAAAATACAATACATGCCAACTGTACAAGCGAGTACCTGGCGAGTACAATAAACTGCATGGAATAATAATCTGTTGAAAATACAAATCTCAGCTTATTCCGGATAGGCTATGATTACCCAACAAATATACTATTTTCATCAAACTTTTATCACAGGATGTATTAATTATATGTATTTTTTTCCATTTAATCCCCTCCTAAATACTTAAAAAAAACCCTCATTTAATCCTTATAAATAAACCAGTCCACATTACGCCGCCCAATCACCCTCGCAATAATCCCGGAGCCTCGAATAAAATAAAAAAGATAAAATAATACGAAATCACGATAATAATATCCAGGCATCGCGCGGACTAATTCAGTCTAATTCGAAGCGTCCATTGAGCTCCGTCCATCTTGCCTGCCGCTAAAAATAGCCGTGTAAAATCGAGGTATATCGGCGGCTCCTCCTCGGCTCATTCACGAAACTCTCCCTCTGCAGGCGGCGTTTACATTCCGGCGCAGAACCATTCGAACCGCAGATAGCGGACCTAATTAAGACGCGAGCTTTTATCGGCCGCGGACGATCGTTAACGCCGATCCCCTTTTTCGCGACTGGCGCGACGCGCGCTTTAAACCGGAAAGGAAAACCGTACGTGCGGATACCTTCGGCAAAACGAACGCAAAAAGAAGGAAGGGTATTAGGAGGGGCTCTAAAGCGAGACAAGGACGGATCATTAGCGTGGCTCGGAGAAAAAAAGTCGATGCCGAGGCTAGACGAATCGGTGATCTCGCGGAGTTAAACGCTGGGCCCGGCGACGATCCATTAACCGAATCGAACGCGCGGCCTCGCTCTAGCTCTCTCGCCTAATTAAGGCTATTTATCGGGAAAACCGGCAGATGGAAACTGAAAAGTCGCGAGCAGTCGATATAGCCGGGGAAAAAGGAGGACTGCCAGCTTTCTTTTTTTACTCGACGATATGTGAGCCTGGATATATATACTACTTAATTCCACGTGACGGAAGAGGCCTCTTTTTGCCTATACCGTATGAGGGGGCCGATTAAAGAGGAAAATGAGCGCGCGCCGGCTGTAATTGTAGGATTCGCTCGCTCAAATATTTATCGCCCGGCGACCGGCGGGGTGTGAGTATATAGATACGGCTTTTAAGCGACACACACACGGCCCAGGTAATCAGGCTCGTTCTTTTTTTCCTCTTTGCTTGGCAGAGCTTTTTAGGAGCTGGACGCGAGGGGAAGGAGGTTCCGAGTGGGCTTTAAAAATAGAAGCAGAGGGTGTAATGCTTATCTATGAGGCCGAGAGGTCATTTCGCTTCGAGTAGTCAATGGTAGTTTGTTTTAAATGCCTGATAAGCGACAAATTTTAAATAAAATTACGTAATATGTTATGTATTGTTATTTTAAGATAATTGTGTGCTCTCTATTTTGTTTGAAAAAAACTATTTTCAAATAAAAATCTGCATGTAAAAATTTGAAATAGTTCTTTGAAAAATATTGCGCGTTTAGTTTATTTTTATATTAACGACTTGAATGAATCAAGTTATAAATGATTTTCAATTTTTCTTTCATTTATTATAAAAGGCCGTAAAAGGTCCTTCGAAATTAATATTCTTCATTTCGATTTTATATTTTCCAATAGAAGTAGGTCAATAGAATTTCAAATTTGCTTCATCGCGGCATACATTAAAGATCGGCCATAAATAAGCGATAAACTATAAATTTTCAGCGCGCTCTCTTAAATAAACAAACCAGCAAAATCTCCTCCAACCAACAGCGTCAGCGCACCCGCCCATAAATCGAAACGAAACTTCCCAGCAACAAAACGATTTTTCTCTTGGCTCGCCCAAACACGACAGACAAGACATCACAAAGCATCAGAAGCAGCAGCAGCAGCAGCAGAAGAAAAAAGGGGTGCGAGGGTGTCGAAAAGGCGCGATAAATCAAATCGACCGGTTGTCTCGTGCAGAGAGAAAGAGAGAGAGCCGCTCGCGGCCAGCTCCCGATATCGCGCCGTATAATGAGAGGGAGAGAGAGAGAAAAGAAGGGGCCGGCCGAGAGAGCGAGAGAAGAGCGCGTGTCAAATCGTAAATCCCTTTAATTCGTTCCTAGGCTTTAGCACGCGCGCGAATTATATAACTGCGCCGGACGCGGCACATAAATTCCAGACGCCGAGCGGACCGCGCCGCACTCGTTAAGGGCATTATCGGAGTTATGATTTCAAAAAGAGAAAGACCTGGCTGAGGACATTTTTATAATTAGAAGCTTGATTATCATCAGTGCTGTATGCTCGGGACTTATTTAGCGAGATGCAGAGTTTGCTGTTTTGGAAAGAGAGTTTTTGAGAATTTATTTTTACTGAAAGTAGTAGGTTACATCGTTTACTTTTTATTGTAAATAATGAATAATTTATGTGAATGAAATTTTTATAGGAGAAACGTGCTAATGAAGTAAGTAGTAAGTTTTAGTATTTAGAATTTTCATCTTTGACAAATCGAATTTTCTTACGAAAGTTGGTTTTTATTGACCAGTTTTGAAAAAAAATACTTCTGAAAAAATTGTTCAAAATATTTTCAGGTTCTTAATTACTACCGGAATTAAAAAATCTTTATATTATTAAATATTAAAAATGTTTGTATTTTATCATCAATATTTAATGATTATCAAAATATTTTATTTTTTAAATAATTTACCAAACAAGTACAATCATTACTAAATTTATTTACAAAATTTGTTTGTTATACTTTTACATAATATGTATATATCATGATTACATTTGCTGGATTTCATTCAATTGTTAAACTTCACAATTTCATATCATACATTCTGTTCAACCACAACGCAAACTCCGAAAATTCCCTAAATCTTTTTAACTATTTTTAAACATTTCTAAAGCGCAATCACAAAAATTGCTAGCCACTGCATAATCGATCGTATCGCATCAAACCACAGAACTACATGCATGTGCGTTTCCGCGAATTTAGCTGACCTCCGCACGAGCGAACCGTCTACCACGCGCGTATATCCAGTTACGTTACACCGAAAAAAACAGGGCAAACATGTTGACGCGTGCATACAGCTAATCCGCAAAAAGTTCGAAAAAAATGATCGTCGTCGACAGGAAACAGGAAATGCGATTGCGAAATCAGCAGTGATCAATGGCTAACGTACGCTGGAAGGTGCTGCTGATGCAGAATCTAGCTTGCTGGTCAGGTGGCTCGGCTGAATGAAAAAGAACTTATGAATGAATGCGCCTTTGTTGTAATATGATGATTGCAAAACGTACGGGATCAGATGCTCGATTTCATTCATGCTTAGTTAATGAATGGCGGCTGGCTTGACTTTTTTATTTCACTTTTTTTCCGATAACGGACTCGCGAAAGTTGATACGGTCGTTTGAGTGATATAATGAAGACGCTGAATTAGATATGTAGGAGGATTCAAATCAAATGCTATGTTTCGTCGTAATAATTGACATAATGTGTAATAATAAATTAATTTCCTTTGTAATAATCATTCTGATATCAACGTAATGTGATAGCCCTGCTGGCATCGACAATTCAGGAATTCAGTACATCATTAAATTTTTAGTTTCAAGTAAATATTTATATGGTAGGATATAATTATTAAAACTATAGTTTACATCAGATTGATATTACAAAAAAATTCAAAATTATATAACAACAATGGATTTTCATTGAGGAAGGTAGACGTTAAGGAAAACCAGTCAGAATCAAATTCAAAAAATTAGTCCGACGATTCGATGGTATTTTGTCATTCTCCTCAGGTTATAACTTTATTAATAAAAATTGATTTTCATAATCTTCGATAGCAGGAGAGCTTGCATTGTCTTAACTTGAATATTTATTATTATTTTTAATATATATTGCAGTGTAATTGTTAGATTTGTATAAATTTAAAAAGTTGCTCTTTCAAACTATATATTTTCGAATTATATCTCGGGGATTTCCAATTGCGGGCTATATTAAAACGGTTATTCAGAAAACGAATTAGTGAAAGTTTTCAGCAGAAGTGTATATTTAATGCGCTCCATCGATTTTAAATATATAAGCGTATAATTTAAGAAGTTAGATGCGCGCAGACGACACTCGCACATAACAGGAAGTTCATTATTAGATTAGTAAGTATTAGCGGTATCGGATAAACCTAAATTAAATATCAAGCGTGAAATATTTAATTGACACTTGTGCATACTTGCTTGATTATAATAGCTCCTGACAGTTCCAATTTTATAACGCATACATTTATAAGCAGCCGCTTCTCGTTGCTGCATCATTCAATTCGTTTCCGTGTTGTCGCCGAGGATAAAGTTAAATTTGCGCTTTATTCTGTTTCGTTTAATATTGAATAATGCTAGACTTTGCTTTATTGGAAACAAAAGTGTATTTATTTAATTAGATTAAAATAGTATTTGACTATAAGTAATCCACTCGTCGGATTAAATTTAATTAAAAGTTAAGTTTAATATGAATTTCGTTCAGAGTTTCGTGCTCATTAAACATTAATTTAGCAAAAAAGTTTTCCACACGTCTAATGAGTAGATATTACATATACTTAATTAAATAAATATGCTTTAGTAAAAGAAATAAATAAACGTCAATTTTATTTATCAATTTAATGTTTCTTGAAATCATTTAAAACAATTGCTATCATAAAATACAAAGTGTGTTTATATAATCATACTTCAGATTGTAACATAAATTATAGAAACCACTCAAAGGATTCATTCACTACTTTAGCTTACTAATATAACACTATGTCATCATAAAACGAAAAAATTACATTCGACTGATTTGAGCCGAAAAACACTATATTTACTCTAATCGACTTACGCAAAAATGTAGCCAACACCCCCTAAATACAGAGTCTGAAAATGCCCAGACGAGCGCATCAAAATCAAAACACTTCATGGGCGGAGAGTGCGTTTGTAAGCGTGACACATCGATTAAGGAAAAGTGTGGCAAAGTCTGTGCGACAAACCGTCCTCGCGCGCACGCACGCGTGCATTAGTCAAACAAGGCGCGTGCTGGAAATGAATGGCCAAGGACACGCGTTCTCGTAGTTTGCAGGACTATAGCTTGTGCAGGCGTGGAGATGAGCCTGGTAATTTCGTGCTGCATTTGTATTTGTGTATTGAAGGCAGAAGTGTTTGGGAAAAGATAGAGGATGTAAAACTGTTAGATAAAAGCAGAACCAATAACTAAATTTATATTACTTTTAAAAAATGAACCTTGGTTTATTTAATATTCTTAGCAAATAAAATGGATGCAGACAAAGCATCGGCATCTTTCCCCTCTAAGCAGCCACGAGCTTATTACAGGAAAGCTCAGCCAACGCGCAAACGAAACTCGAATATAGAGCTATGAACACGCATATCCGATGACTGCTGCGCGGCACGATAACTTTATGCGCTTTATGGGCTCGACAACTACCAGCAGAGCTTGGCGTTATGATTATTCACTGGGACACTGTGTTTTATCGTCGCGGTCTCGGGCTCAATTTCGCGCGATTATAATCGAGTTGTAGAGCCGCGTTACGGAGGATTAGTATATATAACCGGGCCGAATGGTTTACGAGTTCGTAACGACCGATGCAGCACGCACAAGTGACATAGCTCATCCTTACGATCGCCGGCAGGATCGTTCGCAAGCTCGCGCGCTAGCTACTATCCGTTATTGCTGCTCGCGTTTTGATTGTCAAAACTTATATACTGCTTTCGCCCCCCGCACTCGTATATACCTACTTTTTACTGTTTTGCGTTTTGTCTTTTCGGCCTTTTATGGGGACTGCAGGCGAGCGAGCTTTCAAAAAGAACGAACGTCGGCTTCACGTGCAATATCGTAATTTTCGTGCTGCTGCTGCTGTTATGAGTTTAACGGCTTTCGATCGGATTCAACTTTAAAATGGTTTTTTATCTTGGTGTAAAAGGTGCGTCTCTATTTAATATAAAATACGCATGACTTATGAAAAAGGTTATTGTATGTGATAGGAATAATATTAAGTTAAATATCGCATTAGTGTTTTAAGTTAAATATTAAGCACTTAAATATTATATAACCCTATTAGAAAATTAACCATATTCTGGCCAGGAATGACATTAGTTAACCAGATATTCTGGCCAGAATATGGTTAATTTTCTACTAGGTCAATATCGTAACAATATTGACTAAAGGTAAATATTGCTTCAATGTCACACATGTATATATTTATTCTAATGCTTCAAAAATACTGATTAAGCTTCAATAAATGACAACAGTCGTAGTACCATTGCCTAAAATATCGTTAAAATATTTTCCCTCTTTATTACCACACTAAAAGCCTCTATCAAAAAGCAATTAACAGCATATCCCAAAAGAATCAGTATTCCGCCTCTCCAAACAGCTCACCTCCAGCCACACCAGGCGCTTCCATTCCACCCCATCCACGAACTCCTCTGTCCCCCCGAGCATTCGGAATCTCGCGTCGCATTCGAGAAAACCACAGAGCGGCGGCGCTAATTTTCGGAATTCGCGCGCGCGGCTGACCGCCGCTCGGTTTTTCTCCTCCGCGCGCCATAATATCGGCGTGCTCCCTCCGCTGGCAACCGCAAATAACGCGGGGCCGAATATAAGGGAGAAAAAGCGAGCGCTGTACAAGCAATATAGGGCTGCGCGGGCGATGATATCGGCATGCCGGAGAGTCCCTCTCATTCGTCGCATATCGATGTCGTTGTCCGGCCGATATGAGATATCGCCAGCGGACGGCCCGTAGGCGCGATAATCCACATAAGTCACTATATTGCCCGCCATACCTCACGGTCTCGTGACATACCAGCCGACACCACACCCACCAGGACCCATTACTCTCTTTTCTGCTAGCTTTCTCTGTGTTTGTGCGGGTTGCCGGTGTGAGATACTTCGATTCGCTCTTCTTTTGACGAGTATATTTGAGCCGCTTCAGCGCTCGCTTGTAGATCAAAGGGCATGCTGAGGGCACGGCTGTCGCTGTTTAATTTCTTTGTTTTATGAAGAACTAGGGGTTGAACAAAGGGATTATTATGTGTATGCGAATTTTGAAAGCTTTAATCGACATTAAAGAGTAGTTCAATAATTCTCTTACTATAATATTAGAAAACTTGATGAAATAAGTTTTTATAAAGTTTGTTTTCTCGTAATTTTCCGAAATGTTTCGTTAACGTCAAAAATAGCATATTGTTATACATATTTTAACTGTGTGAAATTTTAAAAATGTTTTATGTATTTAATACATTATTCACATTCGGAGCCTTATAAATACAATATATCTGAAATAAAATGAACATTTTTAACCAACTTTTTTTTTAGAATAAGATACATTTCTTCTACTTCTATTATTTCGGGAACTCGATAAACGAATTTCACTGATGAATTTTTCCGTAGATTCAATAGAGTGTACGAAATTCGGGCTTAGAAATAGCCCTTCGCTTTAGCATTATTGGTATCAGGAATTCCAAATTTTCTAATATCATAACTGTCTGGGTTCAACCTAAATTTGATAATAATATGTATTATTAATAAAAAAATTTCACAATATTATTGAAAATACATGTAATTCATAATTCAAAGAATCTAACCAAATCCAAAAATACTCCAAGCTCGATAATAGTAACAAAAGAAAACACCAGCTCATCTAGAACCCAAAAAATAAAAGCCATTCCAATACCCCCCACCCCCCGGGGCAACTCGATCCAGCACTCCTCGGAATAATAGAAAAATTTTCCCCGCCGCTGGCTGCAATTTCAGCTCGCGAAAGTCTAATGCCGTACTAGAAAACAATAATGAAAACGGAAACCGCAGGAAGATGCACTCGAGAGTAGCGGTATCGACAAGCAGCAGCGCGGCAGCAACAGCAGTCTCCGCCCCGGCGCTTTTTGCGCGCGCTCTGTGTAATCAACGGAAGAAAAATAAAAGAAGCAACGGCTGCAGCTCGCGTATCGCAAATCGATTTTTCCTCTCTCTCTTCTCTCTCGCAGGGGGGAGAGAGAGAAAAAGCGATTCAACTCGCTCGTTTTAATTCTCCTCGTTTCTCTCTCTCGTCGCTCTCCGCAATTGGCTACGAGTCGTAGCAAGGGAGTATATACAATAAACGAGGGAGAGAGTGCAGCGAGAAGAAAAGTACGAAGGTGGAGAAGTGTAGCTTCGTGCGCTGCTGCTGCTGCTGCTCTGGCTCTGCTCGCTTTCGTGTTCGCTCGCTTTGAGCTTTTATTGTTTCGACTTCGACTTCTGACCGGAAGAGCGGAGGTACGGTTTAAATTGATTGTCTGATATTGTGTGCGACGATTTATAGTCAAATATATTATTTGCAATTATTGGCGTGGTTGATTTTTTAAAGTGTACGTTTGTAGGTGCTGTGGGCTTAGTAGTTCTAGTAACACGCCAGAAATTCAATAAATCAAGAATTCTTTTATAAACTTTAAGTATTTTTTATGACGCACATTACATATATATCTACTTTTTATTTTACGTTGAACTAATTATGAAAAGCTGAAGAAAGAAAGCCAAATACTTGTTCAGAACAAAGAAAACTAATAACGCAAATCTAATACTTGTATGTCTAAGAAGCACACAAAAATTCACCCACGTATCGGGCAATACGTAAGTTATACATGAAATCATCGCTTCAATACGAGTGCTTTGCAAATAGTATACCGAGTAATTGGAATCTAGTTGGAATGGAATATGATGTTCTTGGAGTCTTCACTTTCGATGGTCGCGATAATGAGTCTGTCGCTGAGAAGCAATTGAACGGCAAATTTATTTGCTATGCTTTGTCAATGTGTAATGGTTGTTTAAATTTTTGTTAACATTTTCCAGGTAACACAGTAATGCCACGTGGATGTAGTTAACTGTTTATCACGAGATGGAAGATCTTTACTTTGTTCACTTTGTATAGAAATATTCATAACAGTTGAATGAAACAAAGAGATTATAATTAAATTCTAATACACTTGATCTTACTAA
This sequence comes from Eupelmus urozonus, assembly GCA_900480035.1. NCBI lineage: Eukaryota > Metazoa > Arthropoda > Insecta > Hymenoptera > Eupelmidae > Eupelmus > Eupelmus urozonus. The sequence continues at coordinate 12,272 of UELX01000017.1, forward strand.
CCTAAGTGAATAATGATAAAAAAAAATAAGGGAAACAGAATTAATGACAAACCGTAAGAATTACAACTGTATAAAATTCAATTACGGGCATTAATTTATTAGCGCGATCCCATAACAAACCACAATAAATCAGGGAAGTTCATAAAGAAACAAGAGAAGCAAGACAAGAAGTCCAGTAAATCACGAAAAATAGCTGAGAGCAGCGATCTGAGGTCCCCGATGCCCGCGAGCCTCGGTAGCCTGTTCGGCTAAAAGCAGCGTTCATTAAGCACTTTCTCGCTTGCCAGCACATGACGATCGCGTGTCAAAACAACGTAGGCGCTGATCCTGACAGGATGAGGAACGACGATTCTCGAGCGTGGTATCGTCCACCCGCGCTTCCCTATTTGTCTCTCCTTTCTCGAGCGACGACGCGGCAGAGCTGACCCGGGAGCCCCTTAATATCCGCCTTTCTCAGCGATTCTCGCGCGCGCGGCCGCGAAATTAATAGCCGGCTAAGTGCCGCTTAATATATTGCCTCGTAAATATCTTCGCGACTCGCCGAGCTCTGCACTGCGCTCTCGTGTATTCGTTTCGGCTACTGTCGACGTCCAAAAATCCCGGGGACTTTTGCGGGACGCTTGCAGAAAGGAGCTTACTGGATTCGATCGTCGGTTGGATTTGCTTTTGATTGGCTCTATAGTGGCAGATTTTTTCTTTTTGGAAATGTTGAGAGTTTTTAAATTTAAAGATTGAAATCTTTACTGCTTCTTTAGCAAATTTAATACTTTTTTTTTTAAATTTGGAAATAATACTTTATCTAAATTTAACCCTTGAGAAAATCACTGCAAAATAATATTCAAGATAGTCTATATTTTAAACTTTGAATGTAAGAGCAAATCCAAATATAAATATATAATTTGAATTGACAGATACGTGAATTTTGGCCTGAGAGATATTATGAGAAAAGTCGATACTTCTAACATTTTACAGTGTAATAGACTCTACGAAGCTATATATATCTATTATTTCTATTTTAACCTCTCAATGTTTTTTCATAAAATATAACTCCTCTCATCCTCTCGTCCCCGGCATTATTGAATTATACCGCAAATCCAAAGCAGCCAGCAATTAATATAGCGCTCAAAAAATTATTATAATCCAAATTTTTTCCCGACCCGCGGAGTCTATAAATTAGCTACAGAACCCGCAGACCACCTCTCTCTCTCCTACACCCCCGACGGGAATAAAAAGGCTCGCGCGCTCGGCAAGAAGGTGAAAAAAGAGAAACGCGCCGAAGACGTGCACTCGAACAATGCCAGGAGCAAGCCGGCACTCTAATCCCACGCGAAAAATAAAGGAGCGGCCGGCCTCCCCTTAAGTATTGTCTCCGGGCGCTCTCTCCGCCTCTCCTTAAACACGCCACCCCGCGTGAGAATAATTCCAAAAATTAGATCGCCGACCATACATTAAACCCTTTCTTCCCCCTTTTCTCCGGCATTGCCGAGTGCGTATATACGAGGCGCCTCGAAGCGCGCCCACACAGGCTGCTATTGGCCATCGGTATTGTGAGCGCTATATAGGTGGCTTCTGCTCTTACTTCTAGTGTCTGCGCAATTAATTATACTCTTCGGGTATGTTTGAAACGTAGCTTAGAATAAATTATGCACACCGTTAATTTTAAAATCGTTCATCGATGCAGTTGCTGTATACTGAACACTCAGTCCTCCTCTTTCCAAATCCTCTGCCGCAAAAGTACGAGCATCCGCATCCCCGATCAATCCATCGGTGCTCGTCTCCCCAGAAGCTTCGAGCCCGGACAAACACAGACTCAGGGAAGGGGGGATGAGAGAGAAAGAGCCAGGAACACGGTCCCGCGGCTTCGTCTCCACCTTTTTATTGTGCGGCCTCTCCACGGAGAGAAAGAAAGACACGCCAAAAGCAAGCAACGAGAGTCCCGGCTGGAAGGAAAAAGGGAGAGAGAGCGCTTTATTTATCGGCGCGGTGGCGCTAGGCGGCGGCATTTTAATTGCGTCCGTCCGGCACTTGCTCCTGGCAGAAGAGAGAGAGAGAGAGAGCGGCCGCACACCGGGGCTTGATACATGCGCGACGACCTCCACCTTCTTGCCCGCAGCCCGCGTATATAAAGCAGCTGCGCGCCGGCAGCCATTCCTCCTGTCGGTGCCACCCTGTTGCTCTGATTGGAAGCAAGCGCGGGGGCAGAGGACGAACAATGAGGAGGAGGACGAGGAATAGACGAGAGAGGAATGGATGGATCGAGCCGACTTTGGCTTGTTTTTTTCTTTCTTTTGTTTTTTAGCTGAAGCGTGCGTTGCTTTTAGTGGACTGGCGAGAGAAGCTCTTTGAAGCGAAGGCTTCTGCGGAAATTTGAGCTTGCTGTAAAATTATACGGAATTGTGACAAGCTGGAATTGTCCTGACGTCAATCGATGCTGGGCAAAAAAAGGTTTGTAACAGGCTGGGTATGACTGAAATATACTTTTCTATACGCGATCCCTGAAGGGGTGCCGAGTTACAGTATCAAGTTTTTTTGGTGAACTTAAGCTGCTTTCTAAGCAAAACTTATACGTACCTGACCAAAAAAACTACTAAAATATGACTCATCTTCCATATGGTCATGTTATATCGATCGTTTTAAGTAAAAGAAGTATTTTTGGTCTTCAAACAGCTTAAACTTACAATGATATTCTTTAAAAACTCAGCATATTATAAAAAATTTTATCAACGCAAAAGCCAGTTATAATCCCCTTCATACTAGAAAGCGCATCTTGTTTTCAGCTCCCTTATCAAAAAACCGCCCGACAACGTCACAAACGTGGATCCAACTTTCTCACGTCCCTTACCCTCCCTAAAACCAAAATCGAGAACCTGAAAAAAGTCCGTCTTTGGCCAGCCGTTCCGCAAAACAGTCCCGCGTATTTCAGGCGGGTTATCATCGCCAGATCTACAGCGGGGACAACATCGCGGGCGCGAAATTATTTATTAGCGTCCTCCTACTTCGTTAGCAGCTCCGCTCGTTCTCTTTCTGTCTTCACCACGAGCTGAAAAATAGAGAGAGGATTCGACCTTAGCGAAAGAGTTCTTCAGTCCGGAGCCGTTAAAAAGATTAATGTGCTAAACTCTCTAAACTCGAAAAAGGTCAGCTAGCTGTGAGGGAGGAGCGGTGTATTTTATGTAAGCCTGAGTGTGTTTAAGGTACTACTCTAGCTGGACGGATTTGAGAACGAATGTTTGTTGGAGGTCGTGCTGGGTTGTATTCAAAATTAGATTGCATAATTGGGTTAATCAATTTGAAGTTTAAATAACTGGTGCATGACTGCCTATAAATAATATTTTAGTAACTAATATACTGATAAAAATTAAATTCAATATTTAAATAATAGTTTTTTATATAGTAATTTTAAAAAGAATAAGTATCATTGGAAAACGTTCTTTAAAATAGCTCTATTAGGATACAAAGTATTTGTGTTGTTTTGATGAGCTTACTACTTTAGTAAGTAAGCTACAGGCCGCTTAGGAAAAATGTGTTATAATTATAGTGCCACTATAACGAGCTGAAAAGATCATTCAACAAGTAGAGCCAGCTCTCAGTGCAAGATAAAAATCTGAACCCAACTGTATTTATCCAAGCGCATTAAACCAATAGCTCTCCGGGGGCCCCATCCCACCGCTGTAACCACAAAAGCTGGAAAAATCACGCGCGCTCTTGAAATTCATAGTGTTACTCTAGCGGACATCGAGAATCCGGCTAATGCGGCCCGCTAATCCTTGCGGGAATGAATTACCAGCGGTCGGCCCGATGGAAATCCCTTAAAATTTCGCCGGGGGAAAAATATTTGTCGGGCGTGTCCGGCATTGTGTATAAACAGATCGTGACAAGGCTGTTTTCGAATCGTGACGAGTGAAACGGATTTCGAGCGATCGGCATTTTTTCCACGCGCGCTCGCGCAAGCTGAGAAAGCATTCGACTCGGGCTAATCGATCGATCATCGAGTGCGCGCGCGGCTTTGTTGCTGCACACGCGTCCTAATCGACGATTGTAACGATATATACCGGCGACGTTTTTTTCTTGATGGCGGTTCTAAAAGCGCTTGTTTTGCAGAAACGTTTTAAAAAGCGCGGGCTTGTATAATTATCGATATTTTTTCGATGGCGAACGAGCTTTGATTAAGAGATCTCGAGATAAGATTAAATTAGCAATTGCGAAATTTTAATTAGCTGATAAAAATGGGAGTGCGATTTATTTGCACTTTCACTTTGGCGAATTTGTTTAGATTAATCTTCATACGAAGTGGAACTACAATTCGACGTTATATATACGCAAAAGCCTTTCGCCCGGGGGGCCCTTAATTAATCGAAAACTCATATCCGCTCAAACACTCGACTCATCGCTACAAGCCACCCGTTCCTCATGTAAACCCCGTCCGCGTCTCTTACATATTAATCTCTCAGAGCCCGGCCATCACATTAATTATCCCGCAAAGTCTTTTTCCACATTTCCACTTTATCCTTCCAAGAAGATCGTCAAGAAGTTGGCTAATTCAATGAAAATGCCAGAGTGCTGAGGGGGGGGGGGGGGGGGGGGGGGGGGGAGCCTAGAGGAGTCTCGCGGAGAGTTTGCCATTGCAGATGTCGCAGCGGGGCTCGTACGAGTTTATACGAAGAGTACAGTTCTCGAGTTGGCCGTCTCCTTAGCAGCAGTCCCCCCCGATGCAATTAAGGAGCCGCGCGGACAGTAGTTCGTGGCTGAATTATTCAGCAGATGTCGCACGCGAAGGGAGAGAGAGAGCTGCGAGCGCGCGCGCCGGATTTGTAACACCCGCGCCGCAAACTCGCTCGCCTTGCGGCCTGCTCACGTCGCGTCTTCGAGGCGCGCAGCGCAGCCTCCTGTGTGGCTCTCCGTCTCGCTCTCCTGCAGCCTGCTAGGCTCGGGCTGATGTTGCTCTGAAGAAGAGAGAAAGGGAGCAGAGGCGCAAGAGGGGAGTGAGAAGAACTTGGGAGGCTGTTGCCGCGCCTCTAGGACTATCGGTGCGTTAAGACAGAACGTAAAAATTTAAATAAAATTTCAGCCTAAGATGGATTTACTGACGCGTTAGATTAAAAGTAGTGAGTGTCGGTTATTTCAAATGGTTAAGCATACACATTATACTTTTATTTATTGACCATGTTTTAAAGATTGTACTTGCAAGTAAGAAAAGATTCTTGTAAAAAAAATGACCAAAGATTGGAAAAGAAACTTCACACAATATTAAAAAAACTATATAGAAAATACAATTTTGTCACTGTTAAACTGGATTTATTGAAAAATTGTACAAAGTAACATAACAATATAACCACAAGAACACTATAAATGCACGTTTAATAACTTGCCAAGTCCGGCTTCCCCAATAAATAGGTAAACCAACGGCGAACCGCGTCGCTCGCCTCCAGAAAGCCAGAGTCATAATGAAAAATGGCAGAGCAAAATAAGAGCGAGCGGCCGAGTAAATTAAAACTCGAAAAAAGGAAGGAAACTAGCGCAAAAGTAAGCGCGAGGAGCGGGAGGGACTTAGGTGTGATACCCGGAGTGCTGCTAGCCGCGAGATTCCGCCGGCTGGAGCAGCCGCGCCAGGAATCTTAACGAGTCTCTCTCTCTCTCTCTCTCTCTTTCCCCAGTCGCTTAAGTCCAAACTTATAACCGGCGAGCGGTCTTACATTAATCGCTCGGTTTTATTCATTTGCGAATTAGAGCGCGCCGGCGCGCTCTGGCACTTTTATGGAAAATCGACTCTCGATTAGCGTCATCGGCAAAGGGGATTAAGGAGAAAGATTATGTTGAAGTTTAATGAATTTTAATAAAGTCGAGCCGGCGATGCCGGACTATTACACTCTTAGGTGTTGTGTGCTTTTTCCAAGATTGACGCTTTGCTAAAGAGACGCTTATTAGCATGCAGAAATGTGCATTTTACGATCAATGTGCTTACTTGTAATTATTTTAATTTATACGATTTAGACGAAAGTATTTGAGATTTAGCAAATAAATATACAAGTTTATTGGAAATATTTGTAGATGCAATGTTGATAATGTAAATTAAGTGTTCTAATGCTTTCAAAACTTCTTAGGATGTAATTAACGTCGCTTTTAACCGAAATGCAGATAAGTTGGGAAACACGATGAGGTTCACATAAACTGTAATATTCTCTTACGATGTATATAAAGTGGAACAGCGAAATTAAACTTTGATGCAAGTAATTATTTGATTTATTTGGCATTACTAAATCAGAAAAATGTTTCTAAAAAAGAAAATCACGTCATTCTTCAACTTGACATTCCCAATTAATTTTCAAAGTCGACACGATTCCCGCAAAAAAAAATAATGTTTCGACGATCTATAACTCCAATAATCATTCCCAGCCATTTACACTTCTACGAACACGCGTAAAGCCACTATTTCGCAAGATTTTGCAAGCATCCCCGCGCTCATACGCTCACCTCGCTGACCGTACCGGCAAAAACTCCCTCGTCTACTTTTTATCTAAGACCAACACTCGCTATAGCACCTCAACGCGCGAAAAACAAGCTATCCTCATAAATAGCAGTGCAAAAAAGATCCGGAGAAAAAAGCAGCACCCCGGCTTTTTTTTCTCAAAATTTTTATCGCCGATCGACCGCAGGAGAAAAATACTGGCAAGGTGCCGCTCGCACTTAAGCTTGGCCGTCTAATGCGCATATATTTCACATTCACGTCACTCAGGCGCTCGCTGCGATCTCTCCTCGAGGCGCTCTTTCGCGTGTAATGTAGCTACGTACGCGCTCCGGCTGCCACTTAAGCGCTCGGCTGCATTTGCATTTTGTCGGAGCTACCGTTACGCGCGCGAGACGACCGCAGTCGGAATAAGAAGGATGGAAATTGAGAGCGGAAAAGAGGAGCTACCTTCGAGAGCTGGGCGGATGGATTTGCGTGTTGCTGCCCGGCGGGTTGTCGCTTTGATGGGTGATGGGGGGAGTGGGATGTGGATGGTTTGATGGGAGTTTGGAGAAGTGAGCGTTATAATTTGGAATTATTTTTGAATTTATTAATCTTTTGCTTTTTCACTGAGAAAACTTTCTTTCTGAAAAAACACTATTTCTTTTTTTTAGAAAATATGTGCAAGATCCAGAAGTGTATGTGTCTATGTACACGTGAGCGTACACGTGTGTGTTGTGAAACTAATAAACAGATTTTGATCTAACAATGCTTTTTTCTACAAAGGATGGAGATTCATCTCTTTTAATCCACAAGGATTTATTATTTTCTATTTTTGGTGCAGTTTTCTAATTCAAAAAAGTTTCAATAATATCTTTTTTTGTATCAAATGTATTTTCGTGAAGTTTTGTATTTAAGAAAAATGCTTAGTGATAAAAATTTATATATTATTTTATATTTTTATTGTTCAAAATAATTTTTAGAACTTATTACTTTAAATATTTTTTAGCATCAGAGAAATAATAATAGTAGGAGGGGAGACGGAAGTCGAATTCAATGAAATAGACTAAAATTGTATTATTTATTTTTGTTTTTAATTTGATTTCATATTAAGAGCTATTTAAAACATATTTCTTTTGAAAATACTTAAATAAAGTGAAATACTGAATATCAATGAATTAGCAATGGTATTTTATTTTACGTGAAAAGTTGCATTATATTCTAAATTGGCGGTAGTAGAGTTTCTGTACAAGAAATACTACAAGAATTTTCACTTCGTTACACAAAAAACTTTGTTAAAAAAACTGAGCTAAAGTTTTTTGTCAATCTTTACTTTCAAAAAAATTAACTGTATGTGCCGTATTCTACATCTATTTTTAAGTAACAATTGTATTGAATCATTTTTCTGTATTCGAACAAAGTAACTGATTTTTTTTGTAAATTATACTGTATGATATAGATTAAATTTTCTATTATTTTTCAAATAATAAATAATAAAGAATCTATAAATCTACATTATTCAAATACTCCACATATATGAAATAGAAACTTATGGCGCCTTGAGCTATCAGGATTAAGTTTTTTACACGTGTAATTCAGTACCTTGAGCCTTTAATGGCCAAGTCTCGAGTTCACGATTTCGAAGAAGAGCAGTTTTAAATATCTGACCGGTAGGCAAGCGAGCTTTCGACAGAAACAACAAAGGATCTTCATTCAAAGACTGAAAATATTTCAACTTTCCTAATTCAATAAAGTATAAGTGAATTTCAATCAGCTGAAGAATTAATAGGCGGGCATAATTTTGTCTGATTTATTCAAAAAGTCAGTTATCTATTCCACTTTGTAAAATAGCCTAGAAAAACAGAGTGCCCCTCAGCAGCGAACAAGCAGCCGGCGAGGGATCAGATCCACGCTCGGTATATACCGCCAACCAGCAATTAACGCCCTTATCATCGGCTTCGTTTTTAATCCAATTTTTTTCACCGCGGGCGGCCGACAAACAATTATAACGCTCATTAAACGAGCGCGCGGCGTCGTAATTCACGACAAAACTGCAGGCGTGTAGACGATAGGGAGAGAGAGTGAGAGAGAGAGAAATCGCGATGTAACGGCTAACGGGCCACGACGATCAATCCAGCAGCGGTGCGCTGATTGCAGAGTGCATTGTATGCGCAGAGGGGAAAACAATTAACCCTAATAACAGTATTAAAGCGTCACGGCTGCTGCTGCTGCTGCTGCCGGTGTTGCGAGCACCGCAACGAAATGCCTGTCTATTGTTTCGCCCTGCGGGGCTGCTCTGCTAAGATTGTGAAAAGGTTCAGCTGTGATTTTTTTATTCTAGAGTACTTTGTTGGGTAAGGTAGAAGACTATAAATCAGTAATAAACCTATATAAATAGGTTTTTAGATTTTAATTTGACAGAAAGTATTGGATTTGAAATGTCAAGTTTCTTTAGTTTTTCTATTTAATATTACAGTAAGCTTGTAACAATATTGCATTTATATAAAGTTTTTAACCGCTCAAAACAATAAAACCAAAATTATTTGAAATCGCGAATTGTACATGTCGATTCCAGCCAACAACTAGCCACGCATCCATTCGCTAATTAACGAAGAAGCTCATATCGCCTGGCAATTTTACTGTCCGACCGCTTTGTAAATCGCCAGCCAGTATGTACATCGAGCTCCTCTCTCACATCCACACACACACACATACACACACTCTCTTCTCTCTTTCTCAGAGCAAGAGAGCTCGGTATATATTTCGTGCTAATTGTCAGTGGGTGTTATCGTCGATCTCATTATACGCATACCGCGTGCGTGTATGGCTCGCGCTCCGCGCGCGGCTATCTTCGCGGGGTGGTCGCTTGCAGAGGGAAAACGCAGCAGCAGCAGCAGCAGCGAGGTGTGAAACGCGTTTGTCGCGACATACGAGAGCTGAGGTATAGGTATACGAATGAGACGACGAGATAAGAGAGAGCGAGGAGCGAGGAGAAGAAGGATGATTATAATAGGGACTGGGGGAGCTGGGATTGATGGAGTTTAGGTGATGGTGGGCTTGAAATTTTGGATATTGATTGTGTGGTTGTTTGAGGAATTATTGTTGTATAAAGAAGTGTAGAATTTTAGGGTAGGGCTGTTTTAGAGTTTTGCAATAGTGCAAGAAGGTTGTAAGAAAACTGGTTCTCAGATTCATCAGTTGTATTATCCTACATCTTGAGAAACTTGTTTTCAACAAATTTGTGGGATACTTTTTTTTAATGCAAGTTTTAAAAATAGTGCGATGTTGAATGCATATGTTGAATTAAATTTAAAATTTTATCAAGATATTTTTTGTTAACGTTCACTGGAAAATTGAATATGGATAAAAATATATTTATATAGATGTTTTTATTCAATTCTTTTGATGAATATGTAGGTATTATATGCACAAGAATACTTTATAAAGAGAATAAAATAGAATATTCTAAAAATTTATTTCCTTTGTTTACAATATATTCAAGTTATTTTCAGCGACAGGCTAAAAATTACCATCTATTCTTAGCATTAATATTATCGTCGACCATTATTTCATCAATAATTTTTTTAAAATTCAATACAGTTTATGACTAACACTTTGGCTACTGCAACAACGAAAAGCGATCATCTAATGTCTCTTATGCTTCTTTTGAAATGCATAAGCAATACGATAAGCAATCACTATAATACTTAAAAGTTATTAATAACCAATGCCTTCAAAAACAAAATAAAAAAAAATTTCCAAAAAATATTAACCAAAGCAACTGTAGACCCATCGAAACGAAAATGAAAAGTCGAGTGCAGGCGAGAGAATTGCTCAGGCTGCAGTGGCTTTGGCGCAGGAGCGGAGGCGCGATAAAAGGAAGGTGTTGTAGCCGTAGCTCCTCTCGCGTTGCCAGGCTCGTTTAAGTCCCCGCCGATGTCAGAGCCCGAGGCCTGTGTTCGATCTGCTATCGCGAATTTTAATGATGGTGCAAATGTCCCGGGCCGCGCGCGCGCCCGCTCGCTGGACCGGCGGCGCTATATTATCTGCGCGCAGCGGACGAGGGGGCCGGATATGCCGAGGGGGGCTGCGCTGCCGCCCACGCGCCTGTGAGAGAGTTCGCCTCGTTCTCGTCGATCAATGTCGCGATCGAGAGCCGATTCCTCGCCTCTTCCTCGCCTCTCTCTCTCTCTCTCTGCTTCTGCTTCGTATATATAGTCAAGCAGAAGCTGCAGCTGACGAACAGAGAACCAACTCTGGCGACGATCTTTTATTGGGCTTTAATAGAATTGCTCGGATGGGAAGATCGATACGCTCGGGGTGGGAAGTCGGACTGATCGCTCGCCGCAGATAGCTTATTTAATATTAGTAATATCCTTCCAATATTCTTCTAATATTCCCAACTGGCTACTGCATTTTAAGCATAAATTAACGTAGACTTAAAGAACCGTCTTGAATTCTTCCCGCCTCTCACAACAGCGGCAGCTCGCGGCACCGAAAACCAGCGTCGGAGTCAGTTTCCCTCTAAAACGGTAGCGCTACTTAGCTCGGGCAAGTTTTTTTTTGAAACCGATCGCGCCATTATCGTGTCGGGTTACCCCGAAATATCTCCGCGAGGCATCGTCTTCGACGGATTACGTCGCGCGCTTTGCTGACGGAAGCAAGCCGGGGAGTGTCGCGCCGGCTGGCTGGAAAGATGAAGGATGAATCGCCGTTTCTTCCTTATCCGTTCATCGATGCGTGCGCGCCCGGCTCGATGACAGTAATCATTGTTTATGGGCCTCTACCGGTCTTGCCTGACTCTGAGGACGATCGTTCATTAGCGCTCGCTATGGGAGTATCGCCTTTCTTAAACATTATTTTAAGAATGACTTTAAAGTATCTTATTCGAATTAGAGATATATTTATAAAAAGCTAACGTCGATTCAGTAAAGCCTCAAAGCCGCAATAAAAGCAAAGATAAACTGCAGGAAGGGTCCTTAGCAAAGCGCGTGAGAATTTTTTCAATTATACATTTCCATTAGAGCCGTCCCATGGCCGTTTTTATCCTCTCCACTCGCCGGACTCCTTGACACACGCACAAAAGCCAGGCTCTCGGAGATTCATCTAACTCGGCAAACGCGAGAGGGAAGCGCGTCGTGTAACGGCCGCGGAAATGAGAGGGCATTCTGCGATTTTGCTCGCGAGATAATACCGGGAGAATCGAGAGCTAAGCGAGCGCCGTACATAATACGCTAACAACACGCGCTCGCGCGCGCGCGCGAGCTGACAAAACGAAGAGCGCCGGACGCGACGATTCTCGTTCCTCTCCGGCTTGATTAAAAGCGATGAGGAGCAGGCTCGTTTATCAAGCAAGCCCACGCGCGAATATAGCGCGCCGATCGTTTCCTGATATATCACCTCGAGACCTTTCCTTCTAAAGACACTTTTTTTTTCATTTCAGCCTGTGCGTTGTTGGATATTATTGAAACTTGGCAGCACTGATCGAGGAAAAAATGCAGGAGATAGTAGTTTTATTTAAATAAAAATTAAAAGCTTTTTTCTCCTTCATAAAAGCAGGCCTGTCAAGTTTAGCGCTCGTAATTCAATCATCACATAACCTGCCGACATTAGTAAGATTTACGCCCTAAAAAGAAAGTATAAGACAGGTACGGGGGTAGCTCTCGGCAACAAGTGTATACCCCGCCGGGAAGTTAAAGTCGCGCTTGCCGGCAGCCATAAATGATTTAATTAAACAATCTGAATAATCCGATGAAACACGTGCGATTTCATGGCGGGCCGTTAAATCCCGGTAAATTTCTCAGGCTCTCTCGGCTAGGATCGAAACACGCGGAGCTGCGAAGTGCGCGCCTTATATTCAGCGCGCGAAATCAAAACTTCCGTAATTACACGCCGTGCTCCGTACAATGAGGCAGTTCCGAAGAAAAATTTAACTGCCCCCGTTAACACAGCGAGCCGAGCTGCAGTTCTCGTAAGGAAAGAAATGTCAGGCTGGAGAGGAAACACGCATAGAAGCGCGTGTATATAAAATCCTTGATGCACTCGGCTCGTTTTACTACAGATTGTCTCTGGGAGCGATTGCGCGCGCGCGCTCTCTCGTTTAATCAAGGCCGAATGTTTTACGCCGCGTCATTAAACGCCGAAACGGCCCGTGTTATACACTCGGATGCATAAACCCGAACGGCAATATCGGGCTTTATGCCGGTTTTATTTAAATAAAGCGCAGACGACGACAGAGAGAGAGCAGGCAGCTCCTTAACGGCTTCGCGCGCGCCGCTGGCAGCTGTCGCCTTCGCGGGGGGCTTCTGCGAGCCAAGGGTGTGGAAGGCTTACTTCGAGGAGAAAATATGTACGAAAAATGTAGTTAAAGGAAAATATTTACAAGTATATATACGTTCTTTATAAGTTTTAATGACAATATAACACTTTGTGTTTGATGAATTATTATTATGAGCTTAAATTTTCATCATTATTATCCTTCTTTAAAAATGTAATGAAACTTTACTAACACGTCCAACTACAAAACAAAACCTAAAAGATAAACAGAAAACGTAACGTCTACACTTGAAATAAAAACAATCGTTCGATTACGAACACACAGCCCAACTGATACATACCTCCTAACCAATCAGTCACAACGTCGTTCGATCCCCTATCATCACCATATCCAAGCACGTGGCGACTATCGCGCGTACAAAGAGCCCAATGAAAGCGCGCCAGATAAAGCGCATCAGCATCCTCATTCATCGGCGGGCGAAACAAGCTCGAAATGAATGAACGGGCGAGGCGACACGCGTTCTTCCACGTACAGATCCGCCGGCCGATTCCTTCTGCGAACAGGCCGAATTCTTCGGCGATTGACCCATTATCGCCACCGACGACATCCGGTCGACATATGCCTCCTGCATGGCTTATCTCGCGCTCGGTTCTGCGAGATGGATTAGCAAGCTGCGATGTCCAGGGCGAGTTTATACCAGCGATGTTTCATCGGATCGACGTTTTGCCGGTTGTTTTATGCGGAGTTTATCGTTTGGATTGATTACGAGGAAAGATTTTTTAGAGATAAAGGTCGTTGTAATTTTTTAAAGTTACATTTACAATATTAAAGTTCACAGCGAATTTCAAATCATGTCGAGTGACAGGCGAATATCCATTGCCCGAAAAACACCTCACCGCATAAAGCCGGCATCGAACTTTTCTCACACTCGACCCCTTCAGCCCACAGTCCGTGTTCGAATAAAGGCCGATTGATGATCACCAGGCATTAGAGCGACGTCGCATAAATCCCGCCTCGAATGCCTCGATACAGCTCGAAAAAAATCGGGAATCCGCGCGTCGCAAAAAATATCCTTCCTTCCTTTCGCGTGCTTGCAGAAAACAAGAAGGGCGGAAGCAGCGATCTTTTAATGGCTAAGAGGCGCGCGTTTGTCAGCGCGCTGATGGACAAACTCCGCGCACGCGCGCGCGCACGTGCGTAGGCTGGGACGAGGAGCTGTCCTTAACGAGCTGCGTGCGCGGCTTTTCTTCGTTTGTTTCTCGCGGATCTCTTTTGTTGCGCGTTCGTTAAGGTGCGTGCGTGCTTGCGAGGAGCGAGAAATTCCTGAGCCGCTGCGGTGGGGTTGGGTTTGACGTATCGATGGCTGCATGGGTGGGAGAGGTGGGGTGAAGTAGCGAGGATGGGTATGAGGCAGATGTAGCTTTTGAGTGAGAGTTTATGGTCAAAGTTTTAGATAAGAATGAATTGTTTTTTTTATTAATTTTATTACTGGTTTTTTATTTTTTAGGAAACTTAAAAATTTTCAAAGTTTGCTGGTCAAGCACGGCTGGAAAATTTTGAATAATATTTATGAACAATATAAAAATGCAAAGAATCATATAAAATAACAATTATAATATAAAAATATGTTTTTAAAACACCTTAATGAATAACTGAGTCGTCCATCAAAAGAAATTCTAAATAAAAAAAAAATAATATCATCACATGGAGCCTACACAATCAAGCACGTTTAATACTTTTCCACAGCTCCGAAGCTTAGAAAAATCCGCATCTCAGCACGCGTTATTATGCCAAACTCGTCTGAATGCTCTCTCCTTCTCAAGGGGCGTAAAAACGCGGCGATTGTTCCGCCAGCGGACGGGGGTAAAAAAACGACGGCACGTAAGATCGTCGTCACGAGGCCTCTGTAACAGCTCGATCCTCATTGTTCTTAACGACGACGCTGGCCGTCGTTACACTTGAAAGACGACGAAAATCTGCGCGAGCGCCGCCGGAAGCTTAGGCATTCGCCGCGCTCGTCATTATTTATAATTTTCCGCTCCTCGCTCTGTCGAGGAGCGACGTCTAAGGTCGCCAGCGGGCTGAGATGTTTGCAGGGCTCGCTCTACAACCCCTTTCTTGAGACGCGTCGCAATTGAAAAGGAGCAACTCGCTCGAGAGACGCTCATTTTTATCGATGCCTTTTGAGGAGGCTGGCTTTGCCGTGCTTTGTGTGGGTTGCGGTTTGATGATGGTTGTATTTTTATTTTTTGAAGTTTAACAATATGGCTTTTTTAGCGAGTGGTGATTTTGTGAATTGTTGAATCATCAGTTTTTATATTTTATTTTTATTTTTTATTTTTATTATTATTAATTTTTTCTTTTACTTAAAATCAATAAACAAGCATTAATATGCGGAAATATATTTTCTAGAATTAGTATATGTTAGCTCAGTAACTGCAGAATCATTCAAATCCTTGTACGTCCAAAATTGTAAGTTCTTTGAACATAAAACGTAAAAGGAAACTCCAAACGTTACGCCATTTTACAACTTAAAAAGGTCTAATTAAAGTAATTACAAAAATAACAATAATCTAAAAAACATCAATAAATGGCAGACGCTTTAAAAACCGATAATTATTGCCACTACAAATACTGCGAGCAGATGATGTTTCTGTATCATAAAAAAATCTAATAGTCGAATAAAGCTCAAAGTTAACAAGTATTGCTTTCCAAAATCGGTCTAGAATTACGGTGATTAAAAGATATCAGTATACATGAAAATTTTAAGCGAAAGTAAGCAATTATACTAATAATTTTTGTTTTTATCAAATAGGTTTTTTTTCTTTTACCAAATTTAAGTTACAGGTTTATTTATAATGTTAGATTAAACTATAATGTATGAAACTACCTTAAAATCCTATAACTACATTAAAAAAATTTTAACTTTTAAAAATAATCTAAACAATCCTCTCAACTGTATCTAACCAGAAAACTGATCCAGTCCAAACGAGGAATAGCGCGACGTACTTGCAAGATGAAAAAAAAAGAAGTCCACAATAAAAGCTCTCCCCTCCGGTATATATAGAGAAAAAAAGTGCCGTGGGCTGGTTGTTCGGGCTGCATTGAAAGCTCCGTTCAAGAATTCTCACGTCTCTCTCGATAATGTCAAGCGGGGGTGGAGCGTACAATAATCCGACTCGCTTTTCACGCGACGTCGTTTGCTTCGCGTCTTCTCTGCTCCAAGGAAAAAGCCTAAGCCAGCTTTCACACCGATTCGCAGACTGCGCGTTCAGAACTGACGATCGCAGCTCGTTATCGGTTTGTTAAACCGAAACTGCATTACACACAAGCGCAATCTTGTTCATATACTCTCTCGATCTCGCTTTGATTTTCCAAACCTACCTATAGGCAATTATAAGCCGCGAGTATCTCGCAACTCCTCGGGATTCTGAAAAAGCCAAAGCTAACCACTCCATCATTAAACATCGGTTAAACAAAGCGCAACACCCACGCGCAGACTCCCACGCGCCCCTACGCCTTTCCCTCTCTCTCTCTCTCTCTTTCTCTCGGTTGCGCATTTACAGCAGTGTAAAACATCCAAGCTCATTGTGCGCTCATACTGCGCGCAAGAATCCAGCTGCGGCTGGTAGCGCATATAAACTGTCCGAGTGTGCATGCCCCTTTTTACCTTTCCTCTCTCTCTCACTATTGCTCTCTCGCTCTCTCGTCGGACGTGTCGTTCGAGCCGGAGGTATTCGAGAGTCTTGTAAGCTCTTTCCCGTGTAAGAGCGCGGAGGAGGCGCATCAAAGGAGCCGCGAGCGCGCCTCTGTATAGGGTTACGGCGAGTGTAGGAGAGGAGAGGAGAGGAGAAAGAGATAGAAAGAGAGAGAGAGAGAGGCTGTGCGAGCGCCGGCAGCCGTGATTATTCGCGGCTCCTAATAGCCTACGCGAGTATATTGGGCGTGTTTCGACGGCGCTGCTATGCCGCCTATGGCGCGCTGCAGTCTTATGGGTAGCTCGGTACTTGGGTTTTTCAAAATTAGTGGAATTTAGAATCTAAGTGGCTGGGTAGAATTTGTTGAGTATAGAAGTTGTTTTTATTAGTTATTGAAGCTGCCTGTTGTAAAGATCCTGGGAACAATTATATGGCAAATTCAGCAACGAGTTTATCATAACAACTTTACTTTTACTGTTCAAGTTTTACACCTGCGTAAAAACGAGTTGTTTTTATACATGTAAGTATTTATAAGTGAGTAAATCTGCAATCTGGCTTTATTTATTTATTTTTTTTTATTTTTCATTTAATATTTCAAAAAAACGTTCATAAATTTTTATTTTAGCAGATTTCATTACACAAGTTGCTTTAAACACCTTAAAGTTGAGTCTGTTGTCCTTACCTTTCAGACTGTAAATAAGTAATTCATTTTCTCAAATGTTAATCAAATAATTGTTGTCTTGTACATACGTTTTAGTGGAATTCAAAGTAAACCTTCTTAACTATTTAGACTTTTGCTAACTTTTGCACTTTATACAGCACAAAACGAACCCACCACTCAAAATTAAAACTAGCATTCTAAAGACAAACCCAAGCATCACTAAATTTCCCTGTCCTCATGTATTCCACGCTGACATCCCGTCTCTTCTTTCCTCTCCAACATCCTTTCATCGATAGCTCCCAGATGGAAGCTGTCCCCTCCTCCTCCGATCCTCGTTTTGCTTGTTGATGGCTTAGCTCATTATGTTCGGGTTTTATGAGATTGGCCGATCGGCCAGGACCAGAAGTCGAACGGCCGACTAATATACCCGGCGCGTCGAAGAGCCGAAATAATGAAAGGAAATCGTGGCGAGATAAGGCAGCCTGCTTTTTTTTTAGCTCGCCGCGTATAAAAGTCGAAGAGCGCCTCTTTCATTTTTTCCTCTACCTCGGTTTTGTAATAAGAGACGATGTCGGGCGATGATATAGGGAGACGTTTGTGGATCGCCGACATCGTGGTCGGGGAAAACTTAATGTTTAGATGGGCATTAAGTTGAAATACGTGTCACTCGGATCGAACGTAAACTCGAGGGATATTAAAAATCGTAGCGTCGTGCGAGCTATAACTTCATATTTCTGTCACGAGGTCTTGATTTTAATAAACTTTATCTGAAAAGTCCTACTTCGTTTAAAAACGATTAATGCGCAGGCAAAAAAGTACAGCAAGCATCAAAAGTCTCAAAAAACTAGCAGAGCCAAAAAAAAAGGGGATGACAAAAAGCGCGCGGGATTCCACAATAACTCCTTAATCGCTCGAAAAATGCCGACATCTCCCGGCCGACACGATCCATTAATTCCCCCTCGTCCCCTTATTATTCACGCTCCTCTCGCTTTCTCGATTTGTGGAAATGAATCGCGAATCGGCTCGCCTTTAACGTACACCGAGACACAACCCGGCTGCGCCGTCAAAGGAAAAGAGGAAAAAAACGAGCTCCTCACCTGCACGGGAAACATTCATCGGAGCGCTCGCGTGCGTCAGGATGGATAAATTAAATGAGGCGCGCGAGAGAGAGAGAGAGAGGATAGTAGCCGCGCGTGTGTTAGAATGACGGATCCCCGAGCGGGCCCATTTAGCCGATAGATACCGATCTCGCGATCGCGGTGAGCTGGGAGAGTGCTGGATGCCTATCTGGGAGAGCCGGCGACGAGAGGGACCTTCGATCCGATCGTAAAGCCTGTCTTCTCTCCTTCTCCGCGGCTGAATTGTCTTTGTTTCGGGAGAGGCCCCCGAGAGATGCTCGATGCTAACTTTTTGCTCTTGCCTCGGTGCGTTTCGATTCTTGATCTATGTTGAGCCTCTGTGGCTTTCGATTGTTTCGAGTGTCTAGGTAGGAGGGCAGAGGAACGACTTTGGAAGATTGAAAGATTGAAGATGAAAAATGTGAACGGAGCTTTATGATTCGATTGAGCGGGGAATTATCGACTGAGACTTTCCAACAGTTCATTCAATTAAACTGTTAGAGATGAAATTAAATAAATTTTGTTTTCTAGTTGAATTATTATTGATTAATACCAGGTGCATTAGCTTCGTATCTGTTTTATAATTTAATTATAGCTTGCTTAATTGATCACGTGTGAAATGTGATTGAGATTCATTTAATCATTCTACGGGTGTTACATTAAATCCAAAATTTTCAAAATATTTTACAGAAGCATTAATTATGTGCAATTATTTATTACATTCAACGTTTTAGCTAGATTGATTTTATTTTCATAGTTAGGTGCTAATAATCATCAATCAATTATTACGATCAATTACTATAAATTAACTCTATTGGTATTTTTTACATTAAATTATATTTATTTAACTTATTCGGAATGTGCTTGACAGCAATGTATATTGCACATTTGATTTGAAATGCAATTACCTTTAAAACTGGTTGTAATTTTTAAATAGATATTTATTAAGCCTTATTTGAATACAGAAGTCTCTCTACATAGTTATGTACCCAAGCATACTTTCTATACATTTATGTATTTCTTTGCATCAATATCAAATACCTATAAAATAATTTAAAACGACTTTAATGGTTCTATCAGTTGTTGTATTTACCAGTTTTATTCAAATGTGAGTAAAATTTCTAATTGATAATTTTTTTTGACACTTTTTCATAAAATTTTTTAAGCCAAACAAATGATAGAATACTTACAAAAATAAAAAATCTAAATTAACAGTTAAATAGACATTAATTCAAAGAAAAAACCAATCACCACTCTTTTACTGCTTAATACTAATTTTTCAAAAATTACATACCCCACCTATCACCATCCAAACCAACCCCGCACCCAAACTTTTCCACAGCCACACACCCAGCGTATCCAGAAAACGCCATTGTCCCCGGCAAGCTCTCGGCAAATCCCTCCCTAATTTTCAACAATTAACTTTCTCCACTCGCGCATAACCGCTCCGCCTCACGTAGAGCCGGGCGCGTTTACGCTCACTCGACACACTCGCGCGAAATTCGGCTGGTGCGCTTGTTCCCGTAGGTGCTTACATACGCTTTAGCCCCCCGGCGTTGGTTAGGTGCCGCTGCTGCTTGCTCCATTGTCGCAGGAGCGGGCGGAGGGAAACACAACGAGAGAGAACATTTTATGGCGCAAATTACCGCGGTAATACGGCGCTGAGGAAGCCTGTCACGCTGAGTGTGCTCGGCTTAAATTGTCTGGAGAATATGGAGGGCTGCGCGTCTTATTGTTGATTCTCAAGAGCCGGCTCTTTTTCTTCGAGAATTATCATGTTTTTTGGTTTAGCTGCATACTTATGATTTGTAAGGTTGAATCAATTAATCATTTTATTAAGTTTGTATACATTACTCAATCTGTAAAATCTTGAGTGAAAGATCTTTCTTGTGAACTTCATTGTTTAACCATGACTTAAATAAAATTTCATTCACTATTACTCTCCGCAGCTTTCACTTTAGGATTTGATTTCCAATCTAATTTTACCATCTTTATTTTACACTTATTAAGAAAATACATTCTTTGACAAAAAGTTCAAAGTGTAGTATATACATTTACACCTATCAGTGAAAAAAATCAACCCGACCTACGATCAAACAGTTAGCCCGGTGCGCGAGCAAAGCCAAGACGTCGGCGTAGCGCCTGCACACACCGCGACTATACGAGAGCGTAATTATATTCTCCACGTGGCACTCTAACTTTACAAAGCTCGCAATACAAACGGGAGGCTTAGTATCAGAATACGGGAGCGCTGACTGGAATTAACGCCTCGACCGCGTGTGTGCGTTAAATAACTTGGCAGGATAGAACTTTTGTTTTCGTGGAAAGAAGTTTGTCAAATTTATGACTTTATATACGAAAGAATTGATAAATAACGATAAATTAAAAAAATGCATTTTTCCACATTCAATTAAGTAATTAAAACTGTTTATTTATTATAATTTAATAATCATCACATCATTTACTTTAAACGGAATGGAAAATATAATATTGTAACGATCTAGTAGTAGTAGTAATAATAAAACGCACAAACACAAACTTTATAAAAGAACGAGAATATACTTTATTCTCAAACGAATATACAAAATAGGTTAAAAGTGTTGATCAAACGAAGCCCAAGCTTCAACTTAATTACATTGATCAGCTATGTAAACAAAACGCATAGCAACGTTCTTTTGTTTTTTTTTGCGATCAATAACGTTAAAGCAATACATAACAATATCATCAAGTTTTAATTACAAATTCATAAATAAAAATTCAACATAAATTTATTTGTAGTAAACATTTATAAAGAAATATCAATACCATAAATAATTTTACATCCGAGGTTAAGTTATTAAATAACAGATTAAATGTGGAAAAAATGATTGAGTTTTCTTAGCGGGATAGAAAACCAAAACATAATGAATTTCATTACCAAGATATTTTTATCTATGTAACTTTGACAGATCAAGTAAAATTATTTCAACACAATTAAAAATATTTCGTATTTCGTAATTCGTTAAAATTGAAGTTAAATTTTCGTAATATAAGTATATAATAAAAGCATTAAAAGAACAATTTTTTCGTCAATAGACGTAGAATTTTCATGACGAGTTTCTGCCAAAAAATTAAAAACTGAGATGCGGCAAAATGCGTTGCAAAATAAGTGATTTTTATCACAATTATTTTGCAATCTCCGTTATAAATTGTAATCACCTGATGAACTGTTTAGTCGACAGCTTATAAATCACAAAATAAAGTTTAAGCAGTGCTAACAACTAGAATTCTGATCAAAATTACTCAATTCTGCTAAGTTCGATTTTTAAACCAAATATTGATACGTGCTAATTTTCCGCTAAAGAAAAGATTTACACATACAGGAAGTACACCATTTTAATAGCGCATATTCATATTTATAGATGCTATTATAAAATACAATGCTTATAATTATGAATAGAATACCCTTAAATAACAATTGTAAATAACGTTTACGTGACATGCTATTGACGTAAAATACTTTTGTAATATCATGTGTTCATTTTGAATTATGTAAATTTCATGAATGGAATGAGTTTTAATCTTCAAGTAATAATAGCATTCCTAATCTTGTTTAATCTTAAGTTTTTACTTTATCAAATCATTCGTGAAATAGTTCCCCTATAAATTTAACGATACGCTACAGAAGCATTGAGAAAATTGAACAACATTTTCAAAAATCAATTGCTCTCAAATTTTTTGCTTAGAGTATTTTACTTAGTATATTACAAAATGTCTAAAATAATTTTAGTTTTGTGTTTAATGATTACCATGGCATATTGTCTTCCACCAAAAATGAAAAACGTAAGTCAAAGTTTTTTGCATTCATTACATTTAGTTATTTATAATCATAAAAAACTGTTCCCTTTCTTCCGTAAAATTTAATTCAAATCATTTCTATAGTGTTTGGCACTTAAATCTTTTCGTTGCATGAAAAAATTACAGTTTTAAAGATATAAATACATAACTTCATAATATAGTTACCAATTCCATGATGTGATTTAAAATTTCAGAAAAACAAAAACTAAAAATCGAATCATATAAGCTTTTTACTATTCTATGAAATCGAACCGTCATTTAAGTTATAACCTCAATAAGATGATAGTTATCTTTTTTAATTTCAAATAACAAGATTTATTTTAAAACAATTTTTCTACAAGTGGTAATGTAAGTATTATTCGTATTATCAGTTTTACCTTATTCGTATAAGAATTCAAACACACTGTTAGCTTCACGTACACGCGGATATACAAACGGTCATAAAAGTTAAAACCTGACATAATACAATTTTAAAAACAGCAAACATAATCTAACACTATCGACCAATAGCAACGCTAGAAAAAGCATATTAGATATTTCACTTTCAAAAATGGATTTCACTGCATCGTGACAATTATAATACATGACTGATAAAAATAATCATTTAATTTGTTTATGCGCAGCTAGCTAATGTATAAAAGCTTATTGGTTCGAAAAAGAAATTTTAGTTTAATTTTAATAACTAGTTTTAATTTTAATAAATAGTAACAATATGGCTAAAACAATATTTATATTAACATTAATGGTCACCTTCGCATGTTGTTTTGCACAAAGTTCGGTAAGTTAATGATTTCTAAGAGTATAGTACCAAGAGAATATGTAATGCAATCATCGCCATTTTTTTAGTCTCCTCCGTAAAATTTAGTTCAGTTAGTGATTGATGGTGATGAGTGATCCATTGAATTTATTAATTTAATTAAAATAATTATTTTAAACTCGATTTATTGAATTTATATTTTATATAAAATGCAATCAAATTCTTAATCTTTATGATAAGGCTTAGAACTAAAACAATTATCAACGTTTTTTATTTGCTAATGACACAAAATTTATAAATATCATTCTTCAAAAACATATTTTTTTTATTTCGTCTTTCGAAGTTTGACAGCGTAAACGTTATCTAATATACCAATAGCCAAATTTCGTTATCATAACTTATGTTTTATCTACTTTCTGAAAGCATATACTTAATTCTATATTCGCTTTTAATTCAATAAATAAATTTTAATAACAAAATTAATGTTTGATATATTTCTTAATTTTGCTATTTCAGGTCACAACAAAATCAAATCCAGAAGACTGTCGGAAATATTTTATTTGTTCCGATGGAGTACATGACTGTCGGCCTTACACTTGCCTCATCAATACTGAATTCAATCCGGCAAAAGGAACGTGCGATACCCCTATACCTAATAGAACGGATTGCAAACCCTATGTGTATTCCGATTCCGACTAATGTAAATATTAGCAGTATCTAAAAATTAGAAGTATTAATGCAGTTTATAATAACAATATATAATAAATAAAAATAAATTAATAGTATAATTATCATTGCCTAATTATTATTTCCTTAATTGCCATTCAAAGCTGGCCAAAAATAAATATCTATCTTTAATTCCACTATAGATTCCAAAATTTTACAATTTTATAATAGACTTCTATATCAGACGAGCATGCACCAGATTAAAATTCATTCACAGCAGCCCTTGCTGAAAAATTCACTTTAAAAACCGTGCGAGGCATATCAATCGCGCTGCAGCAGTAGAAATAGTGAGTGAGGGAGAAAGAGAGAGAAAGAGAAATAAGGCCACAAGGATGGGTAGAGAGAAGAAAATGCGTCGCTAATGAGAGAGCGACAATTCAGCTTGTCGGATGCAGCCAGGCTCCATGGAATGCAGCCAGCAGCGAGCTTTTCACTGAGGCTTTCATAAATTTATTTGACCGCCTACCGAGCGCTTCCGCTTTTATCGCTCAGCGTGCCACCCTCTGACAATATGCCGCGCACGACCTTCTTTTTCTTTAGGATTCGATGTGCCGAGTGATCATCGACGCATTTCTTTTCGACTATACTGTATTTTTCTATTGTATTATTTACTACTTTTTCAAATATTGCTTATTCTTTTTTATTAATTTAATACTCTGTTCATTACTATAGATAGTATGAAAATTATACACATGCCTTATATTGTATTTACGAGATACATTTATACAATAATTCAATGCTTGATTTCAATACCTCACGATTCGAATCGATGCGTTCCCTTTTTAGATTTTGCGAATGAATGGGCTGTAGAATAATAACCACATTTTATACTTCAGCAAAAGTATATTTTAGAACGATAAGATTATTTTATTATTTAACAATAGAAACTTTTTTATCTAATTATCTTCTAATCGATATATAAATAATGTAACGAATAGAATTGCTCTTAAAAAAGAATATTTTAAAACAAAGTAGCTAAAACCAACAGTGGCTTATTTTTGTACTATTAATTGAGTCAATCAAATAAAATGCATTTATAAAAAAAAAGATGCACTCTCTTTCTAATTTTCGAATCGATAATTCTTGTCGCGTATATCGATCTCTCAGGTAAACAGCCCGAAAATCTCTTTTCTCCGCGTTTCTATACGAGTACTCTTGAGGCATGGCTTAAGCGCCGATTTCATAAATTTCCGCCGGGAGCGGCTGGTGGCTTTTCGCGCGCGACGCACTTGTGCAAACTGTCTGCGAGTAACGAATCTTTCGATTTTCTGCAGTTTCCGCGCGCGAAGAGCCAGAAAAGTGCCCCGGGGGATTTTGACGGGCGCGCGCGTGCGTCGAACGAACGAGAGCCGCACTTTTACGGGACAAAATGTTTTCCTCAATTTTTAAAAGTTTACGGCGAGAAGATACATTTTTATGAATCTTTCTCGGGTCTTGTGCAATTAAAAATTGAACTTTATTTTTGGAAATATAAAGTTATTTTAAATTATTAATAAATTAAAAGGAGCTAACATTTTTAAATTTAAACTAAATTATAAACTGAGCTGTAAATAAGTACAGTAAAAAGGAGAAAATGTAACGAAGAATAAAATTGCTGATCGTTATCTTATCCCCTTGGTTAGATAAAGAGATGCATTTTAATATGTATATCTGCACCTTTTCTGAGAATATTATGAAATTTTCTGAGATTTTATAAGTTCTTCTTTACAGGGACTTTTTTCCTTATCTAAATTTTATTCTAAAGTTAATTTCAGAAAGTCAATATATGTATAGGTTTGAAAATGATTTCAAAAGGCAAAAAGTCTTATAATTAGGTATAAGCCGCTTGATTCAATTGTACCATGAACTGATATTAATTTCCGTAATTACTTACAGACAATGTATCTACAGATATATAATTGAAAAGAACAGCCTTTGGACGAGTTACCTGCAACACAACCTGTCAAAAAGAAGACCAAATTGGATACTGAAACGAAAGGTCCCGATTAAACGGCAAATTATTTTAACGACTTTTTAAAAGGTATTTACAAACTACAGATACTTCTTTATAAATTTTTGAAATATTCAATTTAATATTATTAAATATTTATTTATTTATTTACATTATTAAACGGGCAAAAACCCTTTACAAAAGTATATATTTTATAAACGTAACAAATTTTCAAATTATCAATATAGACTAACATAAAGCTAAACGATGAATATATATTGATATTGAGTAACTAATTGGCTAAGAGCATTCTTAAATTGAGCCACGTTAGGTAGTAGTAGTGAGCTAAGTTCGAGTTACAAGTATTCTCATGAAGGATTCTGTTTGCGCGTAGATTGTAAGAGATTTAACTTTCATAAAATAAATAGCAGACAGAAGAATTGTTAATTAGATTTCTAATAATTTTAAAAGTTAGCAAACAGTCATGGTAGTGATGCAGGGATCTAATCGTTTGAAAACCGAAATACATAGCAATGTTAGTGTTTTCGTGATCGAATCTGCTCATAGGTTTATTAGATTTATAGGTAAGGTATCGAAGAAACTTATGTTGAACAGATTCGATTTTAAGGGATAAACAATTTGTAGATGGAGACCAAATCTGTGAGTAGTAAAGTAAATTCGCCAAAACAATGGTTTTATAAAGGTAAACAATTACAGAAGGATCCGCAAAATCAGCAGTAGTGCGTTTGATAAAACCGACTAGTCTCCAAGATTTAGGGATTACTATATCATTAATATGATTAGCAAATATCAGCGCAGAATCGAAAAGAACCCCCAGGTCCCTAACCACGCTAACTCTATCCAAAGCAACATTATCGACAAAATAATCAAAGGACAACGGACTTTTAGTTTTAAAGAAAGAGATAATATTGCATTTGCTAATTAAGAGAGAACCCATTCTCGATTGACCATATGGGTAACTCGTTAATAACCAGTTGCAACAATGCTGCATCGGAATGAGATTCGATTGTTTTATAAATTTTCACATCATATAATAAAAAACATCTT
>UELX01000017.1:38801-205098 GCA_900480035.1 Eupelmus urozonus
TGCTGCATCGGAATGAGATTCGATTGTTTTATAAATTTTCACATCATATAATAAAAAACATCTTTTGTAATGCTTATCGTCAATTATTTATTCGATTTAACTTACTCAAATAACTATCAGACAATAACTATCAATATTTAGAGTACAAATTTGGCAATCTTAAGAATGCCCAACTTGATCGACAATTTAATGGCCCCTCATAAATCAAAGCTCAACTCTCCGCCTAAAAATTCCAAAGGAACAAACCAGTGCTCCCCTCAATCAAGCGTCTCCCTCATCTCTCACCGCATCGCAAGCGACTACACATCGATCCGTCCGCGCTTTTTTACGATCCCTGGCCAATAGCTTCGATCGCTCGTCGAGGACATCGCGCAAGAAGGATGTTTAACGCGCCGGGTACATAGCCGCTCATATACATAATCCGAGCGCTCTCGCGTCATACGGTCAATCATCGATCACGTCGCTGCGACATTTATAACCGCGACTGGACACGACGCGAAGATCGCGAGGCTGTACACGCGATGTCGTGTACGTACGAAGGGAATGCTGTGATGTAGGCTTCGCGAGAGGACATTTTTGAGCGGTGTGATGTGCTGCTTGAGTGGGATGGGTGAGGTTGAGGAAAGATGGTGAGATTGATTGTATTAGAGTTATTGTTGGAGAGCGCGGAGAAAAATATTGCATAAGTAAAAAATTTACATTGTTGATTTTTAATAATTGCTAGAGTTCGTATAGACTACGCCTTGAGTAGAAAGTAGTACAAATTATTTACAATTTTTAGTAGTACTCTTACTACATTTACTAGATGCAAATTCAAAGTTTTTAAAAAATTCATTTTCTTTTTAACGAATTATCCCTACTTATTATTACTTTTATACATTTTATTACTTATTTAACTTATTCTAAAAGTATTCTGATGCCTGAAAAATATCTTACTTGTAAATCTAGAATATTATTACCAAACGCATTAGATAGTAACAAAATAATGATCAATTTTTATTAATTTTCTCGTTGCTTGTAATATTGAACTTCACACATTTATGTTATTATACAGCAAGCTTGCAATGATATTACGTTTTTGTTCCGAAAATCGTTATTACCTATACTTGTTGAAAGTACAAAAAATATACGGTTTACATCTAATTTTATTAGAATGTAATGTTATTAGAAAAATCACAAATAGTAGTGGATAAGGTTTCCGAGATTAATTCTCTTTTCAAACCACGCCTTGAATTACCACTTTAAAAACTGTAAAATTAAAAATTTTAATAAAAAAAAAATATTAATGAAGATGTACAAAAATTGTAAATGTATTCGTAATAAAATTTCTTTATTTATATACACTATTTATCAAAAAATGAAATTTTCATATATTTTCGTTAATTACAACAAAAGCCAGAATCGTTAAAAGACTGAAACAGCCGGTCTACAAAACTACCTCCCAGACATTAAAAAACATCCACGATCAGGAGTACAAGCAAACACGCGCGTCCAACACGTATACACACATGTAGCCCGGCGCTTCTATCCACACGCGCTCGGAAAACAGCGGGCCAACGAATCGCCGAGGTGTCGCTAACTTCTCGCTCGCAAAAGTTTCTCAGGCCCCTCGCAGCCGCGCGTTCCCGATTCACCTCGTTTTTATCTTCTTTCCCTACCCAGCGAGTTTCTCCTCTCTCGCTCTCGCTTCTCTCTCTCTCTCTCTCTCTTTGAAAGCGCTTATAATACGTCTCGGGGCTCATCAATCACCGCTACCGGCTCGGTCGCGTTTATTTTAAGTCGCGCGCCTTTTTAATACACGCGTCATTACCGCGCGTATACACGAGGCGCTGCAGGCTTGTGTTAAGCTTTTCCGAGGCGACGCGACACGGGGGACTTGGAAAGTTGCGGAGCGCGGCTGTCGATAAACGGGATACTTTATAAATCGAACGAGTGCGTGTATGCTGGTTTTACATAATGCGATATTGCAAGATGTTGATGCTGGGACTAGAGCGATTTTTAGTAATTTTAAATTATGGATGATGACTGCAGTCGAAGGCGATTTGGTTTTTGGAATATTTTTGTGTTTAGCTTGTAAATAAGTTACTTTCGTTAACAAAATAACTGAGTAATTCAAAGTTACGAATTTTTGAGGAATTAATTTTTTTATGTTTAAACTTCTGACTTTTTATTCATTCATTACGACATTAAATATATAAATATATAAATTTAAGGTATATTCTTTTTCTAAAAACTAGTAAAACATTCGTGCTATTCTAACTTCATCAGTAATTTATCCTCTCTTACGGCTTTGATTATTAATTTGATTAAAAAAAAAAAATCTATCATAAAGTAATATTATTAATTTGTGAATTTGTGAAAGCATATTTTATTTTAATCACTCAAATGTTTCATTCCGGTATACCTACCGTATTAAACCTAATGTCGATTTTAAAAATATATTTATTCTCGGTGCAATATCTCTCTTATGCCGACTTTCTGATAAATCTGTAAATTTTATGTGAACCCTCAAGCCTTTTCAAAATGATGTAAACTTAGTTTTGAAAAAGTAAGCTTAATTACTATACTTAGTTACATATCTTAGAAACCACGTATATGTATATATTCCATAGCTTTTAACTTGTAAAATCATGTTATCAATCAAGTTCATTTTTAATAGGATTAATCTGTTAGCTTAAGAGTTTAAAATAATTCAAGTAAATTCCCGATGTATTATAAGACCATTTAGCCGTTACTGGCTTTTAACACTTATATGACGTTAAGCTGACGTTTTAAAGTGCAAAATAAAACGGAGCGGAAGAAACGTATTCTTCCTATCCGCTAAAATACACCTCACTTGAAAAAAAAACAAAAACTCCAAAGCAAATCGCACAAACTAAAATTTCCCAGCGCAAAATAATACAGAACAACAACAATAATTTCAGCACTCAAGTCCCTGATCCAAATAAATAGCGAACACTCGCTTAAACGCTCCCCATCATTCAAGCTCATCCCAGAACACCGTATACGCAAAACATCAAAGAAGGCACGCCAAAACAAAAGCACTCGCACGGCAAAACTAATTCCCCGACACTCGCGATCCGCACCATAACCCCTTAATCCTATCCTCTCCTCACAACCCCCCCCCCTCCTTGCATTCTCCAGACTCGCGATCGGCGCCACTTCCGGCCGAGGATTCGTCAACGTAACGATCTCGCTGACGCGCAGCTTCCTCTTGCCGGAGAAGGGGGGGCTGACGGCTTGTTTCTTTCTCGTTTCTGTTTCGGGAGGGTCGTTAGGCTCGTTGGCTCGTCGGAAAGTTTAATGAATCGCGCGCTCGCGCACGAGGCAGCCTAATTATTTGTAATTTATAGCGGCAGGAATTTTCGGTGGGCGCCGAATTTGTCGTGAGCTGCCGGGATGCTGGAGACTGATGTTAATAAATGTATAGAGATGGAGAGCAGGAGTTTTGGGAAAGTTGAGTGCTGGGGGTTTTTGGCTTGTGCACCTTTTTGAGAGGAATTGGGAACGGATGGAGTTATGTTAAATGTATTGAGTGATAAATATATTTTGCAAGGAAGTATTTTGGAATTATACTAAAATACTCAATTATGCTAATTAAATTATACTGTTATTTTATTATTTGTATCTTTGGAAACTTTTTCTATTTTTTACCTAATTATCTGTGAATTAAATAATAAAATAATTTGGAATAAAGTAGCTAAAAAGTTACTATTTCTCATCAGCTTATGTTTTATATATGATTGAATAAATCTACAAAAATAAAATACGAATTATTTGAGAAATTAGAAATTTATACTTAAAATAAGTCACATTGGCAGCAATAAGCAAAAAGAAAATGTATGAGATTTATTTATTTGTGCAATTAACCCTCGGCAAAAATAGGGAACTCAACAAAGCCGAAGCTTTGAGACGATAATCTAATTAATAATATTTGCTCTGATCTATAAAGGTAACTTGAAGAATTTCTTGCAATAATCCATGAATTACCCTAAATTAGTTTTCAAAATAATTCATCTAATAAATATTGATTGTTTACCCTCGACGGCGCTATTAAACGAAATCGAACTTCTTGCGTCAATGCATAAGGACACATCCGTTTTCCGCGATCAGCTGTGAGATTGCGCGTGCGTGTGATACGACCAAACGACTGCTGTCTTTCCTCGATCGAAATCGCCTGATATTTAACCTGCTGTGGGCTACATCAAAGCATCCCGTACGCCAGGGAAAACATCATAAATCCACTCTCGGGCCTCGTTTCCAATGCTTATAAAATAAGCGCGCATTTGTATATTCACGAGCGGAGGAGATCAAGCGAAAACTGATGAGTACTATTTATAAGCAGCTTCATAAGCTTTTGAAATGAAGCCGAAAATATTTATTTCCACCAAGTGCTTCGGATAACCAGCTACACTAAGCAACAAAAAACCTTTATCAAAGATAATTAATTAAAAAAAAAAGTTTAGCAGAGCAAAGCCAATAAAAGCCACTCGTCGACAGATCGGCGCGTCATCGCGCGCGATCACGTCTCAATCAAGTCGCTCTGCGAGCCGTGTATCAGTGAGGAACGGCGCCTCGCAGCGAGTGTATAGCCTCTCTTCTCTCGTATAATGCGGCTCTTACAAGACAGAAAAACAACCGAGAAGCGGCCGGGGAGCCGGGAGAGAGCGAGCGTGCCGAATGTTAATTACGGCTGCGTCGCGGCGAAAAACTACCTCGTCGCGAATTCCCCCTGCGACGCGCGCACGCGCAAAAAGAGGAGGGGGGATGCTGATTAACTGGTTTTAATTAGATTCCGATCGAACGCGCGGGACGCTGAAAAACGATGATTTAGGACTTTGGGGAGTGGGGCTTGCTGGCTTCGGCTCGAATAATTCGATTGACACTGATTGTAAGGTGACGCTTTTTCCCTGGTTATGGTTTAGCACGCTTTCTCTATAAGTTTAGACTATTTACTTAACGGTTAACTGAATGTTAAGAAAGTTTGACAATATATTTTTTTTTTCACGCAGCGTGCAGGAAGTTTGTTTTTCCGCACGCTCGGTCGGAAACGCGTGAGTTAAAACAAGCTTTCCGCACGTTGTGTTAGAAAATTATGTACGATGCACGGGCAATTAAGTGTTTTTAACCTCTTGTTAACTTTCCGCACTCGTTTCGCTCTTGCGTATACGTCCGTACGACGTTAGAATCACTTTATCGCACTTGTGTCATAAATAACTGTTTCAATTTCTGTTATAGATTAACTGAATTCCTATTTTTGCGCCTTTCAATAAATCTTTCACTGCTTCGCAGCTACTGTCCACATCTGAATCCAAGCCTTTCTCCCATCTAAATTTTGATCTTCCACAAAAGCAACAACCATAACTACAAACCGTCTCGCTGTGCCTAAGTAAGCGACAAAAGAAAAGGAGAGAAAGAGCGCCAGGGCCTCTGCCAAATGTCAAGTTTGAGAGATGCGCCCAGGCTCGCAGCGCGTCGAGAATCGCGCGAGTATTACTCGCCCGGACGATCTGTTAAGCAGCGTTCACACTGACAGAAGCTCCGGCTCGTTTGTTATGCGCGCCCACGGCGTGATTAATTTGTCTTTCTGCGCCCGCCGAGGCACCGCGTGTATTAGCTCTTAATTTATTTTAACAAATTGCGCGTTTTCTCGCCGATTCCGGGAATTAACGATATCCCGAGCTGGATGAAAAATTGATTTCCGAGGGTGCTGGGTAGGCTAATTTTCAAGGGCAGAGTATCGGTAGGGGATGGCGTTTGGTGATCTCTCATATGTTTTTGTTGACCTGATGGTTTTTGCTCTTTTTGTATGGATATTTTTGGAATAATTAATCGCTGTATGAGGATATGACAGTGCCACGTTAGGCTTTATTGCTCGTCGATAAAACTAATATTGTCGATGTCAAAAATACACTGGCAGCTGAGAGCCGTAATCATTCCAATGAATAATAACGATTTTTCTTCTATTAATTATATTAATTGAAGAATCAATTTCCTTTTTTTAATAATTGATTTTCACATTTATTGATCTTTCATAAATTTCAAAAATAATAAAATTAATAAATCAATAAACACAAACCACCATCATTATATCATAAAAGCTCGATTCAATTCCAGATGTGAAGGTCACCAAAGGATCCATGTCACAAGAAATCCGATTGATTCATCATACCGAACGACTCGAGAGCTCGCGGTAGCCCTGGTCCATTTTTTGTCCGCGATCCAACGACTAGTCGGACCCCGGCGTTCCGAATTTCGCCTCGTCATATGCCGCGCTCCTCATTCCTCCCCGATACGCTCGCGCGCGCGGGCGCCGCTTAATTAAATACCGGCTTTTTTCGCGCGCCAGACGAGCCTTACTCTTTGTTTGCCGGGTGTTTTTCGGGCCCGAGGTGTTTATCAATATTATTAGCACGTTCGCGATGTTCGCGAGGCTCATGAATAGTAACGAGAGTGAATTATTGAACTGCCGATGTGTGCGCACTTTTGGTTTGTTTGCACGCGCGTGCAAGAGCTCGCTGAGAGATATGCAAGAGGCTCGTTTGGAATTCCGCGCGAAGAAAATGATTGACAATGTCGAGAAGGTTGATGGCTGGACGAATGGTACATGATGTATGAACTTGACATGGAGCGTCTTTTTTTTTGATTTTAAGTGCGGATTATTTTCATTATTTTTGATGGCTTTTGAGAGGCTATTTTAGGTAATGACGTTTTTACTTGCGAGTTATATTGAGTACGGTTAAATTAAACTGAATTTATAAATGTAGACTTTGGGTATAAGATTTAAAAATTATATAGACTTGAACATAAGAAAGAGTGTGAAAATTGCAATATTAATAAAATATTTAGGTAATATTTATTTTTACTGCTACATAAAAATAATAACGGTCGCTTAAAAACAGTTTAAGAAGTGTGAAACTCATAAATAAGGCGTCTAATTAAGAGAGCCAAAATTTCAACGGGACGCATAATTTTAAAATTTTCAGTAACTCCAGCGCGCAAGAAGTCCGCGAATTATATATGCGCGCGAAACACGAATGGAATTTTAATCACTTATAAATACGATCAAGGGAGAGCAGCAGCTCGCTCGCTAATTTTACCAAGTAGTAGGTACTTTCCAATAAATAAAAAAGTTCTCTCGCACCCGGGAGAGTCGCGCGATAGTTTCAAAAGGGCCGGGAGCACGTTGCGTTCCGGGAAAACAAACAGCGAGTCGCCGAATAT
Source organism: Eupelmus urozonus (assembly GCA_900480035.1). Lineage (NCBI taxonomy): Eukaryota > Metazoa > Arthropoda > Insecta > Hymenoptera > Eupelmidae > Eupelmus > Eupelmus urozonus. Next base: position 46,026 of record UELX01000017.1, read on the forward strand.
AATTAGTAGCGCGTGTCAACTAACTGCTGCCGCGAGCGCGCGCCCGTTTTGTCGTTCTTGTACTTTCGAAGAAAGTTCCCCTTTTGGGCGCGCGCGCAAGCCCGTTGAGCGTAAGAAGAGGGAGCGACCTTTCGTCGTTCGATAAAAATAATAATTTACAAATTTTCTATGCTAGCTGGGTGGTCATTGTTAGTTATGGCTTTTTGCGTTATTCGTTTTGAGTATTTGCTGTATTAATTAAGAAGCTTTTTATTTTAATTTATTCTCTCAATATTTTTTACAGTATTATTATAATATCGATACAATATTAATTCAATATTAATAGAATATCTTTTTGATATTGTTACAATATCAATGCAATTTCATAAATTTATATTGAAATATCCGTTATCAATTCGTTGAGCAGTTAAGATAAAATTTAATTTAAAACCCTACTTTATTAACAAGGGCCTAATTAGATCTTGTAAAATGTAACAGAAATAAAATCTCAATTCTCAAATTTAACCCACCTACACCTTCAAAAAATAAATTGACAAATAAATAAAAAATTTAAGACTATCAAAAAAACGACGAAAAATCCTCAACCAAAATTAAAATTCGAATAAAAGCCTTTTGAGCCCAACGGCTCCCGAAAGCAGAAACCTCTTCGCGATACACGCTGGCAGCTGAGTTTCTCGTTGCAGGCTCATTTTTTTCCCGAACTCTCGCCTGCACCTGAAAACAGAAATGCACTCGCACCTATACACGAGAGAGAGAGAAAGAGAGAGAGAGAGAGCGAAAGCTGATCCGAGAGTTATCTCGGCGAGTGTAAATTACGGCGCGGAAGAAAATGCGGCGTATACGATCCTCGGCGGGTGCAAGTGCCGCGGAGGCAAATTCCGTGGGAGGACGTTGGGAGAGCGAGAAGAAGCGTTTGGACACAATTAAATAAGCCGTATCGTTGCGAGCGGTGAGATGTTAACGAACCGAAAACTCAACTCGACGAGGCTGACGTAGTGGAGAATACTTGCTCTCGTCTTGTTTCTGATTCTCTCGAGTTACATTTGCTTTTCTACTTTTGGTAATTGAAATAAGTGTTGTTAAATAAATTGGGGGTTTCAAGTTTATTGAGTCTAATAATGTAATTTAATTAAAAACTTAACTATTTAACGAAACTGTTTTATAGAAAATAAACAAATGCTACCTTCTTTTCTCATAAACATATTTTTCCAACGTTCGGCTATTTCTTGAGCTAGTAAATATCGCAGAACTTTGCTCGAGATCACTCGATTATCAGACTGAAACTAGCGTCGCAGGCGTGTAAGCAAGCGCTATAACTAAAAGAGCTACTCGCTTTGACGGACGCGCGTCGGCTGGCGTGAAAACGTTAGCGCCAATTAACTCCCGGTGAATTATGCGCCGCCCCTCGCTCTCGCTCCTGCTAATTTAGTGGCTGACTTGTGTGTCGCGCGCGATTTTCCAGCGCTCGTGTAATATACTCGTTGTGCATTGTGCATTTTCACACTTTGTCTCGGCTTGTCTTCATTTTGGAAACTAACGATTCAACAGTTGTAGATTAGAGTTTCCGGGTAGAGAGCCGAGACTGGCTAATGAATCGTTAGGTGCAATTCAGAGCCCAGCTTTTCACCTATTGTCGTTATTTTGTTGTAGCGAGTCTGTACTGTTACCCTGGCGTATAGCAAAATAATAAATGTTGGAATATGTTTTCTAACTGCAAGTTAAGGTTAGAGGATAAAGCATGATTAATAATAATATTAAATTAATTTCATACACTAAAAACAAAATTTAGTTCTCACAAAAAGCTTTAATTAATCAATAAAGCCTTTAATTTAATTGATTCAATTAAGTCTAATCAAAATAACTAAATTTTGTCAGCGTTCACCTTCATAAATTATATCCGAGAAAGCTTCGACAATAATCAGCACCCATCAAATCCCAGCTCTGTCATTCCTCAAAACAAACTCTTAAAAAGCCCTTGACTTCAAAGAATCGCTCTTGCGTCTCAAAAATAAAAAAAGAAACCTTGACAGAAAGAGGAATATTAGAGAAAAGAAGTGCATCGTTCCGCGCGAGAGCAACGGCAGTATTTCATTCGACGTGCAATCCCGCGAACTCCTGGGTCTCTCTTCAAAGGCGCAGCGCACATCAAAAGAAGTGATGAGCCTCGCGAAACGTAGTCGACGCACGCCGGATGTCCGGCTTATGATACCGCGAAGCGGGCACGAGTCTTGCCGGATAAGAGTATTTAGACATCGGCATTTTTCTTCAAGCTGAGATTTTGGATGTTCTAATCCTCCGGTATATTTTATTTTGTAGCGAAAATACAGTTCTGCAAAGACAACATTTATTTTCGTAGATTTTTTCTGTTTTTATTCAATATTATAACCAGAGCAAGTCTTTCTCAGTCATCACGTAACAAACTCAATCCGAACCAGAATCCCCATTGTCCAAGCATTCAACCCCTCTTAACATCATCACAGCGAAAAATCCAGCAAAACAATTCCTTCGCCCAAAGTCATCTCTTCCCCTTCCCCCGTCCGCGCAACATCGAATTTTCACCCCGCACTGACCGCACTGACGAAAGCAATGTTAACATCGATATATCCACCCAGGCGGGGTAAAAACGGCAACAATAGCTGCGGGCCGCCGGTCAAAGGCTCCTTCGCTCTTCTCCTCTCTCTCTCTCTCTCTTTTTCTGCTAACAAGCGCGCTCCGCATGGGTCCGATGTTGTTCCGTACTACTACCGCGGGCTACGGTCTGTCGTCTCTTCTTTTACGCTCGTGCATGCCTCGCGCTCTGTATAACCATTATATACGCGTGTATCTTTGGCCCGCGACGTTATTTCTTTGAACTTGACCAGCAAAGAGACGAGCTTCGGCTGTGCAACGAGACGATGGAGGTCGTGAGGGATACGAGACTCTTTCATATCGATGTCTTTGTGCCGAGCTCGGGATGTGTAGGTACCCGTGTCGCCGAGCTCTTTGCCTGGCTACCTTCTTTTCAGCAATGGGAGTAACTCGGGATTCTGCCTTTTTGTTAGTATTTATGTAGGGGATCAGAGGGTAATGAGATGTATTAAATATTAAGGTTTGTTGTCTTAGTGATGTAGAAAAGTACATGCAAACAATGGGTCAATTTTCTAAGATCTTAAATTTTGCAGTTTAAATACTTTTATGAAAAATCCAAATTACAGATTGTAATCTTGCCTTATAAAAAATCCATGACCAATGATATTTGTTTCAAAGTGTGTTTATTCCTTCCGTTAAAAAATCCAAAATTCCCATCCACCCGTTCTCCAAAAAGTTCATACACTCAACTAGTTCCCATTTCCGCACAGATTCACCCACTGGAATACAATAGATTCTCCATTAAAGAATCCACCTCTTACACATTCACCGCGACTCCGCAGATATCTAAACCCACCTCGCGAGCCTCGCGGCTGCATCAAACGCTGCTTCTCCTCCGAGAGGCCACAAATCGGAAGGGTATATGAGCCGCCGATATATATTATTATCCATTTCGCCGCTGCTGCCGCGCGGCACCCGAATCGTACTTTATGTGTGTACTCTCTTTATCTGCGCGCGCGGCGCCGGCAACAATAATGTGATTTACGGAGGCGTCTTCCGCAAGCGCGCGCCGATGCATTATTGTGCCGCGCCGGCAGACTTTTTAGCTCATGGGGGATTATTGATGCATCTTTGATGCGCCGCGAGAACTGGGAGGGAATCCAGCGGCAATTTTTGTACTTGATGGGCGCCGCGTGGGTGGCGATGAATAAGGGTTTAGTCGAGCGAGAGTAATTTTGGCGGGTTGATGAATCGCTGAAGTGTGAGTTTGAATTTGTTTGAAGAATCAAGTTGAATTAAAGAATTTTTAGTTTTTTGATCTTTATTTAATCAAAGAGAGAGATATCGAAAAAAGAATTGAATAAAACATACTAATATCACAATGAGTATTCAACGTAAATTACAAGGTAATTATTGCGTGCATTTTTCTGTTATTCGACAATAGTCTGATTGTTATTGATAATAATCAAAGTGACCATAATACGATTGAATAAAAATTCATTAAAGTTTATTAATAGTTAAATGATTTATTGTTTATTTATAACCTAACCTAGGTTACCTAGGAAAGCAAAAACATTACTCCGTTGAAATACGCACTTCCTAACAGAATGTTTCCATAAACAATGCGGATCCGTACGATCCGTTTTCAAAAAATGTAAAACAAAAGCCAGGCTAGCAAAAAACGCTGTTTCCCGTGCATAAACAAATGTCAAAACTCGGCGCAACACAGCTTCCCGAACGATTCATCATGCCACGGAAACAAGGCGAGTTTGATGCCGCCCGTCAAAAGCGTCGACTGCCTTAATTTTTCAACATTGTCATACTCGTTCCTCTCTGTGTACGCAGGTCCTTTCGCCGGTCCGGCAACTTGCGCCGACGTTATACATTCATTATTCAATGTGTACTCAGGGAGCCGCTGCTTGCCTTTAAAATTGTCGCGACACGAAGGACACGAGCCGCTGAAATTAGAAATGTCGGTGTGATGAAAAATTTCTCGAACTTGTAGGCGTCTGGTGCCCTTAATCCATTAATTAGCATTGCTTATGTAACGGGGATGATATATTTAAGGGGTGATTAAGTTTGAGGAACTTGTTTAATTAGTGCATTTTATGCTTTGAGCTTAAATTAACTGTTGATCTATTATTGATACGAGCATATTTGAAATATTCCTTTGTAAATACACAATTTCAATGAAACATCGACAAGATCTCTTACAAAACCAAATCTTCATTAGTATAAATCCCTCGTACGCTCGCAAACTCATAGCTCTGAAATTCCCGTGCCAAATGCAACGTAAACACAGACTCCCCCCAGCCCTCCAACAATCTCATTGTCCACAAGCTCACCTGCAAAATCCAGCCAGCAAAGAAAGCCCGCGCGAAAATCGAACAATACTCCAGGTCGGCCGAGGCGAGATTAATTCCAGCTCGCGCGGGCGCAAATGCCGCTCTCCCGTGCAATCTGCCGCCAAGTATGCGCAGCTGATCGTTATTATACGCAGATCGGCTCGCGCGCGGCAGAGAAAGCTCGCCCTCGTATTTACGAGGCAGTAGCAGCAGCAGCGAACTTTGCTTCAAGCTCGGCCCCCCCGAACGCTGTTTTAACTTTATCGCGCTCGCGCGCCCGCGCGCGCACGGGCGAGTATGACTTTACGATCGGCCGCGGGCTAAATATGCCCGCGCCTCGTAAAATTAACGGCGTTTCCATAAAGGCATCCCGAGCGGGAGGGAGAGAGACGGAGAGTTGCGTTAAAACTCGATAAAAGCCAATAAAGCATCGCGTCTCCGAGAGCGAGAGAGAGAGAGGAAAGAGAAGCGAGCACAGTTTGCGTATTATTTATCGGACCTGCTGCTGCCGCCGTCGCTGGAATATACCTTTAGCGCGCTCGTATTAAATTGAGGCTGTCGATGCCTGTGTGCGTGAGAGTGGAAGTTTGTTTGCACCTTTATAGATGTGCACTTGCATGCTTGTTGTGGATAAGTAGATATGAGCCTGCGAGCCTGTGTGCGCACGCGTGTGTGTGTGCTTGATGACCTGTGCTTATACTTAAGTACTTTTTTACTGTTCCATTAAGCACTCGCTCGAAAGCACGAGATCGATTGTTGGATAAGTGTAGCTTGATGCGATATTACTTGGTTTCGTAGTGGATACTTTCGCGTTGTTAATTATGTGTTTTCACTTGGAAATGTTTCGAAAATATTGTGTTAAGAGTCTTTTACGAGCCCGGATTCGAGAAATCATTTTTTTTTGGCCACGGCAATCAGTGGTTTTATGTTCGAAAACGTTAAAACTTTACCTACTTTATCTGTTTTATGTGCACTAAAGTTTGTTGTTAAACGATAAAGTAATTGTGGAATAAAAGTAAATATTAAAAATTAAATAAATTCTTATCTTTCTGCAAATTTAGTTAAAACGCCTATAGACCATAAAAAAGCCCTAATAAGGGCCAACCAATTTCTAAAATTTTACAAACAATTAAGTTCCAGTCAGGCTCTAATTAGGGTCTATTCAATAGTTCTTAGCTTAAAGAAAATGATTAACATATTTCAATTCAAGATCAAAATTTAAGCTTAGTTCAATCAACCACATCTACATCACGATTCTAAGCAGCACGCAACCTCAACATTACTATATCGCTCATCAAAAAATTCTCGTCAATCCCCATTCACTTTTTCGCCATTCCGATTCAGCGTGCTCCGAATGAAGTCGCTCTAGAATCGGCGCATCTCGCGTCCATCCGAAATTGCAAATTCCGCGGCCGGCATAACTCGCTCGGCTTTTATATTATACGCGAGGCCTACTCGCTCGGGTACGAGGAGAGATAGAGGGAGAATAAGAGAAAGAGAGTTGATTCATGAAGACGCGGTGGACCTCCTTGGGATCGGGCGCGCGCTCGGAGCCTCGTCGCCGGCGGGTGGTCCCGCAGGTTGATTTCTTGTTTCTTCTTCTCCGCACGGCGAACGATCGGAGAGAGAGCTCGGGTTCTTCTTGTTGTCTCCCTTTATCTCTCTTTCTCTCTCTCTCTCTCTCTCTCTCTGTACCTATATACCGAGGAACGTGGAGATCTGAAGTTTAGCGAGCGCGCTTGTGGACGAAGATGACAATGGATCGAAGATTTTTTGGCTTTTGAATCGGTTGAACGTTGGTGTGCAGATTGGTTTTAGAAAGGAGGATCATCGGTGAATCTGGACGGCTTTTGTTTAGGCCTTTATAATAATATAATGCGTATTATTGTATTCGGGTTTTCAAATATAAAACTATAGAATTGAAATTTCAAACTTCGACTATTATGTTGTTGATATCTACGACTTCATATGGAAACTGTTTGATACGAATTTTTCAAGTCATAGCTGTATAGAGCACCAAATATAAATCCTTGTCTTCCAAAATACCAAAAAATCCATTAATCCCTCAATACAATAGTTTACATCTGGAAGCTTAAGCAAAGAAAAACGAGGAGAAAGAAGTCAGAAAGAAAGAGATGTCGCCAAGATAGAAGGTGAGTCGCGTCTCCCTATATACTCCCAAGAGGGACGCGCCATCCGGCGTCTTATATACGCGGGACTCCGATTGTCGATTTAAATGTTTACTAATAACCAGGCTTGTCCAGCAGCCACCCAGAAGCCCGTCGCGTTTTGCATTTTTACAAGTACAACGGCCGCGCTCGGAGACAAACGCGCGCGCGCGCGCGTGCGAGTTGTTTCCGAGAAGACGCCGAGGGGGAGGACGTTTCATATTCATCCGTCCAGCCTGGCCATTGTTCGAAAACGCGCTCGGAAGTCTGATTCGATTAGTCGTTAGCGTTGCCGTGTGGAGCGAAACTCGGTCAAATCGCGGAATTAATGACTTGCCAAGCATTTTTTGCGGAGAATTATACGCTGGAGCGCCAGGTGGACGCGAATTATCTGTAGGTTGTATCTCTGCTTTTTCTATCTCTATTGATATGTTAATGTTTGCTGTTGTGGAGACGGTATCGTCGATTCAAATTGTTAATCGATGCATTAATTTAGTGCCAAGTATTAAGTTAAGAATACACGTAATTTATAAAAATAACTGCATTTTCTATGTTAGATTCAATAAAACTTTAACAAATTAATTCATCATTTTTATTTTTCAGTTATTGCGAGTATTGGGTGGATCACGTTCCAACAGTGACCATTATATATCAAGAATTTTCAAAAATTGCGTTGTGTCAATATTTTAGACAAAGTTTAAAAAATATATATTATGTTAAAAAAACTTACATAAAAAATGTAGGAACAAGGACAGGTAAGGATATCAGGTATCATCAAAGACAATAAAGTAATAAAGCAATGAAAAGAAACTGACCATATATCGATTTCGTAATGATTTCATTTATTGCGAAAAGGACACACGTGGGTCCGCCCGACTTTCATGTATTACGCACAACAACGTCGGTGTGTATTAATAATTAACGGCGCGCGCCTCACACCAATATGGCGCGCTGGCGAGGGCGTCGACGTCGCACTTACATATCAACACAAGAACAGCCGATGCGCGTACAATAATAACGTGTGTGGATCGCACGGGGCGCACGCGATGAAGTACTTTTGGACACGAATGACTATAAGGTCATGGCGATTATTCGCCGACGACGACGCGACCAGGATGATATGTATACGTATATACCGGGAGTTCACTTTGCATGTGTGTGTATGTGTGTGTGTCGAGTGCATGTGTAAGATACGGTCCGTTGCGTCGCGGCTCCCTTTGCCAAGTACAAAAGCGTCTTACCCTCGGCGCTCCTCCTCACGAAATATATAGAAACGTCAAGAGGCGGGACGCAACGGGAAGTACGATTAATTGGGATAGATTGCGAGCCGAGCCTCTCTGTATGTGGATTCCGGGAGCGGAAAGACGCGATTATTCCAGCCTATCTTGTCGAGCTGCTAGCCCTTGCTCATCGCGATAAAGCTGCCTGGGCGAATACACGCTCATTTAGTCTGATGAGCTTTCGCGCGTGCGCTAGGGTCAAAGTTCAATTGTTGTAAGGTATGGAGATTTAAATTTCGGATTTGAACATTCGAAGTGCTTGAATTTTCAGGATTGAATTAGAATTGGAGGTTAGGAAGGGGTTCATGAACAGAGAGTTTTAACGCTGAAACACCGCTCCACCATTTTGTGGAGCAAAGTCATTTGCGCATGCGCAGGTTTGATCAGTTTAAAAAATAATAAATAAAGAACATGCAACAAAATTTTAACATTTTTCAAATAAATAAGTCTTATTTTATTTATCTCTTTAACTCGGCTCACAATCTGACTCAAGTTCTATTTATATTTTATACGCGTACGTTTACTTGTCGATGGTGTCATGTCTCGCTATGACGTGCGAACCGATAATTACATTGTATAAACATCGCAATAACAATAATAATATTAATAATAATAAGACATGGTTTTTCAATCATAATGAACGTCGCAGTGTAAGTGTAAATGTGTGTGGGAGTTGCTGTCGTCATCACAATAATCATCGCCTTGATCGTCGTTAGTATGAATTATGAATTTTTTTTTTTCTTACTTCATGTTTTCATCATCATTATCGAATATTATAATAATTATTATAATCGTTCATAATGTGCCTACTCTACATACAATACATACACCGCGTCCGGGCGCACGAGCCGGACCGAGTTTTTCATTTTGTCATTTTTTTTTTATTCATTCCTTTGACTACTATTTACAAACGCATAAATAATATCAATAATTAATTATATATATATTTATTTATTTATAATATTTATATGGTTTCACCTATAGAGAATATTTATTCGTGATTTATAACTGTAGCTACGGATAATCAGGTAATCCCCGTCACTTAATCCTCATCATCCTCGTCTCCATCTGGCTCCATCTTCGTTTTGTCGTCATTACGACACTCCGCTGATTCCTTTGTCCGTACGCGCGACCTCTCGAGGCTCTTCAAGCGCTGAAGATGTCGAGGAATCGCGGGAGTCGGTCCAAGGAGAATTCGACCGGATGCGCGCGAGGTGCCATTTTTTAATCACCGCTGGCACCATTGACGCCAATTGAGAACTTGCACTCATCACTAATACTGAATATTCAATATTTTCCAATGGACACAACAATGCTTTTACTGTTAAAGTAAAAACAGAAAGAAACGGCTAAAGTGATAGTTTGGAGGAACAATTTTGAAGGACCGTGCAAGTTCTCAACATGAAACCGAGGGAACAATTAAACTAACGAAGAGGGGCCGCAATTTTCCGTGAACCAACTCAACTAAAGGAAGCTCGCAGTACGCTCTCTCTTAGAGAGAGATGCGTATAAGTAAACGCGAAACTAAACGAACGAATATACAATACGAGGCCAAGAACTCAAGAACAGCGCACAGTCGCGAAGGATGGGGCTCGTGGGAGAGTATGATTACTTCGATCGCTTCTTCCGCTATTTCCTCCTCGATGATCGTTATTATTTGTACACTAATTACAAGTCTTTGTCTTCCTCCTCGTCCTCATATGATTTATTGTCAGCCACGTGCACTCACAGCGTCTCTTACCGGAAGTTCAACCTCTAGGACACCGCTGCCGATCAGACGCGTCCTGGCGACTTGAGTTCCGTGGGCGCCAGACTGCTGCCTCCGCCAGGATTCGGCGACTGGTCCGAGCCGTTCGACGACGCCGTCGACGAGGATGACGGCGAAACTCCCGAGGAGGCTGTCGTCAGTAGGGGCGCACCGGCACCGCTTGATCCGTTGATTGAGAAGGGTGACTTAAGACTGTTGGCTGCTGCCATCGCTGCCGCTGACGACGCCGATGAGGAGGCCAAAATGCTTGGTGCACTCGTCGGTGGCATAACTCCACCGAGACCCCCAAGAGTCCTCTGGTACGTTTCCAACAAGGACATGTCGCCAGAACCGAGATGCGGAGCTCCGTAGAAGTTCCGGTAAAAATCTGGATGCGGCCTGACAAACTGGCTGCCGGGATGCATGGCCGGGTGCAGCGGATGATGGGGCGGCAGTCTACTGGCCAAGGGACTGACGATCTTGCCACCTCCGTTGCCGCTGCTGGAGTTGTACGGTGAGCCCAAAATACTTCCGGAATTGGGACTGGATTGCTGATCGCCGTCCTTGCTGGCCATGTCCGCAAGCGACCAGATCCGCGGTTTCGTAGTGGCGCCACCTGCCGTCGTCGCTGAGGTGCTTGTACTGCTGGGCGGTATCGCGTGATGGTGGGGCGACATCGTTTCTGGTGACGGATGTCGTATCAGTCGGCTGTGTGGCGATGACATGAAGGCCGGGTGATGGGGGTGCAATTGCAGAGGATGCCTTGGTGGCTCACGCTGATCGTATAGACATTCGGGACTATCAGGTCCGCTGTCGGCCCTAGACTCGCTCCATTCGCTTTCGGTCCGACCAGATCCAAGACCACCGCCGGGTCCGCCTACACTACTTCCATGCAGTAGGTCAAGTCGGTGACTTGCTGAGCCGCCACGTTCACCGTCCTCACTCGAACCCGTTCCTGAGTCTTTCGAGTCTGTAATCAATGTAAAAAGAAAATGGTTGTTGTTAGAAAAGACTAATCAGTTTTGTGAGGATAAATATCATTTAATGGTTTCAAGCAAAGTTAAATCTGGATTTATTTGATAAAAAATTTTAAATGTTATAATTGGAAATGGCATCAATCAGTAGAAACAAGCTTACCTAGACGGTCTTTTTCGTCAACGCTTTTCCTGCCATCGTCATCCTCATTATTGTTATCCTCATCTTCTACCCTGTTCCTTGGCTCCCACGTCATCTTATTCTCTTTTTTCAGGCGTCGCCTTGCGTTGGCGAACCACGTAGACACCTGGGTCAGCGTCATCTTCGTGATGATCGCCAGCATGATCTTTTCGCCTTTGGTCGGGTAGGGATTCTTTTTGTGCTCGTTCAGCCAGGCCTTCAGCGTGCTCGTCGTCTCGCGTGTCGCATTTTTCCGTCGCGCACCGTTCAGATCCATACCGTAGCTGCAACATAAAAGAAGAAAAAAAGTGCGTTTAGTCATGGAAATTCTTTGGTTTTATAGAACTCTTAAATTAAGAATTTGATAGAGTAGAAACTTGTTACGACAAATCAAGTGCAAAAGAGATTTGGCAGCAAGGTTTCAAGGTCGTAACTCGGAGCTGACGCAAGGTGCAATAAAAGAAAAGAGTATATACGAAGCCAAAGGGTACGAACGATTTGACGACACGGTGGAAAAAGAGGGAGAGAAAGAGAGAGAGGGAGATGGAGAGAGAGGTAAATAGCAATAGATAAGTCTGTTAGGGTCAAGATAAAAAAGTTGGTCCAAAAAAAAATAGGAGGCTCGTGCTGAGATCCAAGAAAAAGATTGAGCAGCGGAGAGAGGGAAGACAGGCAAAAGAAAGTTCTCGCCAGGAAAGTTATCCAATCGTGAGGCTCGTTACGCCTCTCTCTCTCTCCTTCTCTCTCTCTCTCTCTCTTTCTCTACCGTATAAAAGTCGAGCTGCTGCTGCTGCTGCTCGCTGAGGTATATAAGCGGTGGGTATTACTTTCGTCCTGAGGCTCACAGATCTCTTATCTAACGGTTTAAGCTTCTTCCTCGTCGTGCGCCGCGCACGAGAGAAAGAGAGGGAGTCCTGACGCGTCGTCCCATCCAAGTTGGCGACCGATCCTCTTTTCCCTTACTCCCCACCCACTCCGGATCCCATTACTAAAAGACTAACCCTTATCAAAGATTAAACTTCGGTATAACTGCTGAATCGACGGGATCGAAATTAAATTTTCCACCGCCGAACGCGACGATCTCTTTCTCTCTCTCCCTTTCGCCTGTGATGTTACTACCTCCCTCCTTCTCTTGCTGTCTCTCGCTCAGTCTCTCTTATTGCCTTCTTATACACCGCCTTTCATCGCTCTCAGTTGTGCTATATATGTTCGCTGTAAAGTACAAGCCGAGGGATTCTCGAGAAATAAAGGGTTAAAATAAATTTTTGGTCCAAAAGGACTAATCAAAATAAAGATCCCATGAATTAATTTGCAACAACGTTTGTATACTTTACATTTTATAATTTATAATTTAATTAAACAGCAAACTACAAAACTGAGCAATTTTTCAAATAATGTCTTTTTTTAGCATTGCGGAAAATGTAAAATATTAGAGCTGCGAAAAGGAAGCAGGGAAAAATAATAACACTCCCACGGCGAGTCTCCAGAGCTTCTTTGTACACATATATAAAATGCGGCAACGTGTCTCGCCCATTATTGAGCTTTATGTCACGCGCGCGCACTAGTGTGTACGTCGCCCTGACGTCTCTCTCTCTTTCTTTCTCTCACCAGCCACCGGGAAATTAATAAAACTGTCACTTACGCGCTCGGCCTCGTGAGACGCTCTTTTTTCTGGGGTAGGAGGGATGATTGTGTTCACGATATAAACATTTCAATCCCTGGGCCGTGTGCATTGTGCGCGCACGCGGAGCTTGACAGACGGAAGTGTCCATTGCTCATGAATACGTTGGTATCTTGATGAAAATTTCATTTAAATATCGAGTATTTGTCAACGTAGATCTACGAGTTTTCTTTTAGTTCAATTAACTTGAGAGTGACTGCTTGGTTGATCGCTGTATAACTTAGTTTTATAAATATAAGAGGCTACAGTTATACTTAGAGTCGTACAATGTAGAATCGTAATCCCGACTACTAACAGTAACGAACGGATGTTCCTACACATCCTTTTTTAATCAATCAGAATCCGAAAAGCATTTAAAACGGCTCCCCCCATAAAAAGCTACTTCGTTCTTTCTCGCGAAAAAGAGAGGAAAGAAAAGCAAATTTTATACATTCAGCGGCTTATGCGCGGTCCATACCGTCCCTTTTCCGGGGGTACAAAAGCGAAACGAGACGAAAGAGAGAAGCATAAGCGCAGGGGCGAGTTGAAAAAGCAGAAGAACGAGCGCAGAGTAAGAGTGGGAGAGGGGGGAGGCTTAATTCCTCCCTTCCTCTCTGTTTGCTCCTCGCAAATGGCGTTCTGCAGTTATTTTCAAATTCAACGCCGCGGAGACGGGGATCGGATTAAAAAATCAGAGTGGAAGCTTGTTTCTCATGATAACAGCCAGACGTACCGCCGGCGCAGAGAACGGGAACTGCTGTTACCCGGCCTTTCTCCCTCTCCTTTATCTCGCTTTAAATTCTGATGCACGATTCATCCCTCGCGCCCAAAGTGAGAGAGAGAGAGAGAAAGAGGAGAGACAGAAGCGGAGGGAGAGAGAGAGAGCCGTTATATAAAGCGGCGACGCACCGTATATATACGTATCCTCCCGGACGAGCTGTGTGTGCGTGCAGCATCGAAGCCCTTTTCTCTCATGCGCGAACTGATCGCATCAACGCTTGTTTCCATGGCGATTGCTAATCGGACCGTGGCGCGCCTCTCGTTTCGGCGCGCATATTTGCTGTCTCGCGAGCGCGCGCTTGCAAAATTTTCCCTCCTACAATTCGAGCGAGCCCTGTTTCTTCTTCGATTCGAGCGCCCGTGGAGATCTACGGGCTAAGTCGCTCGCTCATTGGATTATGATATTAGCCGGAGCGTTTATGCGCGAGGCTGATTGGTTTATTGCCGGGCCGAAAGGGCTTGGCCGAGCGATTGTTTTGACGCCGCTTGGATTTCGGGGGATTATTCGAGTACGCTGATTTTACTTTCATCGAGGGATATACTTGAAAATAATACCAGGGAGGATATTACGAATCTGGCATTGGATTAGAGCTCGAGTTTGTGTCGTCAGCTCTAAGGAAATGAATAAACTACAATTCCACATCTCATCGGGCGAAACATCGGCATGCATGGCAACAATGGATCGAGAGTATCTACTCGCCTCGTTTGGCTTAGATGTAATTGATTTGAAGCGGAGGGAGCTTTAATACAGCGAAGGACGCTCGATTTCTCAACTCGCGCGCGCCGCGACGATAATTTGTATCGTTAATCGATTAACGCTGTTCGGACAATTACCGACGACTGTGGGAAACTGATAAGGGGCCGGCAATTATGACCTCGCGGCTCGCTTTCGAGAGATCAAAACGCGCCGCCGCCACGCGCGGGAGTCTATATGAAAATGGTTCCGCGCTGGCCGAGTGTACTTTTTTTTTTCAAGAGCATAGTCGATAAGTATCGAACGATGTGTGTCAGTAGTGTGGAATTTGCCATTCTGTTTTTATTTTTTTATATTTTTATTAATGAGAGAAGATCGGTAGAATGAATCGACTTTTAGGTATTTAAGGAATTTGATGAATACGATAATAATATAATATTTTTCAAATAATAGATATATGATTAATACACTTTGTCGACTGTAGATGAATTGTAATAGTAGAAACTTAATATGAATATAAAATTGAAAAAAATATTTATGAAAACCCAAAAACCCAACAATATTCAAATTTATTTTGCTATTCACGATTATAATCCCAGAACACGCAACTTACTCTCCCAACAAAAAGTACTATTTTCCATCCTCAATATTTCGTGCCGCGCCGACGTATACACATCCATAACACGTATTTTCGAAAAGGAAAAAAAGGTCATCATTTTTCTTTGTGCCTTATCTAAGCCGATAACGCTCACAAGAAGCTGATGGTACCTCGGCCGAAATCCATTAGCTAGCGCGGCCATTTTCTAAAAATACAGGCAAGATAAGAGAAGTGGCTTCGAGTGAAGAAAAAAAAAATCGAAACTCCGAACAATAGGGAAGTGAAGCTCCCCCTGCAATTGATATACTTACGCATTTTGCGAAACGAGCAGGTTCCGCGAAGTTGGAAACCCTACGGGAGCGTTCTTAAAATCGAACAATTCTCCGGCTGCAATCTAACTAAATTAAAAGAGCTTTTCCGAGCATTACGCTTAATTAATGCCTCCGATGAGCAGTGTACGAGCTCATTGTTTTACGCGCGTGTAAGAAGGACGCCGCGCGCGCTCATTTAATTATAGGTTTAGAGTTGTGGGCTTTGAAAAAGGCGTGCTAGAATTTTAAAAAATACAAAGGCGATTGGTCGAGAGCATCGATGCGGTAATATTTAATTGCCTGGTAAACAAGCGAGTGAGGTTACGCGATAATCCTTTTGAGCTTGCTCGTTCTTTTTTTTGTAAAACTCGCTGTCGTAAAAAAGTTACAACGCTAAATACTCGTTGTAATCGTTGTGAACTCAACGATCCGAGATTATTAGATCAAATAACATCTTAAAATAACAGAAAAAACAAAATGTGTACGTCTATTTCACTTCGACATTAATTTAGAATTCTAATATTATTCCAAAACACGCGTCCCCCTCAAAAAAGCTCCGCCATATTAGCCCCTGTTCTACAGCGTACGCTACTCGGGCTGTCCAATTTATCGAGAGCCGCCTAGACTTAGAGAGCGAGGTGTAAATATAAAACGGGTGGGGCACACGCACGAAATAAGGGCAGGTGCGCGCTTCGAACTCCGCCCCTCATTAGCAGTCGCGCTTTCGGCCTAAGGGCTGCTGATATAACGCTGGCCGAGGGACCCTCCCTTTTTCTCTTTGTGTGTTTGTGTTTGTTGGGAGAGAGAGAGAAAGGGAGAGGGGGAGAGAATGAGAGAGTTAGTAGGTTGTTTTTCAAGGTTTAAATATAGCGATAAAAGATTGATGTAATGAATTAGGAAAATGAATTTTTGAAATAAGAGTTTTTTTGGAAATCCTTGTATAAGTAATATGAAAAGTAATTTTTTCCGAATTGTAGTTCTTGGTGTACATAATATTAATTTAAAAATCGAATATTGTACTTTCACATTGCAGTAATTAACAATACAATTAGCGATACAATAAATCGGTGAAAGCAACAAATCGAAGAAAAAAGATTAATTATTTCACGATAATCAAAGCAATTAAAAACTTCAAATAAGTCCCACTAAATCAGCAACAAATTGGCCGTTCCAATCAACCGCGCACAAATTACCATTAACATTAGCTAGAAAAAAGCCATGTGTGTCGATCCACTCCCCCCTCCCGCTTTCTCTCTCTTTCTCTCTCTCTTATTTCGCTTTTACTTAGCTTGCGCGCCCGTCGCTCTCTGTGGTCTGCGGCGAGTGTCGACGCCATCTTGGCAGTGCCTCCAACTCTCACATACACAAGTTTCACCTCTCTCTCTCTCTAACTCTTCTATTTTTTTCGTCGTGTCCTGAATATCGCGGGCGCATGCGCGATTAGCCATGCTATTTCGATGCTCATTTTTATCTTTTGGGCGCCACGAAAGGGCGAGGCTCGCCGAGCTTAATCAGGTGTGAAGCCACGCCGCCGTCGGAGCTCTTTCAGAGCCCGCGCATATAGGCTGGGATTCGGAGCTGTATGGAATGCTAGAGTTGAAAGAGCCTTTTGGAGTTTATGGTATAAAAAATTAAGCTTGGCTGGATGTAAGAACTGTTGGTGAGATTTGAGTATTGAAACAATGTCATGCTTTTATTTCTGTTAGAAGCCATTAAAAGAAACTATGTATGCGTTATTAATAAACTACTAAAATATCCGCTCTCTTTATAATCTAATCATCTCCAATTACGTCTTACAGAGTACCAAAAGTTGTGGCAGCAGGAAAAAAATCCTAAACACACGATCGCGTTACGCCGCTCGCTTAATGATAATGAAAGATTATACAAACAACCGTGAAACATCGAGAGCGACAAATTTCTTTGCCTCCATTCATTCCAGACTCCCGGGAGAGAGACCATTAATTCTCGTTCTCACTCAATAAAAGTCTAAACAGTCTAAGCACTTCCGAGAGCTTATAACTACGCGCGTCTGGTCTGTTCCCCCGCTCCTATCGTCGCCAAAACGAAAGTCGAAGCGTCGAATTTTGATATTCGTGTCGCTTCTAATTTTATAACTGATCGAAAGTTCGGCCCAAAGATTGCGAAAGAACACTTAGACAATATTCGGCGGATATTACAACCTTGTGAGCTGTCGGCAACACGAGTCACTTTGAGCTTCTAATTTTAATGTCTGGCATGATTGTCAGTGATTAGGACACAGCGCTTCGACTACAGCAATTGCCAACTGTTTCAAGGCGGGGCTTCGGGATAATATTTTAAAGCACCACTGCGCAACCCTACATATAGCCGCGACATGAAGCCAACTTTATACATCGGGCGATATTCCGACTGGTGCTTTTATCGTCGCCGCTATGCAGTCATAACTCGTTTATCATTAGGATCGACGCGTGTATGTGCAATCCATGCAAATCAAACTCGCGCGCGAATATTAGGCGTCTCTCTCTCTCTTTTGCCGGGGAGCGGATTTCGAGTGTCGCGTATATAGCGAAATAACTCGCGTACGACTGCCTGCCGCGATCGTTAATAATTGTATGGGATTTTGGAGGCCCAGCCCCCGCGCGCGCGCGCTGGATTTGCATCGTATTGTTGTTATATATATGCGAGGCTGCTGGTGGATGTGTAGGTGAGGATTCTTTACGTTTATATACCGCTGAATCAAAATTCTGTATTGACTGGGCCGCTGTTTTCGTGATTTTCGATGTTACGCGCGCGCGCATCGGGCTCGTATTTTCAGCGTGTAATCGAAATTTCGATTCGAGCCCGGATGAATGGGAGAGTGATAAAGGATGAAATATCGCCGGGCTTTCGGACATGTGTTTTTTATCAAATTTTTCGAATTGCGGCTAAAATATTATTATCTCCGGCTCGGAAAGCCGGCGCGTAGTTTACATCTTTTATGACTCAATCAAAAAGCACTATCGACCGCTCGAACGCCATAAATCTGACTTTATTATTCGCTTTCTCACGGATAAATCTGTTTATACTATCATTTCATCACCGGCCACTAAATCTAACTACCATAAAATCCTCCGCAGAAGAATCAATCGCGCTCGTTAAAAGTCCATATACAACCGGCCGCTCATCACTCATCCCCGGCCAATCGGCGGCCCCGAAAAATCATCCTCCTTTTTTCCAAAAACACTTCCCGTCGAACCGGAAAAGGCGCCTACGTGTCGTCTCCGGCGCATCGCGGCTTTTCACCGGCCCGCTTTTTCGGGGGGCCCGGCTGCAGCAGAAAAAGGGACAGAGAGTCATTAAACGGCCGTACATCATCCCAAAGTCGTTAGGCGTGGGACCCCCAGATGCGATTGTTCCCTCTCTGCCCCCTTTTTTTTCTCCCGAACTTGTCTCACGCGCGCGCGCACCCGGGCAATATGAGAAAGCAAAATCGGAGGATGCGCGTGTATTTTTTATGGCAGCAAGAAGGAGGATGGAAAAAAATGACAGTGTGTGTTTCTCTGGAAGTGTCGCGCGCGAGGCTTTTTTCTTGAGGAGCGTAGATATATTGATCGCGAACACATCTTGGAAGATGATTCTCGTGTTTTCGCGTTTTTGCTCGCGCGAGGCGCGTGTTTTTTGTATGCTAATTTTTTCGCCGTTCTGTAAAGTTGCTTTTATAGGCTAGTTTTGATCTTTCCTTATATCGACTTGGAGATTTATATCTTTTCGTAATTAAAATTTTTATTGTTTACTCGTTTAGTAAATTCTAACCAAAAAGTTGAGCTCGCGAAAAGAAAAAGAGACTTCCATTCCAAGACAACTCGAAACATCAATTACGTCGTGTCAAGTCTGAGGCGAGAGAAAACGAGAGACGCTTTCCAAACGAAGAAGCGCGCATCCTTATTTTTCATCGTCGGATCTGTTTAACGTCTCCGTTGTGAATAGGGCCCATGGGGCGTTCCTCTCACATTACCAGTAACAAGCGCCGAGGCAACTGGCTCTCTCGTTCGGGGCACGCCGCGTGCATACTTTTTTCCTACCCGCGCTCGTCGTCGCGTTCTTAATCTCGCCTAACGACTTTTCGAAAAGACCGAAAGGCTGCAGCTTCCTTTCGGCTTTTATTTTTATAGCGGCGCGAGTTTGTGCATTGCTTTTTGGCTGGATGATGGGTAGTTTTATGACGACTTTTTCTGTTTATCGGCCGGAACATTGTGGATCGTTAATGGGGAGTGTTAAAGTGAATGAAAATAAACTCCTTCGTTCGAGGGTTTATTTTTGGTCAATAATGACGGAAATGGTGGAAAAAATCTTAACAGGCGTTAACTATGCTCGACAAACTATGCTCGTAACCACATAGTTTACAGACCGGTTTTAACCCAAAACTGCAACCATCATAACGAATATTGAAACACATCGCAACTCCGACGAGTCGAAATCTCTGATTCAATTGGCAAAGTTCAGGGCGCAAAAGCACGTAAATCCGAGCCGCGACGCTCATCGCAATAGAAGTCAAAACATAAAACACGCTCTCGGCTATTGTAAAACTCGGGGCTTATCGTCCGTGCCATCGGCTCGCGCACGATAGTGGGTAGGCGCGACAAAAGCTATATAACCAGCCCCGTCCGAATCCCGGGCGCTATAAAAAAGGCTAATCAGAAACGGCGAGCACGAAATCAAAGCGACGTCGAGCTAGCTCCAATGGGAGTGACGATGTCGACTTGCAAACAGCTGTGGGAGGATTTTATATCCAATTTCTTTGAAGGATCGAATTGGCGATGATTCGAAGGATAGAATCATCTTTTTATTAATTCAATGATCACACATGAGTGGACGTGATTTTTATTTACGTAAGCGTGAATTATATAAGTGGAAACAATAAAGTGTAAAAATAAGACGATAATCTGTATTTCAAAATTTTCTTTCTTTTACGAAATTACATGACTCAAGTTTTTCAAGCGTCGCCTCGCTGATTTCACATTATCCGAGGTTTCCGTTTTCCTCGCAAGCCACTTGACGAGAGCCGCTCTTAGGAATTCGCGATTGCGCAAAAAAGTACGTTAAACGCATGTAAAAGAGACGAAAAATCCGAGGAGATTATGCGGCGCATTTACGACGGCCACGAACGGACGGATTAGAAAATGAAAATTATTTATCTTCTGCGTGTGGAAACGCAACTTGGGTAATGTCCAGGTTACGTTACAATAATGCGCGTGATTCACCGTTGTAAACACGCGATTTGTTGTAAAGTAACACTTGGCGCGAGAGATAATTCCGACATTTCCATACACCTTCAATTTACAAATTCAAATATTCATACTCGTGATTTTTAAAGAATTCGCGTTATGAAATTTATTTACTCGACGAATCGATCATTACCTATATACAGCAAAAATTCCTCGGGTAAATTTTTATGCAACAGCTCTCGGCAAATATAACAAATGACTTTCACATGCTCGTTAAAAATGCGCGTCGCGCGCGCGCGCGCCTGGCGAGTGTGATTTCTAATCGAGCGCTGGCTGCGCCTAAGCGCGCAAACACGCTTCGTTCCGAGAGAACACATGCACTTCTTAATAAAAGTCTCGAGCGCAAAAACCGGCTCTGCCGGCGTGTGCGGGGTAAAAAAAGAAAAGACGCCTCTTTCTGTCGCCTAGGAGCTTGTAAATAAGTGTCATATGCGAAAAATGCGCGCGTATGGACTCGATGGCTTAATTTCGCGGAAGGCAATAATTGCGCGAATTAGAAGGCTGATTAAATGTTTGATAAATGTTATTGAGTGCTAATGATTAATAAGGATTTAAATTGTGGAGGTAGGTTTTTATAAAGTTCTCATGTTTCGAAATGACTATACAGACAAAAAGTAGAGCAATCTCCAAGTGATAATCGAACCAGCTAAACTTTCGTTCGACTTTGTAATTAATTTTTATCAATTTACACAAGTTTCTAAAAGCCGCGATACACCAAGCAAATCCAAAAAAAACCAAGATACCTAATCAGCAAAGCCTAATCGTCGAATCCAGAAATCGCGGCCACTCAAAAAAGAGCCTCTTAACCAATTACCCATTACTCAAAGCAGATAAAAAAATCGCTGGCAAGAAAATGAAGTCAGCCAGCGTTTCCTGAGCGAGCCCCGCTCCAAATCCTCCTCGGCAAATCCAGGCTCGATGACTAACTCTCGGCCCGTATATAAACAGACGGCTCGCTCTTTGGCACTCCTCTCACGTCCGACAATCGTTCATACACGCGACATACATTCATACCTATACGCGCGGTGTCGTTGTACGGACACGCTTATTAATACGTGTCGCGCGCGCCTGCCGGCATTATCGCCTCGATTCTCCGTCGATCGGCGCGTGTGTTACACTCGGCCATTGTCTAACTCTCAGACTGTCTCGCTCTCTCTCTCTTGGGCTATACCCTATATGTCCCCCGGAAGCAGGAGACCAAGCTCCGGCGGAAAGGCGAGACCGTTAACCCGAGTTCCGAGTGTGCTCGGGCATTATCGGCTTTTTATATGCCTATGTTAAGTGGACGAGCGTAGAATGTAATGCGCCGAAGGGATGTGAGAGGCCGATTGGCCCGAGTCTGTGATGAGCCTTCGATTCTATGGATATTAAAGTTTTACTTGAACAAGCTTACTGTGATGTTTCATTGTTGCATAAAAGTTTCAATTTTTATAGATTTAATTAACGTAATGAAGACAAGCAATAATTTTCATATTAGTTATTGATTCTATATGAGTATCGAAAGCTCGTTTATTAACAAAGAAATAATATTCTATAATTTTATCGCCAGCAATGTTCTTCAGCACTTCCAAGAATCTCAATTGTTTATCGTCATTTTTTTCTCAAACACGCGTTTCTCTCACTTTAGTTTACAATTGCGAGCCTATCATTCAATGAACAAGCAATAAATCTTTTTCTCCCTTCGGGACTTTTTAGACTTTGCCTCGTGGCATAATAAGAGAAAGAAACGCGCAATAAAGAAAGGAAATACAAAACACGAGAAAGTACAAAACATAATGTACATAAAAGAGGAGAAAAATGTACGTGGTGCGACGTGAAGAGTAAGACGATATTCAAGTCATACAAGTCCACGCTCGTCGAGGCTCAAGCTCAATGCTGATGACCAGCCTGACAACGATAAGAAAAATGAGATGCGCTGAATCATGTAGCTGTTACCATACACGAGAGCGCGCAAAAGTGGTACACTAAATTTAAACGAAAGAGGAGATGAGCGATGGTTTTGGATTATATTTGTGGCATTCCGTGCGCGACAAAAATTCATCCATATTAACAATCATCGCGATGCATATTTGTTGAAAAAGGTTAAAAATACAAATGAATTGGGCAATCATTTTAACCAATAACACGATTCGCTATTTATATTTTCCATATTTTATTTCTATTTTAACCGCAGTCATTCCCGAGCTATTCATATTTTTCAAAGTTTCATTTTATATTTTTAATTAAAAAGCGCTTCTCCTTTCGATACATTTCAATAAACTACCGAGCCCGACAAACAACAGCGAACAACAAAAAGCTACGCTCTTCTACAGTCGGGGGACTGCATCCTATTAATTCGAACATACATAAAGATAAAACGCTCGAAAAGTCTTTCTATATACAGCGATCGAGAAAGAGCGCCTCGAAAGAAGCGCCTCGTCGAATCGCTGAATGAAGCCAACAAACATCCTGCTTATTAATTGAGCTCCGATTATAAATTAATAAACGCGCTTGGTTTTTTGCAAGAGCCGTCCCCCTTAAAACACGATGAAAATTGTTACAAACAAGAGAGCGGATAAGGAGACGAGGCGAGCGGACGAGATATCGAGAGTCGAAGAACGTTTAAAGTCTCAATCCGCGAAGCCGGCAGCTGGCCGATCCGATAAACGCGCATAAGCCGAGGGCCCAAATGTCATATCTCTTCTCGCGGGAGAGCGGAGAGTTCGATTGCAGTTTCCGGCAATGCTTAGTCGGCGACTTTGCTTCGGCGCTCTCTTGCGAATTTATAAGTCCGCGGGTGGATCGGATACTTATGCGGATGCTGGAGAATCGATTTTTGAAATTACAGATTTCGAGACGCGGTATTGTTACGTTATTAAAATTTATAGATTGTTTAGTCAGTGTTATAAATGATAAGTAATTGGATTTTTAGTACAGGTGACGGTTGTTCAAAGTTTAATCCGTAGTTGCATAATAAAAATATGTTTACTGGGAATATTCCCATGGCGAATTTTAAAAACAAGAAATGGAAAGGATTGTAAACAAGTTTCACGAATTATATAATTCAATTAAGATTTTATGTAAAGATTTTACCGTATCGTCACGTGTGTAATTCGATAATTTAGTATTTGGAAAAAAAGCATGAAATGTTCAAAACGCATGCTAAGAGAGTGATAATGTTTGCTAATTAATACTGCTCTTCTTTTACTCTGATATTTATATCAATTGCTATATAGGTTATTGTTTATACATAATGAAACTTTATGTATTTTATTTATTTATGTACTGTTAATTTATTTACTTTTTATTCATTTAAAGTAATACAATTTTATCTCAAATTATAAAAATCTTACGCTTACATAACAAAAACATAAAACCTTTTTTAAAAATAAGATTTAGTGACAAATAATAGAGCGTTACACGATCTTAACAAATAAGTGATTAGTTTAGTATCAATTTAACGACACATTTAAGAAACTGCTAAAAATACATGTATTACATTATCACAATCTACAATTTCTGTGATAATTTCAGTACTCGTGTTTGTCCGAACTATCTTCGAGACAGGAGAAAAAAACTTCCAAGTAAAAAATCATTATCACCAAGTGGAAGTTGGAAGTCCATAACAACAAAATATCATGGAGCTCGATAAACAAGAAGAATAAGGCGCACATAAAAAAAAGGCACAAAAGAATCCAGCTATGCTCTAAACGAATGTTTGTTACATCGTGTACGTGATATGAAGAAACAATCAAGGTCGCTCAGTCATTAAAGTTCAAGTATTGTCATTGAAATGAGCTACAGATATACAATAGCCTAAAAAATTTGTCCACCATTAAATATTTATGCCGATCCAAAGCGACAGCCACACCGTATTCAGCCGCCCAATTTCAGCATCATCAAAAGAATGCCGTTACAGCGTAATTAAAATCAGCAATAAAAATTCATCCGTATTCAAAATCTAGCAATCCGAAATAACCAGTCGATCCTTGCGCTCCTCACCGATTCAAAGCCAATAGCCAAACCGTTGGAGAAACAGTACTGCGCAACCTCGCTCCTTGTCATTCCTCCCAAGCAGCGCTTGCGATCGCGCTTATCCAGCGGAATAAAGGACACAGTTCCGAGTCACGTACGTGTGTATGTATTCGATATTCCCCCACTGTATAAGGGCACGCGCCTCGCGCAGCGAAATCCGCGGCGCGCGAGCGAGCGACTGAGAGCTGACGCACTTCCGGCGTTTATAAGAGCTGCGACGTGTGCCGACGCTTTTTTTACGTATGCAGGGAAGCGACTCTGGTGTACTACACACGAGGCTTGCTTAGCATCCGAGCCTCGGGGAGCCGAGACTCTTCGTGTCGTAGACGATGAGGCGACCTACCGCGCGTGCCAGCGCAGCGACCTGAGGATGTGCTTCTTACATCACAATATTGGGGAGGTATTGTAACAGTATTGGATGACGATTTTCAGAATATGTATTAATAAAGTATTTTTTGTAATTGATGTTGGTAATTAACTTGAATAGATATAAAGCTAGAAAGCGCTATCTTGGCGCCCCTTTTGAAAAAGCGATAAGCGATTCTAATTTCCTAGCTCATCACGTCGTTGCTGCAGCCGGAATTGCCTTATCGCCAGTACAGCGCGATATAAGGTCTTTTGCGATTTCGCTGCGGAGCAAGCAAAAAAGACCCGGGACGACAATCGTGGATCAAGTGAGCGCTAATTTATTGGAATGTTTATGTGTCGTGCGCGCTTGACGCATTATCTTACACTCACGACATACGCTTTTTTTTAATAAGAAGGAAGAGATCTGAGGGTATGCAAACTACGCAAATCATTAGATGTATCGTAATGAAGAAACTAGATTAAAGTTATAAATTGAATATTGACAGTTCTAATTAAGAAAGTTTGAATAGCGCTTTTGCAGAATAAAATTAAATCTGACAGAACGAAAAGTTTAGTAATAAGTATTATTTTATATATCTTTGTTTATTGAAAATTGGCATCAAGTAAATTAGATTTTATAATTTCATAATGTACATCTATGATGACAGTTTTCTAATTAATCAAGATTTAAACGCAAACAGAAATTTATATCATAAAATAAGCCAGAGAATTAATTTTGATCCTAAAAAATTTTCCATAAATTGAAAAAAAATCCGTGTTAATATTATCATTCTGCGAAAATGAATTTTTATGCAAGTTAAATAAGCGATTGACACAAACAGAGTTTTGTTATTTCAGAAAGATTTATTTTAATGTGCCGTGCACTTATCGCTCATATAATTATCGCATAAAGGCATACATGGCTATGACGTCATGCCGAGAAATCAATTTGATAAAAATTCTGAAAAGACGTCGCGAGATCGAGCGCGAATATCTCACTGTCAACAAGCAGCGATAAGGCTTATTAGCGACATTTTAGATTATTGAATAAAAAAAGAAAAGATCAAAAGAAAAGGAATCATTTCGTAGTGAATTCGATGTTTAGTTCCAACAAATCGATGATGAGCATCAGCGATCGCTTTGGATACGCAGTTACAAAACAAATCGTGTTTAGTCTAATCCCCTGGCTCATGTAATCAGAACATTTAAATTATCAATTCAGTGACCCGCGACATTTTCAATGTTCTTAGCTGAAAAAAAAAACTAAATGGAAAATGGAGCTGCTTCATTTATCCGTTGGCTTATGGCAGAGCTCGCTAGTTGCTTTTTATCTTGAAACGATAGTTTTATCAAATTTCTGTGTTATTTAATTTTCTATAAATTAAAAATATTTATTGGTACATACATTTGAAGGATTGATACTATCTAATCTTATTTCGAAAGCCTATAACACGTCGCGCTATCAAAAGTGTTAAAAGCGATCATCGTTTTCAATGTTCCAATAAATGCGCGTAGGTTAAAAACTACGGTTTAAATTGATCGATCGGAACAGTTTCAAACTGCTTTTTAATTGTTTCGACAAATATCAATTTACTTCCTATATTACTTGACATCAATCGACTACAATCTTTTACTACGATATACTTTTTATTACATACTCTTTTACAAGCCGAATCATTCAGGAAGCAGGAAAACACGTCAATCATTCAATTAACTCAGTACATACGAAAGAATAATCTATCGAAAAAACAATTACAATACTCAGAATTCGCATTACCAACGATATTTCTTGATTCAATTAGTCTTAAAAATCCAATCAATTTTTTTCCCTCCTCCGCACAGGAAACGCCAGCAAAAACAAGAGGCCTATCTCCCCGTTTATAATGCAGCGTAGTGCTTTCGTTCTTTTGTAACACACTTATATGCGCGCCTCCGATTATCACGGCCCCTTATCGAAATCCGCCGCCGCGATGTTTAATTGTTTCTCTCTCTCTCGCTCTCTTTCTCCCCCCTCCTTTTTTCCATCTCGCTCCCTCCGGCGTGTATCGTGTCCAAAGTATAAGAGATGCGCGTTAAGTGATTTACGACGGGTTAATTATTTTCTCTCGTGCTGGAGATAAAAAAATACAGTGGAATAAAAAGGCACTTGCGATAAGGAGAGAAGAGGGAGGCTAGCTTTAGATTTGCCGTGGGAGTTTGCCTCAGCTCCGAACAATAACGAGTGTTGAGGTATGGTTGATTAAATTTTTTAGTTACTGAAACTTACCCATTGAACGGATAGCTCGCGAACGCCGCGTCGTAGGGATGGTAAACCGATGGATAAGGCCATGCCGCGGCTGCTCCAGCGCCGAGGTTCTCCTTGAGATCCAGACCGGCAGCCTGGAATAAAAATACAATACATTCTTATTATTGTTTCCTTCCTTTATAAAATGATTAGTGACTGCCTATAGATTAAAACACTTTAAAACTAAAAGAAAAATATTTACTTAATACAGGAAACATTTCTTTAATTAATGTCTTTATCGGCATAGTTTGCGAATATAGCTCTTTCACATCCTGTCTTACTCATCAAACTAACCGTGCGAATTCTTCAAAATAATCACCCTCTCCACGACAAGCTCATATAAATCGACCAATTATCATCCGCATAATCTTCGAAAACCCGTTGCCCACGTCACATAATCGTCTCAATTAACGAAGGGCCGTCGACAAAAGAAGCCCCAAAATTTGTGCCTCCCCAGAGTTCCCAAGCCTCTCGCTCATTACGCAACACGTATAAATCCGTCAGCCGAAAAATCGCTCGTCTTTATCGATATGAAATTCAATGGCGCATCTGCGGCCCCGCGCATCTGTCGACAATCTCTTACTTCGCGTCCGTGGCTGAAAGAAAAAAGGAGCCTGACGGACGGAATGAATCCAGAAAAGATCTGGTTCCGAGGCCCGCGACTCGTAAATTCGAGGTAACGAGCGCGCGGCACGGCAAAAAATCATCCGCCGTTAAAGCCGCCGGATTCATAATGAATTAACGAGGCGCACGATTGGCGCGTTCTTTGTGTGGTCCGCGGGCGCGATAATAACGGCGTTATTAGCACTGCGCGCTTGTTTTTGTAGATGGCTAGGGTTTAATGGCGAGAGGTTTTCTAGAAAAGGCCCGGAAAAATGAGGTTCCTCGTTATGACATTTATGAATTGAATTTTTTAGTCCTTTTTATTTTTCGAAAGATCATAATTTTAGTAAAGTGCATTTTATACATAATTTAATAAAGTCTATAATAACTTTATCCAGTAATTATTTATATTTATTTAAAAATAAAACTCTTCATAAATATCTGAATATTTTAATAAAGTTTTGCAATACCAAAACTTTTTTATTACAAAGAGGAATATTGCGTGCGCGGCAATAGTACGTACAGAAAGGGTGATTTTTCGCAAATAGAGTAGAGACAAGCAGCGCGCTTTTGCATAATTCGCTACATGCACGCGAACAAGAATGCGGAAGCCCGATGAATGGAAACCCCTTGCATTAAAGCCGACGAACCTGATTTCGTTTCTCGCATCAATTTCTTACTATAGAACTCACTGGCAATTCTCGATATAAGTTTAACTCGACTATTTTGCTTCGATAAAATACTTGGATTTTTTTACTTTTAAAATAAGCATCTACGTTAGTTTTGATCGAGTGAAAAAGCCTTTCCCAGTAAATGTGTTATAATTTGTTACCGAGTAGTAATAAACTAGTACATCACTTACAAATGCAAAATACAAAATGAACGCGCTATAAAAACTAGTATTATCAAGTAGCACTCGAATAGTAATAAAACTCTGATTACATAAACTGTATCCATTTGATTCACTTAACACGAAGACGGCTCTTTCATTATGCAACAAAAATTTCTTGTCCGTTTTATAGTATTTGCATAAAAAAAGTTCTTCCGTTAAATAATTTTTCCACCATCTAGTATGCTCAATAACCACTCACCGTCGGCGTATAAAACGGCGCCTGCTCCGCACCCAGTCCCGGAAAGTACGCAGCCATGCCCTCGCTCGCAGCGGCAGCCGCAGCCGCTGCGTAGGGGGCGCTGTACATCGAAAGGGCAGCCGTCGGCAGCGCCCCCAGCCTCTGATAACCTCCAAGCAGCTCGTACTGGCATGAGCAGACCGTCTGGCCCGTGATGGGATCCGTGAATATTGGCCTGCCGGTGTCGCAGCACCTGCCGCTCGATGATGAGGTTGGCTGCGCGGGCGGGGGTGGGCCACCGCTGCTCTGGGAAGCCGGACTGACGGAGGCGACGGCCGTCGGACTGCCGCCCGGGGGTCGCACCACTGCGCTCGTAACCGCCATCCTCACGCCCAGGGGATGGTGCGGGTGCTGGCTGCTGCTGCTCGTCGACGAGCTGTTCAGAGAGGGCGTGCCGATCGAGGGCGAAGAAGACGAGGTTAGCGATGAGCTCACTGTCACAGGGCACTGGAACAAAAGAAGAGACTGGTTAGGTTATGTGCTTTTCATATGTTTGATGGTTTATTTCGTTATAGACTATTATTTAATTTTCCCTGGATATTTCATTCCCATAATAATTTTCTTTTATAATATTCAGAATCCTAACCTCTAATTCAGCAATAAATAGAGAACGCCCCTGTCTTAATATTATAAATAATGTATGCAAGAAAATTTCACATATTTACCACCATGCCCATTAGAACCACATACTAATATGTTAAAAAAGAATAAAATGTTTTTCAGACACGTTTTAATCAAATAATTATCTTTTGCGACAAAGACCATAGCTTTTGTACAAAGAAGGATCTGGCACATCCCCGAAACATAAAAAACCAGCTACAATTAATAAAAGATCCCTATCTAACACTCAATCATAAAAACTCAAGCAAACTGTCCAGAAACTGCTCAGAATTATAACAGACGTACTAACAAACTACTTGACATTAGCCGCGCTACCCGATCGGTTTGTATTAGAGAGAGACGGGCGCGCATATCCGGCAATTCAAGCGGTCGGCCGGTGAGCGCGCTCGGACGCAAAGCGCGCGCCGACCGTCGGCTGAATATTCATCGCTCGCTCGTGCCCATAACCCGAGGTGTGTGTGTGTGTGTGTGTATGTATATAATCCTCGTCGCGGCCCTATCCTCGAGGCTCTCTGCGTGTCTCGGATTATATCGACGGAGTTATGCGACGCGGGGACGCTGCTAATGTGACTAAATATGGAAACCAGCCGCGGCGGCCGCGCTCGCGCGGCTCCTTTCTTTCTCCTTCGTGTCTTTCCGTTCGCGACGACTAATGATGTTTATTCAGACGAGACAATAACCCGCCGGGACTTTCGACGAGCCGATAATACGAACCCATTGCGCTCGAGTGCTTCAAGGGGAGGGAGTACTTTTGCGCTCATTGTTCGCTTTCATAAGGACTGGACTGGACTAGGGCCGAAATTCGAATTCGTATATTAGGGACAGCTGGTACGGTTGGTAAATTATTGGAAAATTTCGATTCTACTATCTACGTCACCATTTATATTCCAATCGGTTCAACGTTTCAAACGAGTCAAACGGAGAAAAAAGTAAGCAGTCCAAAGAAAAGTTAGTCGCACGCACATTCAAACTTTTTATTGCAACGCTCCGTGTACCTGGTCTCATTATCAGCTGGCATTATGCGTGCGGCGCGCGCTTGTTTAGTTTTTGAAGCACACGCAGATCTCGCTAAAACACGCGTCGCTCGAATGTTTCGCCTTTGTCGCAGATACAGCTCACGCGTGTTTCTTCGCGCACGTGTATCGGCAGCCCGAGATTTTTCTCATATGTTTATGTATTTCGATTAACGCGCGCAGTTGCGTAAGCTTACAAATTTTCCGTCTGTATTATGAGCGCTCGGATTAGATACTAGCTGCGAAAACGCAGCATTCGCGAGGAGAGCGATTGTAGAAGGAAAAAATAAGGTGCGAGAAGAACGTGAAAAAATGGAGATGCCTGAAATTTCGCGTTAATATTTATAGGGAAATGCGCGCGGTCGAGTTTATTTCGAGAGTCCGTGATACATAAATAATTAAGCGATTTACATAATCCGCGAATTGGCGCGCGTTAAGTGCGCTAAATGTGGGTTTACAAACGTTCGGTTTTATAATGCCTAGAGCCGGCGGTGATAAAGCTTTAATGAATTAAAATGAATTAAAACAAAATGAGACGAGAGAGCTAATATATCTTATCTAAGTAACGTCACTCTGAAAGCCAAACAATGTTGTGATTTATCAGCTAATGAAATTGTTTACATTAATTATTGTTTTTTGAGCTTTAAATTATTTTATTTGGATGCTGCAGACGGCTTTATCTTTGACCGCAGCGCCATCTTTGAAATATTGATTAACAAACGTAAGCGAACGAAAGCTTTTTATTTAAAAGCATTTTTCTAGGTGCTAAAATCACCATGTTTAAATCTGTAAATCACTTTTTGATATTAAAAATACTAAAGTCGTTGACATCGGCGCAGAAATTCAATATTTTTTATGATATTTCCATTAACGTCTGAATTATTGAGAGACGCAGAAAGACGATGTCTTGTTATTAATCAGTTAACTGCGAATTAAATTTTATTCAAAGTCCAACTATATGACATCTTGTTAGCCGCGAATAACCGTAAATCACTCGTGCAAAACTGCTAACACGATTCAAGCTTATTTTTAAATTCAGATCAAAAATAAGCGTATTTCAAAGCTCTAAAGCGTATTAGCGATATTGAACTGAATTCAAAATTACGTTTAAGTGGCAATTTGCGTGTCTTTATTCGTTTTTAATCACCTCGAAAATACACCAATATACCTTGTGAAATTACCAAAGTTTCCGTCCAACAAATAGCATAAGAATCACACCAGTCGTGCAAAATTAAAGTGCTCAGTAGTCAAAATAAGCAAAAAGTAAATAAACCACGTAAAAAAGAAGTTGAGAAAAAGGAGTCCAACCCGACCGTTACATCGACCTCCATAAATCCGCCCCAAAGCTGGCGTTCCGCGCGCAGCCTTGATACATCCGCAGGATCGCTCAAGCGCGAGCAGCTGCCACCTCTAAAAGGTTCTCGCGCTTTTCTCTCTTTTTTTCCAGCAGTGCAAGAGCGAGAGAAAAGAGAAAGAGACGGTCTCTCTCCCCCCTGTATACCCTCTCATTAATTCCACATCAAACAGTGCCAGAGCGCGGCTAAACAGATTAGGCGAGGAGCCTCGAGTGCGCGCCCCGTCCTGGCCTGTTTGCTCGCTCCGCTCTCGGCGTGTACGCGCCGCTGTAAACACGTCTTTGGACACGAGGCTCAAAAATCAAATATTTATCGGTAACAGTGATTTTTCGCCGTGCGCCGGACCCTCGTCTGTGTGCCCAGCGATTGTCGCGCTGGATTTTCGAGGATTTGTGGCTTTCTCTATGGCGAAATCGGCTTCGGCGCTCTGCCCTTTTGTCGCTCGCTGCTTGAATATTTATTGACTGCGGGCGCTTTGCTTTTTCCCGGAAGTTCGATGATAATCATTTAAATATGAAATATCGCTCGGGCTTACGCAAGTTAACTGCGTCAATTACGAGTTGGAGCAAACAAGGCTATATAAAACAATTTTTACTTTCTATAATCTACAATTATTTTATAGAACAGCTCGTATTTGCTTAACCTTATTTAAATGGCGTTCGTGCTCATAGAGAATAAAGAAGCTTGAAAATTAATAAAATTCAAAGCTCATCAGTAGGCAGTGCTTGTAAGAAAAAGAAGGAAGATAGCCACGAAGTCCATGGCCGATTAATGAGGTACACCGGGTTTTTTTTATGAGCGCACAAGCTGCTTCCGTCGCGCCTTGCACGACCGGGCGCAGTGATAAAAGTGTTGAAATCATTGTTGGCCGGCTTTTCACATGATCAGCAAGTCTAATCGATATACACAGGCGAAACAAATGCGAAGCATAATAATACAACGATTTGGCCCGAGCGGCAGCGATTTGTTCCTTGTTTTCTTCTGCTTTCCTCATTGTCAATGCCGGAGCCCCGTGTCGAGCCAAAATTTCGAAGCTTTTCGCCAACCGAATTTGTTGTGTAACTTTTTTCGTACAAGTGCTATCTAGTCATTTAAATATCCTGCAATGTTGCCTGTAGATTTTTTTATTTTTTTATAATCGAAATTAAATTTTGTTGGATCATATTTATTTATTAAAATTACTGTGTTGATAATACAGTGCTGAATATACGTAATCCGTAAATAATTATAGCAGTACATTAGTATAAACATGACTTTCAGAAAACTACATTCTACTATTAAACCGCCAGAAAGCTTCTAATTTACATACAAAGAAACCACGTAGAATACATCAAAGAAACCTGAAGAAATTTCAAACTTCAGTCTTAAAAACCGGCTGCTCTGCTCCAGCGTCAGCCAGAGTATCCGAAATGAAGAGAGTCCAGCTCAAACTTTCTCATTCCCCCCGCGCATTTATAAACCCAACACCTTCCCTCTTCGCGGCGCAAAAGGCCGACCAAAAGATCTTCCGAATCGGTCAGAAAAAAAGGAAGCCCGGCTCTTACACCGATCGCGCATCTCCGGCCTAAGCCCAGGGAAAAAAAAAGAAGACGAACACGCGCGGCAACAACGGGCCCGGCGAAAGAATCAAAAAGCGTCCGAAAAAAAGCGCGCGCGCGAGGAATCAGAAAGAGAGAGGATCGACGTTGGAATAACTATTTCCTGTGTGCCGGCAGCTAACACGTCGATCGCGCGAGCCCGATAAAAAGGTCCCTTGCGCGCTACCGCTGCAGCGCCCCCATCGCGGAAATACAAAAGCCGGAATGCTACACGGGCACACATCAGCGCGCGGAGTGAGAGAGAGAGAGAGAGAGAGAGAGAGAGAGAGAGAGAGAGAGAACGAGAGGGAAAGAGGGAGAGAGAGAGATCGGTATGAGGGTTAAACGACGAAGCGTGTTGCGAGTGACCCGTGGGCCATAATTCAAGTCGGGAGAAGGAGAAGCGGCGCGAAAGGAGAAGAAAAAGTGCGCGCGCGCGCGAGGCTCAGCCGATATGCAGCCGGTGTGTATATAGAGGAGAGAACGCGGCTGGCGATCGCATCGGACGGTAGCGAGCGACTGCAACTATATCACGCACACGCTGAGAGCAAGCGAGAGAGAGAGAGAGAGAGAGAGAGAGAGAGAGAGAGAGAGAGAGACGCCAATTGCTCGTGGACACCTTACTCTTGCAGGGAGAGAGATGCGATAGCGAGGAAAACCAGTTTCGCGTGTATAACTCGCCAGCGGAATATTGTCCTTTGAGCCCGGCTGGATATCGTAGATGAGAGACATCTAGCGGCAAGCACTGAGGTTCGCTCTTTTCGCGATCTTGGTTTAGCTGCTTCGGGGAAAATTAACGATCTCTTGGAAAGGCTCGGATGAAATAATCAATAAAAATGTCATTTGGATTATTTGTCTTCTTGTTATAAACGTGCTTTTAATGCATAAAGTGGCTGCCTATACATAAAGCAACATAACCTCAAAAACATAAGTCACTTAAGGCCGAATTGACATTATTACACACGACTTCAGGAGGATGAAATTAATAAAGATTGCCGCCTCTCCAAACACTAGATTTTACTTAAAGTGTAATAAAGATGGCCCAAGATATCCATCCAGCACATGAATATTGTAATAGCTACTTAGCTCCTTGACTTATTCAACGTTAACTGCTCCCTTCTGATAATATAACTTTTATTATCAATGTAAAGCTGCGTCTTACACTGGCCGATACCCCTTAATTAAACTCCTCCTTACGTATTCCGCCGTTAAGGAGAGCTTCAATCTGGCTCGATAAGCAAAGCGCCGCTCAAAACCAGCGTCAAACCGGCAATTTTATCATACCCTCGCCACCGTTCGACTTCAACCATTCCACTTCGCGTCTTCATATCCGCGCGCGATCATAACGCGCTCATCGCGTCCATTAATCAGATATCGGACTTGATCGCGCAGAGTTACAAGCTCGTGCGCGCATGCAAATGCGGCGCTCTCGAAAAAAAAAAGGAAGAGAGCTCCGATGATTATTATACGCGCTCGTGTCGAGCGATCGATATATATCGGGCGCGCATTAGTCCGCGGGCTTGTTTGTTTCGCGCTCGAGCTAATTGCCCCTCCCTCCGCGCGTAAAACCGGAATCCCCGGCAGAAGCTTCTTTTTCTCGCGCGCCAGATGTTTTACCCTGTGCTTCGTACTTTGAAGTTTTTAGTAATAAAGGAAATATGCGCGCTCGTTAGTATTCAGGTAATATCGCGCGGATACTTGGGAGATATTTTATCGAGAGGCGGGACGCGACAGGAACCGGGTCAACTTCTTTTAAATACCCGGGGCTTTTCTGCTTTCGCTCTGAAATTAATATTTATTATTGAATTGTTTGCTATTTAAATTCAATGTAAATCCACGCGTTGACGTACAAATTTTGGAATACAGAGTTACGAATATTCAATGTATCGGGAATTTTTTATGCCCGGGTCTTGTCGTCGTAATGAATATGCATCGGAAGAATGGTAAAATAATTTTAACGTAACCATTGAATTTTTGATAAAACAACGACAAATAAATTCACTAAACCGAGTCGGAAAGACACTCGCTCGAAATGCAGCTGCAAACGATCTCTCTCCGAGTCTCATAACCCAACCACGAGCACAGCTTGCGCACCGGCATACACAAAAATAACTGAGCTCTCGAAAAAAAGCGAGAGCGAAAGAGCGCGCAATAATCCCGAGGGACTCGTGATAATCTCTTAGGAGCTTCGGCGCAGCTGAGGAAGAGAGGGAAAAAAATGAAAATCGTGTAAACCGCTTGGAAAAGGCTGCTGCCGATGCTTCCTGATTCCCGTGATGAATACATGCTCGTACGGGAAATATAAATAATCGAAGCGCGAGTGTGTTTATAAGTGAATATAAGTGTACTGTTGGGAAAACGTTTAGAATTTTATGTGCCGCCGTTATTAGCCGGGGCCGGAAAAGTCCATTTGGAACTGTCTTTCCCGGTTGTTGTGGGAAACATTTCGGGATTGTTTTTTTCTTCTTCAGACGCTGGCTTTGGAAATGTAAAGTGTGAAATGGATATATTTTAATTATCTGCATTATAAATGCAGAGACATTTAGCTTTTTTTTTCCAGTGCCGAGGCGGCGGTTTATGTTAATTTATACACAAGCGTAATGATTGTGTTATTTTAATGCTAACATACCGTTTAATTAACATAAATTTTATGCTAATTTCGCGCTTTTTTCGCGGTCCGCGAGGTGACGACTGTTTTTGCGAGGCGCGAGCACTTAACGCTAATGCATTCAATCAAGTGCGAAAGAAAAGCTGAATTTAATAATTACAGCTATAAAATCGTAGTTAATAATAATTAGACCGATCGTCCAACATTACGTTTTTTAACGAAGCTCTTTACGACTCCAGAAACAGATTCCCAAGACAAGCCTTAATCATCCGCTTGATTAACTTTTCAAGACTTCCCATCCTAATTGACCGTATCACGCTCTGAATTCAGCATATTTCTGCCTTACTTATTAACTGGCCAAGTGCGCAGGACCTATTTACGACGGTAAGCTGAAACGTTCGGATATGTTAACGCACACAAGCCTCTTAATTTGAGGTCGCGCGTGAATACTGCATTGTCGGATGCAGCTCTTTCGGTGCCGAGATTATTATTAACTGGGGAAATCAATTTTTTTCTATCACGAAATTAAGTGACCTGATAAGAGCGGCGATTTTAGAGTGGATGAAGACGGAGGCGTCGTGAAGGACGCGGAAACATGTGTAGCTTTAATGATGTATGATTGGGTTTAATTTGAGAGGCAAGAATGAATTCGTCAGCTCCTGAAATCTGTATTAATATCAATTTTAGGACTGGTTTGGTATTGTATGTAAGTTGGTGTGTTTCTGATAGCTTAAATATTTTATTAGTTTAGAAGTTTTTTATTGGAAAAAATAATTGGATTCGCTGGTGCCCTGGTAAGATATAAAATTAATGAAATTGAAAAGTAAGATAATCATTGCAACTTCAAAATTTAATTCCATTTTTTTACCTGCAAAAATGTAATTAATTAACGACTGTTCGAAATAACAAAAAATTGGAAGATTATTAAAAAGTTACTTCAATTCAGATCCCTTCAAAAATCATTTCATTTAATTTTAAATGCCTTTAGTTCCTTATTAATAGAATCGATAATTATCTCTTCTACCTTTTAAATTTCTACAATCCACACAAAAAAGTATTTGCATTCCCCAGAACAAAAGGTATCGCTTAACATCAGCAGAAAACGAACCTTAAATCCAAAGCTTGCTGACACTGATTGCTCATATTGAGCTCTACAAAGTATCAGTCACTCGCGACGATCCAGCCGTCTAACCGAGCTCTCCCCGACTTTTTTCCTCCCCAGGCAGTCTCAATAAATAACGCAACACACCGGCTACAATAATTTTACAAGATTTTTGCCGTCCAATCGTTATCAACTGCGCGTCCTTCGAGTCCGTCTTCCTTTTTACGCTCGCTCTCTCGCAAGTAGCCGTGCACTAAAGCTCTCCGGCTTCTTCGTCTCCGCTCGTACATACCCGTGTATAATTAGTCTCTCGCTCTCGCGGGGTTTTGCCATTGGCGCGCGCGCTCGCACATACGTAATAAGGCCAGCGTCGGCCTACCTATTTAAGGACACGCTCGCGCAAGGCTTATATAGCTGCGCGCGCTCGCGAAAAAGTTATGATGTATATCGCCGGGGAGAGAGAGAGAGAGAGAGAGAGAGAGAGAGAGAGAGAGGCGCGCACGCTCGCTGGATGATCGATGGCGCATCGATCATCGGCGAAAAACGGCAAGATCCGCGCGAGACGAATCGATGATGAGCAAAGGGCGGAGAAAAAAGGCTTGTATATACGCCACCTGCCCCCGGGGCTGGGATACGGACTCGTACGACATTGTCGATATCGCGCCTTTATAAATCTAAGAAGACGAGCGCGAGTAAGAGCTGTCGCTTGCCGAGAGATTTATGGGACGCTGCCTGATTATGGCAGGATTTTTAAGCGGTTATTACGGACTGACGGGCCGCTCGATTTTTCTGCGATCGCCTCGTCTTCGATGCTGGCTACGAGCCGCCTTTTTTCGGCCTAATTTGTTAATGATTTGTCATTTTTGCTCGAGAGATTGTGGAATGCTTCGCGTTTAAGCAGATGGAAATTTATTATAAAGTTGATGTAATTGTGGCTTATGTAATGCGAGCTATCTTTATTTCATATCATGAGCCTTTTGAAAATGTAACAAAATACGATTATTATTAATGGAATACTCAATTGCTTTTACTGTACTTAATTACCTCAGTTATTAGCTTGTACTTTTTATCGCTTTATTTTTTTCCTGTTTCTTTTAATTGATAATAATATCACTGACATTACTATGCGTGTAAAACGTTCAAACTTCATTTTATTTTTTACTATTTATAAAACGCTGTATCTAATGTTCTAAGGAAAAAACAATTAATATTAATATTTTAAATTCAAACATCATATACAGCCGTACCTACACTAACATTTTTTGGATCACCGGTACGTCAACACAGCTAAAAACAAGCCAACACCCCAAGACCCAACTCAGAGCAACGGACCCCGAGGCACGCGAAAAGTTG
This sequence comes from Eupelmus urozonus, assembly GCA_900480035.1. Lineage (NCBI taxonomy): Eukaryota > Metazoa > Arthropoda > Insecta > Hymenoptera > Eupelmidae > Eupelmus > Eupelmus urozonus. Next base: position 84,583 of record UELX01000017.1, read on the forward strand.
GCGAGCCTTAAGCATCCAAACACAGGCCAATCCTTATCGCATTAACAAAACCTCCTAAATCCCCTTGAATCGCGTTTTAAATCTCTAACGCTGCGCACCTCTCTCTCACAGGGCAACGGGTCTATGGACACAGATGCGCTCTGTTTGCGAGCTCGGGGCATTTGTCACGCGTGTCCCCTTAAAAGGGCCCCGCGCGCTCCGAGTCAATATTTGAGGCAACGGGGCCGGATTGATGGACTTTGCCGGCGGCTCTGTGTGCATAGGTCGGTTCCGCTCACTTATACGCGCCAGCGCCGAATCGGCCTATAATCCGCCGGATGAATTTATATGCACGCGTGGCTGCATATGTCGCCGCTCGCTTTTACTGCGGCTTGCCTCTGTTTGATTTGAGCTTGCGTTTTTTGATTATGAGAGGGATCTAAGGACGTGCTGGGAGAGTTTTGCTTTTCGAGCTTGCTTTGGGTAGTGTTTGATTTGGGCTCGCTCGTTTTACGATGATAAATGGCGCTGTTTTGGCCGGTTTTGTGGTTTAATGCGGTTGGAGCTGTAAAAAGGTTTTATTGGCCTTTTCTCTGCCAAGATGAAACATGATTTTTTTTCCAACCGAGTCAATGTTCTCTCTGTTCCGCGATTGTCCGAGTTGTGTTTTTAGTACAATAGGCCGGATTATTTACTTTGAGAAAGATCAAACATTTCTCGGTATTTCCTCGCTGATACGGTTTTTCGTACAGAGTGCATTGACGCTAGCCCAAACGTATCGTCCACAATTCCTCGAACCCGACTAAATTAACAGTCCAAGCACCCACACACGAAATTCCGCAACGACAATGTACACTCATACCCTCGTGTTTAATAAACATCCCCTCGAACACGATATAAAAGAAACTTTGTATAAGGCTTTAAAATAATTCTTCCAGGCTGCGCGATAGGATCGAGCATCCGAGTCACCGGACACGCTCTCTTACCACGTGTTTATGAAAATATCGAATACAAAGTTTCAGCCCGCCGCGACACCGTGCACCGGCTACATAATCCGACACCGGCACTTCCTCGTTGATAGCGCGGCCGTCGAGCGCAGAGACTAAACGCGGCTTTATCTTCAGCCAGGCGCGCCGGTTTCGCGCGACAAGTACTTTGTCTCCGATGCTGCTTTATTAATATAAAGAGCGCATCAGGCTTTTTATCTCTCGATTACAACGAACGCATAATCGAGGCAGTGCGCGCGCGCGCGCGCTTAGAAAATGGAGTTCAGGTAACGAGCGGGGAGAGCAGACGTTAAAGAGTGAAACCCGAGAGCAACGCCGGAAGTCGCACACGCACACAGTCAACAATCGCGCAGGGCTGTTAGCTCGATGAGCTTGGAGCTCGAGCTGCTTTTGCACGTGTGTAGGTACTCGGAGGTGTATGATGTCGGCTGGATCGTTAGTAATGTACTTTTAGTTTTAGGAATGCGAGAGGGAGTTTTGTAACGAGCCGCTGCTTTTTCGAGTTTTCTTTGAACTTGAACTGCTCTAGTTTTTCGTGAATTTCAAAAAGAGCTGTTTGACGTCTGTAAAGGCTTTCGGAACTTTTTGTAGCTCTAACGAGAAAATTCTTTTACGCGCTAGTTTTTCTTTACCCTGCATTATATTTGAGCACTTGAAAGTCGTTCCGCCAAAGCAAAAAGAGCCTACGCAATCCTTTGAATTATCAAAAAACGTTCCTAGTCAAATTATAAAAAGCCCTTTGAATCCTATACCATCTCGTTCATAGTAAATTTCGGTACTTCCAAGTAGTCGCGCAGCTACACTTGCGCAAGGACAGGAGAATGAGATTACTACGGCTGTATCGCCGGCTGATGCTCGAGAGAACGCGAGGGCGGATCCGCGTCAGCGTTTCGCGATATCGGGTGGCGTCCATTCAGCGAAAGAGCAGAGCGCTCGCGCACTCGGAAAGCCGGGAAGGACGTTGCAGACGCTACTGGCCTCTCTGGGCGCGATTTGGCTTAAACGAATTTTTTGAATCGGTAAAAATGCTTGTAGTTTGATTAATCAATTGTTAAGTAAAAATTCTTTACTTTTAATTAATGTAGCTTCACTCATAGTAGAAAATTAACCATGTTCTGGCTAGAATATGGTTAATTTTCTACTAGGGACCCTGTAAAATGTTCAATATTTATAATCTATCAGTCCAACTCGAAGAAACGTACAAATTGCCCTTAGAAACCCGAAACGAGCTCTACAGAAAAACCACAAGCCTATCCTAAAGAGCCGGAAAAAAAGCTTCGCACGTGCAAGAAGCAGAGGCGAAGTCGAAGTTACAGCGAGCAGAAGAGAAAGAGAGGGGCGGTCATTCATAATTTTTGCCGGCCGCGTCAATGAGCTCTCGCTCTCGGAAAGCCGAGCGCGCGCGCGCCGACGGCAGACTACACTATGTGCAGAGCGTTTAGGCGCGAACACGTGTACCACGCCCCGAACACTCGGAATGCTCGAGCTATGTACACGCGTCCAGATGGCACATGTATAATGGGCCTCGACGCTCTCTGTCTCTCTCCTGCTCGTGTGTCTTACGGGCTTCTTAATAAATTAGGCGAGAGTTATGGTTTTGTAATTTTTTTCTTTAATGAGGGTGGAGAGGCTTCTTGCTTGGGAGAAGGCGAAATGTTTTATTAAAATTAGAATGAGGATTCTTCAGTGTTTTTTCGCAGGTTTTTCTTGTTGCGGGTATAATTTTATTTTTATTACCTTATATAGTTTATCAGGAGCTACGCGAGAATTACTATTTAAGGCTATCTTGTTGATTGTAGTTTAACACGTTAGCCTGCATGATACATAACTTTAACGCGCCTCGAGGTATTATTGCAAACGCATTTTCATCGACTACCAGAGACATGTTTCTTGTGTGAAATTTTTTTCATAATAATTAGCACGCATAAGCGATCGGTTCGAGGAAAAAATAATTTTCATGCGAAGTACTTGTTTATTTTTTTAATTATCGAGAAGAGTGTAAAGCGCTTTTATAAGACGCTATAACGTATAGCATGCTCATGAATCTAATTACAGTTGCATGAGTTTCTTGTCTTATCTAACGTATTCCATATTTCTCGAAATACAGTTTGTACCTTACGCATTTAATTTCATTTATATGATAATTGAGTTCAATGCTACCTCGCATTAGATACGTGCGAGGATCAAGGCATCTAATTAAGAGCCTACAACCTCAAACCCGAAACCGCAAGCAGTTCTGCTTTACATGAAATTTCACAATCCGCATTTTCAAAACACCTAAAATCCTTCGTCTAACCAGAGAATAATTAGTCCGACCTAAACACCGAAACAAGCAACCTTCCCGGCGTGATTCCCCTGAAAAATCATACACCTTATGTAAAACATCAACTTTACACTTGTCTAAGAGTATCAGCTCGAGCATTCACACAGTCCTGCGCTTGCGTTGCGAGACGAAATTCTCATCCCCGGGAAAAAGAGGCGTGTGCGCGAGCTGCTCTTGCGCAAAGCCAAGCGCTCAAAGATAAGAGACGACGAGATCGCCGAGGCTGTTAAGGATATGGAATAGCCTACTTTTGCGAGCACGCGGACTGAAGGAAAATAAGGAAATCTCTCGTTAGCTTTGCTTCGTTCTTTTTTCGAGAGGTTTTGAAATAGGTTTTTAGCGACAGGAGATAACATGGCTTTCTTAATAATTCAATTTTACGTGATATACATAAACCAATATTGGTATAATATTGGGTTGGTATTACATTTTTACAGTACTTTGTGGAGTTAGACAAAGCATAAGCTAATACTCTTAAAGCGAGAATCTGGGCTATTTTAGATCCTTGAACAGTACCTTCTGTGTCAATCGCAACAAAACAGCTCACGCGCACGCTTACATACACGCGAACTTTTTTTCTAAGGCAACGTGCGAGTCGCGAATTAATTGAGAAGCCCATTAGACGAAAATGTCAAACTGCTCTAGATCTACCTTCTTTGTCAAGTATACTAACAACTTTTTGAGACACTAGAAGCACTTTTCGTTTTAAATTGAAAAATTGTTACTACGACATTCCAAAATAATAAAACATTCAAAAATCTTAATTAAGAATTTCCGATACGTAAAGAATTTAATATGCATGATTTTTTTCGTATAAACTTCAATTTGGCGAGTCGAATTTGAAAAAAGGAAAAAAAAATTGCATTATTGACACTGACGAAGCTGATAATTGGGCGAGAATAAAATTTAATTCGAAAGGTATTCATTTCGGCGATTGCGGCCGCGGTAATAACCGAGCATTTCGAGTATATGCACGTCAAATTTTTAATTGACATATTTCTCTTCCGCGCCCGATCCCAGAGAGAGAGCGGATGTGTGTATTTGCTGAATGAAAGGGATCCATTAAAATGCGGGCGCAGCGATAGCGAGAAACATAACCGCGAATGAATGGAAACCTTATCATTTACAGTCCATTAATAACAGGATACGAGTCTAATAAAAATATCGCGCTGAATATTAGATTTGCCTTTATCAGCGGTATACAGAATTTTCCGCGTAAAATTAAACGACGAGAAGCGAACGAGAGAAATAAAAACCAGCTGCCAGCTATGTTTGCCGGCTAAATTCGACATAATCGGCGCGCATCACAATGACCGGAAGTCGATAATGAAATGAACCGAATCAATAGTTTGTTAAAAAAAAGAACTAAAAAAAAAAAAGATGCACAGGAAGTCTGCAAAAAAAAGGAATCAAAGAATTAGCTTGATTTTTAGATAAAGAAGTGCGAGTGTGTAATTGTGACTGACGCTTTCGCTGGCCCCGCGTGCAAGTTTCATGAAACAGATACTCTTACTACTCGCCTATTTTTAAAGCAAGGATTGGCAAATTAATAAGGCTGTGTTGTACAGAGGTGCGATATACGCTCTGTATAATTAAGCCGGCGATTTAAAAGATGGATGGGTGAGAGGCGAATTCGGGAGGGCGCTTGAATTTTCATGAAAGATGCCGTTGACGGTTATGTGTACTGTTAATGTTTGACTCAATGGACGTTTTTAACCTGGGCTACTGAGTTTGGCAAATTAAATGTAGATTTTATGTGCTGAACGCGGAAATAGAGGGTAATAAAAAAGTAACTTTGGAACAATAGAAAAAAACTAGTCGAAACTTAAACGTCATTATTATTTAAGGTTTGATTTTTTTTTTAAATTATGAGATTTTGTAAATGAATTAGTAGATAGTAAAATAATAGAAAATTTTTCTGCATATTGACAGGGAAAAATTCAAAATATCAGTTCCACTTAGTCCCGGTATTATCTATTTTCGAAAAGAAGAACGTGTAAGAATTAAAAGAGTTGAGTTTTTTCCTAAACCTATTTTTACAAACATACAAGTTACGTTTCTTAAAATAGTAGATTAGTCGACACTCTCTCTTGTAAAACAAAATTAACAGTACAACTCTACGTTTTCATCAAATTTTAACCTGCAGCAATAACAATACTAAAATATGCCTCTTCGCTCTTTCAAAATCCTGCAAAAAAAAGTATCGAACAAAAAAGCGGCATCAGCGCAGGCGCAAAAGGAGGAATATCATTCTCGATTAAGATGCGCTGACAAGCTGCGAGCGCTCGCACTGGCGGATTAACTCGATGGATCGATCCTACATCTCTCTTTCTCCCGCGCTGGCTAAATTTACGAGCGACACGGCATTTATTCATAAAAATCTAAAAATATACAGAACGGAACCCTTCGTCGCCTCGCGCGTAGCCATCCAGTCATATTTTACTTTGACAAATATCGCGGCACGAGTGTGAATGAACGCGCGCGTCTCTGCCTTTTTCCTTTGTTCCTCTCGCGTGCGCCTATTTTTTTCACTAATTTTTATCGCTTGTTCGCCGCTTTCTGCGGATATTGCTGCGGACTTGCCCGCGAGTTTAGAATTTCCGATAAATTGTACGAGCTGTAATCTGTCAGAGCAAAGAAAACTTGTTTTAAAATGTATTTAATTTTTTGTTTAAGATGTACAAAATTATAAAATTTATGCGATTTCTTTTATTTACAAGCCTTAAGAATATCTTAAGCAAATTAACTGCAAAATATTTCTTCAACATATATAAGTTAACACATAACAGAAAGCTTAATACCGCGCGACAAAAGTCATGCCAGCCAAACAAACTGTCAGTAAACGCGACATCGAATTTTTTGTTGGCACGGGCGGGGGCAGCACCACACATCGACACACATCGCGCTACATAGCCACACTCGCGAATATATCGATACACACGCTCTTGCACCTATACGCGTTGCGTCAGCGATGCAGCTCGCAGCGCAAGACCGGTTTATCGCTCTCGCGTAAATTATCGTCGCCTTTCAAAATATCAATTTGCGCCAGTGTCTATTACACGAGTATATCGGCCCGTAATGGCGGCCCGGGAGAGCCGCGAAAATGAAATGCAGATGGACGTTGATTTACGGCTCTTTTTTCGGATGCCGCGCGCGCGGATGCACGCGCTTTTATTAATAATCGCGCGGCGTTTCATTGGGACGAGTCCCCCGCTCGATTGTTTAATTTCCCTCAGTTTGTCCTGCATTATATTTGGGCTGCCGGGGATTGACATCGCGATAAAGCTCGCTTTGTTCCGGCGTTTTTTCTCGCGAGCGCCAGGCAGCCGATAAATGATCGGCTGCCAGTGTAATTGTTATTTTTAGTGGTTGTCGTTGCGTTGTTTTAATTCTTTTAAAGCCTTGTTCTACTTTGAAATTATTGCGCGCACTTAAGATAAGTGAATATTTAACGCGTTCATTATTCACTGGACGTTTGTATTGCCCGATGCCTGATATTGTCATTGTGTGCCTTAAATTTTCATAATCACATAATGAAAGTCAATTTACATTATACTTCGCAAATGACGTATTTATTGTCGAAGCTCAATTTGTTTTTCGTATCTTTTAATGCACTTTCCCTAACCAGCTTAGAAGAAAACACTTTGACGGAAAATGAACCTTGCCGGAAATGTCAGACAGCACGAGCGGCAAATTTGCTAATCGCGATCTAATTATCGAATGGATTCTCGAGAAAAATTGAACGCCGCCCAAAACGCAAATATCAGACAGAACTGGCTTGCAATACTCGCTGCAGTACATAATGTCCCATAACCAGCGCCATATTTCTCTCAGCTCGCGGCAAAAGTTGGCTGTTGCAGAGCCAAAACTCGCGCGATCCCTATAGCTCCGACCCGTTAATGAATTGGCCAATCGGTTGCCCGCATATATATATCGATATATAGACGCGCACCTGCAACACGTACGGTACACGTGCGCCTGTAACATCCTTTAAGGTCTTGCCAGAGAGCGGCGTCGAGTTTGCGCAATGTCGCATTCGTGTCATTAGGCTATACCCTTGATTTACAGCCGGCAAAAATCCGTTTATAATTCGGCCGCCGATTCTTTTCTCGTCGGATTTGCGCAACGGCTGGATATTGTCGAGAGCCTATTTCTGGCAAGTCTATTGCTACGTACTAGGTGGCGATTTTTCGCGGCTTGATTTACGCGATTGTTATTGTCGGCGCGCGATTATTTTTGCGGCAGAGCCGGTAATTTATGGATGGCCGCACCAGGCCGAGGCTTTATTGCTTCGGGTTCGTGTAGACGCTTGTGTGCCGGTTTTCGAAGATGCTTAAAAATCCTGCCGAGCCCGGCAAAAGTGCGTGATGGATTGTAAACACGAGCTTGTAAGGCTTTGGAAATAACCGAAGCTGGAAAAATTGTTGCACGATAGGCTTCGGCGAATAAATTAACTTGCCGTTTATAGTGCAAAATATTTTAATGCCGGATAATCCATAAGTAATATTCCGTGTACGCTGTGACGTGCGTCATTAATTTTTCTTTATTTTCTAAATTTCCATCGCTAAAGAAATTAATTAGCTTAGAGTTGCAGAAAAATGCCAAAAAAAAAACTACGTCTACACTTTATCAATATTTCTGGGAGTAAAATTCTCGTTCAATATCTCAACACACTTTTCTATAAACACTTTAGTACTCATTTAAATTTAGACAACAATAATTAACTCGAGCACAAGCACAACTTCTCCAATCACTTTCTCACAACCCACAGCCTTTTCCGTACAAATAATTCAACCTTAGAATCTTAAATATAATCGTTCTTCGATGAACAAAAAATTCTCCTGCACGATCCAAGAAAAGAACTCAGCGTTTGAAAATTTTTGAACTCCCATGGGAGCCGCGAGAAAAGTTTGGACGGCGCGCAGTTCCCCATAATTTTTCCACCTCTCTTTCTGTCGCGTCGCTCCGTTTCTTTTCTGAAGCTAGCTCGCGCACTTTCACCTCTGCCCCGCGGGAGCCTGCGAAATAGTTGACTATCGCGAGAGCGGGCTTAAATTTGCAAGCCGGGCCGATCGACGTTGGTAAGCGCGATTTTATATCGAAAAGTGAGAGAGGAAAAACGATTTGTATGTGAAAATCGCGGTTTGTGTGTGAAAATCGCGGAGTTTTTGAAAGTTTTATGTGCGACAACGATTGAAAGATTTTTGATTGAAAATGAAATATTTTTTATGAATAAGGAACAAATTTTAATAGCTTAAGTTTAAGATGATTTTTTACAGTCAAAATTGATGTGTGCGTTTTGTTTTTTATAAATATTTAGTAAAATTAATAGACTAGAGAATAATTTGCTATACATTTTGTGATAAGCCTGTGTGTATTTTCTAAAATGCTTCATAGTGCGTTTAGTGGATTAACTTAGGTATACTCCAAAATGAATGACAAATTTTAAACATTTATTTTGAACATTCTTATGTAAAATTACTTATTTATTATCAAGTTTTGGCTTATGTGAAAGAAAATTAAGTAATTTAACAGTCATCAACTCTTTCTAAAATATTAAAATTAATTCTTTTAAAATAATAGCCGAGTAAGAAGATTAAAAAAATCAACGCTATAGAATCACTATTTAACATCAAAAAAGAAAAGTCAGACAATTCGTTGAATAGAAATATGAACACGTTCAATACCGTCACTATGAAAAAATATTAATTCAACACATTCGAAATCTTTCAACAACATTAGCAAGCCCTTAAGCATATGCATTCCCCCCGTGAACGAAGCAAAAGAATTCCTCCTTAACCGAAGCCCCCACCACGGAACCTAATTAAAAAAAAAAAGCGAAGAGCGCACGTCACGCCCTCAGAAACACTCTCCCCTTCTGCACTCACCTGTAAATTTGGCGATCCTCTGAAGGAGAACTGTGACATGATGCGTCGGCCGCGTAAGGGCCGCGATGCTCAGGGGCACCCACTACGCTATCATCGTTCTGTCCTTCCCGTCCACATGCATGTGCCTGTGTGTGTGTATACCGCACGGGGCCGATTATGCGTGCGTGCGCGAACGCTGGCACGCGCTAGCACACGCGAAAAATCCTTCTCTCTCTCTCTCTCTCTCTCTTTCTCTCAGAGCACAGATTGTGTAACGATCATTGAGCCTGTCCGATGCGCTCTCGTATAATCGGCGATACACTGTCGTCAGAATCCGGCGTTCATGACTCTCGCGATTCTGGAAAATTGATCAACAACTGTTTTATCGCACTGTCACTTGATGCTCGCTGTTCTTTCCTTCACTAGCAGCATAACTTCACCAGTTTCCGTAAAAACGTACTCTCTTTATCTGTCTCGCACTAAAATTCTGGATCCCGGACAGTCTCGACCTTGAATATGCCTCGATCACGAACTGTCCACTGTCGAGCCTCGAATCGGCGGCAGTAGCACGTTAACTCACACGCGCTTCTCACTCACTGGCTAAAAACTGGAACTTTGCAAATCCGCTGGCAAAAGTCGAGGTATCGTGCGAGAAAATCCGGGTGGAGCCTCTCTCCGCGCTTAAATAACTCTGTGTGTATATAACGCTGGAGCGAGCGAGCGAGCGCGTGCTGAGCGGCAGCGGCGCAGATCTCCGATCGGCGCGCCAGCTATGATCGGTCACGACTATCGTCCTCCGAAACGTCGTTTCTTTTCGACGGAATCCAGTCCGGTCTCTCTCTCTCTCTCTCTCTCTTTCTCTCGCGCGCGCTCAGACTATCTCTTTCTCTCTCTCTCTCTCTCCCCGTTCTTCTTTCTGTTCGGCTGGCCGTGTGTACGTGAGTGTCGCGCGGGTGCGCAGGGGAAGGGGGAGCGAGCAAAAAGCAGCGGACGCAGTGGGGCAGAGTGGCGCCCGAGCGAGACGGATATACAGTGGTGGGGATGAGCTCTCTCTCGGTGAGCTCCCTCTATGTGTGCGGGAGCCGGTGTGGAGGAGAGAGAGAGCGCGCGACTCGGCGAATACTACTACTACTACAGCTACAACTGCTGCTGCTGCTGCCGCTGCGAGAGTGGTGTGCTGGTGGTGGTGGTGGTGGTGGTGGTAAAGAGCAACGCAGAGAAAACGTGCGCGCGCTTGCCGTCTCTGTCCTTCTCCCAGTTTACACTCGGCACTATGAGCGTGTGTGTCTCTCTCCTCCAGCGACGTCGATCTTGCGCCGCTATTGTGAGCGCGGCCTAAGGTTATATCAGTAGTAACAGTCAGTACGCGCGGCACGTGTACGCTTGCCGAGCAGAAGAGCTGCGCGCGCGGGGGTGCCGTGCGAGAGCTGCAGAAAGAGAGAGCGGCCGATTTGGGAGAGAGAGCGCGCGCGCGCGAAAGCCCGCCGCGAGAGATGAGACTCTCGGTGTTGGGCGCCAAGTACAAACTGGCGTGGCGGAGCTCTCGGCCGTGCGGCACAGCAGCAGCAGCAGCAGCAGCAGCGTGTAACGCGGTGGCACTCGTGCGCGCCTGCTCCTTCCCTCTCTCTCTCTCTTTCGCGCGCGCGCTCTCTCTCTCTCTCTCTCTCGCTCTTCTTTCTCCGTCCGGTAGCAGTATACACACAACTCTCGCTCCGTCCCTTTCTTTCCGAGCCCCCCGCGGGGAGCCTCCCCCCTCCAAAGCGCGAAATTCTCTCTCTTTTTCCCCAAACGCTCACCTCTCTCTCTCTCTCTCTCTCACTCTCTCGGCAAGGGGCGTAATCGCCGCGTGTCGAGCGTCCGCGGTGTGTTCTCTTCTTTCCTTCTCTCTCTCTCTTTCTCTCTCTCTCTTTCCTTTTCTTTCTCTCTCTCTCTCGCCAGCTCGTACACTCGTCGGCCTCTCCCGCGGCTTGCAGCACGTACGATGACCGTTGATAGCAGCAGTCCCCGCTCGACAGATCGAAGCTGACCGAGGGAGGGGGAGAGGATCTGTCTTCGTCGCGCGCGCGCGCGCGCGCGAGAGAGAGAGAGAGAGAGAGAGAGCGAGCCGGTAGTGTGGCAATTGTCGCCGTGCTTCTTTTCCTTCCCGGGAAAAGGGGCCGATTTTTGCGAGAGCCGGTTTGTCGCTTCCCCCTCCCCGCGGCCACTCGCAAGCCCGCTCAGTGGGAGGGTCTAGCGGAAAGAGGGAGAGCGGGGAGCCTCGGGCGCCACCTCTCTTTCCTTCTTTCTCTCTATGTCGCTGCCAAGCGCGGCCTGTGTACACTGACTCGCGAGATATCGGACGAGAGGGCGAACGAGGCGGTTAGCACCGGCAAACGCGACGATAAAATACGCGAAAGAGTGACAGAGAAAGAGAGAGAGGGAGAGAGAGAGATAGAGAACAGTTGCTGTCCTCTTCTTGCTCTCTTGGGAAACGAGTTTTCGCATCCCCACCTTTTTCTTGCGCCCCCACCCCTCCAGCCGCAGCGTTTCTTCGTCCGAGCTTTTCCCTTCTCTCCGACTCGTCGAAGAGGGGAGAAAAGCGGAGGGGGCTCGCATTCCCCTACGTCTCTCTCTCTCTCTCTCTCTCTCTCTCTCTCTCGCGCTCGCTCTCTCTATCCTGCATTATCGCTCAACGGAGGCTGGAGGGAGAAAACTACACGACAATTTTAGTTCGATAGATCCCGAAGTTTAGCCGGCGGCGGCACTGCTCCTCTCTGCTATACTTGCATCGCTGACTTCTTCGCCGGTAGTTTGTTCAGCGCTCCCACCCTCCTCCTCCTCCTCCTCCTCCTCCTCTGCCGCCCCTATCGTCGTCGGCCAGCCGCCTCTCTTTCTCCCCCATGTTCGGCACTTTCTTCTACATAACCGCATGTTCTCTCCTTTTTCTCGGCTACACCCCGAGCCTCCCCCCCCCCGCCCCTTCAGCGCTCTCACTCTCTCTCTCCCTTTCTCTCTCTCGCGCTCCCGCTCTGGCTTTGACGCGAGAGACTCTGTAAAGTACACGGACGAGCAAGAAGAAGCCCGCTGCAGACGAGCCTCGGGAGATATACTTTTACATTAATGCCTACGCGTCGGCTTTCGGACTCCATTGCGAGAATTGAAAATTTTTCCGGACGCGTGTTTTTCTTACGTCTGTTTTTACAAGATGCGATTGCGGTTTCTTATTCATGAGAGGGGAGAGGATTTTTGAAAGGTTGAAACACGACGCGCACAAGTGGTCGACTTAATATTACGTTTTATCGTTTTTCGGATGTTGAATGCGCTATTTTATTGCGGTTGCTTTTGACATTAATGAAAATTAATAAAAGATTACTTGTGGTGAGCTCTCAGTAATATGCAATGATTAGTAGGTCTAGTTGACAAGTGAATTAAAATAAAGTCTTGGGAAAACGAAAAAGAAATTTGCTACCTAACATGATTCATTCTAGTAAAAAATTAAGTCTGTGTCATTACATACTATTAAAATATTATTAAAATATTACTTCTTATATTATTAGAAAAGATTGAGACATCCCATCTTAAACATTCTTATTTAGGAAATAATTGCGAAGACTTAATATTTTCTTAGTTATTTATACTTAAAAGTTTTTATTAAGATGAACTTATTTTTAAAAGAAAACTAGATTTTTTTATTTGAATATTATAAAATAAAATATATGTACCTTTTATTTCTAGAAAATAACTTGAATTCTTTCTGTAATAAATTATTGAAATAAATAGTTATACTATTTCATTGAAATAATGTTCATATTAAGCACGATTTGTATAAACTGCAGGAATAAATTAGAATACAAATTTGGATAAAATGATTAGATTTGAATAGATTTAATGAAACAAAATTAAATTTGAGTATAAATGTAGCACAGTGTATATACAGAATAATGATCATAAATTTTTAATTTATTCTATTCAAGAATAGTACTCATTTGTTAGTTATATTATAATTCTATATTTAAATAAAAATTTATATAATAAATTATTTTTTAAACTTCCAGAAACTTATTGTTCTTCTAACATAAATTATAAATCTAATTTGATATCTAATTCAGATCATATTCAAATAATAACTTCTTTAATTAACTCATTAACTCATTATGTATGAGTTAGAAATATTTTGCCTAATTGCTAAAAAAATTCTTACCGTATGGTATAATATAATGATTATAAAAACTCATTTGTTCTTGAATGAAACAGTGTTTATTTGGGTTTCTTAATATTGGGTAATACATCCAAAGTCTGTAACTTTAAAGAAACTAAATTTTAAATAAAAAAACTTAATAAACTTACCTCGTTTAGTATTTTTAATATTTTTTAAACTTTTCTTTTTACTTCCAATTATGTACATTGAATAATGCAAAATAACATTATCACTTTAATATTTAACTAAATATATTTTAAAGTTATAGCATTAAAACATTTACGAATCTTTAAGATTATTTAATAAATTTTTTATTTAAAAAAGAATGCAGTCAATCGTATTCTTAATAGTTTGTCCTTTTAAACGTATGTATACTATTAACTACAGCAGCTCTAAATTTCAGCTCGGCTTAAATTAGTTCCTGCGCTTCATGTTAAACACTGCACAGTGCCATTAATGGCATTTACTATGCTGTTATACTACCCTTACATCTAGTATCTAGAACACGTACATCTACTCCCCGGCAACGTGCTTGATTCACTAAATGTATAAGTCAAAATTATCTAAAAACTGACAAAATATATTAAAAATTTTCTCCAAATAAAGTATATATATTTACATAATAAATTCTAAGCGTTCCACCATCTACTGCAAATCATCCAGCACTTCCAGAATCATCCTCAATACAAGCCAAAAGAGATCCTCGGCTGAGCAAGACAACAAGGACTTCGCACCCTCCTCTCCGAAGCAAGCTTCGCACACATTCCGCTCAGATGGCAGCAAAACGCACTCGACTCCAGCGGCAGTACCGCACACTACCTTATACACGAGTATCATAAGCGTGTACAGATCGACCGAGTGGCTTTTTTCTCTACGGCGCGACAAATGCTGCGCTCGTGCGCGCGAACGAATAAAGCGGCTCGCGAGTGAGAGAGAGAGAGAGAGAAAGAGAAAGAGAGAAACAGAGAGAAGGGGGCGGTTTAGGGGACGGGCCGCCGAAGGAGGAGCAGCACCGAGCTCGCGCCCCTCACAGCGACTTTGCCGTTGCTGCCGCCGGCCCCCCTGAAAAGTCGAAGGTGGGGACGCGCCAAAAGTGAACGGCTCGTGCCGTTCTTGCGATGCAAGCGAGCGCCTGCTGCATCTTCTTTTTTTCTGCTTTTCTTTCTCGTTCTCGCTCACGCCAGTACTCAGAGAGTGGGTTAGTGCATGAATGCATGCGTGCGCGCGCGTGTAAGTATGCATGTGTGTATAGGAACGCTAAGGATAAGTATATAGTGTATTAATACACATTTTATATGTTCAATCGAACGCTAAATTTTAAACGTAAGTGAGTATTATTTACTTATAGATTACTGATTTCTTAAGTATTACTGATTTCTTTAAAACTAAAGAAAAAAAAGTTATCACAACACATAAAGATGAATCTAAAAGTTTATAAATCTACTACTTTTCAATGAAAGTAAATCAGTACATCTTAAAGTGACAGACAAATTTCTATGAAACATGCACTCTAAAGTGCCGACAATTACACTAGCGCGGTGCCTCGTGCGAGCGGAAAATTCACCAAGCTTTCCTGGAAAAGAGAGACAAAGCGAAAAAGCCAAAGAGGGGAAAAGAAAAACCAAGCTGAAAGACCAAGCGAGATAGCGCTCTTCAATAGCCAGATATAAAAATCATCCGAGCGCGCGCTCTATCCCCTCTTTTTTCCCGTCCTCTCCCACTCCAAGCGAAAAATCCGCGAGCCTCGTTGGCTAGCGGGCGCCTCACTTTTTTCCCCTCCGCACTGCCGCGGTGGGCGCGACGGTCCCTTGCCACGCCCTTCTATCCCCACTCCTCGTTCTATCTCGCTCCCACTAGTAGCTGCGTCACTCGCTCCATCTCGCTCTTCCGTGGCTCGCAGATGAGCGCGAAAAAGGGGGCAAGAGAGCACGGAGAGCAGAGAGACTCGTCCCGAGCTGCAGAGCTTACTATTGCTCGGCCGCTGCTCGACGACGATCCTCTTCTTCTATCCTACGGCACTCGATGGCGCGACGAAG
Source organism: Eupelmus urozonus (assembly GCA_900480035.1). Taxonomy (NCBI): domain Eukaryota; kingdom Metazoa; phylum Arthropoda; class Insecta; order Hymenoptera; family Eupelmidae; genus Eupelmus; species Eupelmus urozonus. The sequence continues at coordinate 99,972 of UELX01000017.1, forward strand.
CAGAGACCAGGGATGGGAGCTGGAGCCGGAGATGGATATATAGAGAGGGAGAGAGAGGAGACGTTAGTGTAGCCCGTTTGTTAACACTGCGGTCCAACGCATCATCTGCTAGAGGGCGCGACGCTTAGTGACGACGATCGAGAGGTTGTAATCTTGTCAGGATGAGTGCGGGCCTGTGTACGAGGAGATTCTGTGCGCGAGGATCGCGAGTCGTGTAAGTCGAATCAACGTTTATTGGGTATAAGTAAACTGAAGGTACTTTAAATACTAACTTAACGATTATATTGTTTTCTTTTATATCTGTTCGTCTCGTCTAGTAATTTTATTAATTCTCTTTCTAGTCTGTTATATTTTTTTATAATTCAAACCTCTTTAAGATTATAATAAACGGTAATATAATTTTAATTCGCGAATTTTTATTGATTCTACCACTAAATAGATTTAATATTAAAATAACTTTGTTTTAACGTTAATATTTCAAAGGTACAAAAAATTACAATATTATTTAACAAATAGTTTACAAAAAATAATTGTGATCAATTTTGAATAAAGCAAAACGTAAATAGTAAACGGAAATATAAAAGTTTGTGATTTTCTCCTCACATTGCTTGCCGTCGCGAAAGTGCTGTGAATGCTTAGTCAGGTTTGCGCTTACTGCGTTCCGTCGATTAATGGATTATTGTTGGAATAGCAGATTTACTTTAGTAATACTGTGTTATATAAATAGCGAGAGTCGTGTATTTGTTTGAATCTTAAAATGCAACGGAATAAATACAATTTTAAAAGAAGGCAAATCCGACAAAATATTCTGATTGCACTATTTACTTTTTGGAATGTAAACATGTAAGGTGAACATTAGTTTTATAGCTTTAAGGTATATAAAAAAGTTATTGGTATAATTAAATGATATATTATATTTTTTACAATGTTGTGATTCTAATACTCAATTTTATATTAAATTATTTGTTACAAGCGAAATTTACGTTAATTGCGCACATAAGAATGCAAAGATTCAAACTGAAGTATAAGAAAGCTTTAACACGTATAATTGGAACTTATTATTAAAGGTAATGTATTTAATAGTTTTTAGTAGTAAACTATTATTTAGCTTCAATCGGAAAATGTGTAAACAGGATTAATAGGTAACAAACAGTCAATTATCTACTTTATTATAAAGTTATTGATAATTTTCATATCATTAGCAAAATTACGTTATGTTTCTTATAATATATATTAAGACTCTAATAAATAGTATGATTTATTATATATAGATGATATGACAAGTATTCAATGTAATTAAGAAATAGTAATGATGTGTAGAATATTAAATTGTATAAGTGAAATAATATAAGTGAAAATTTACATCTACATTAAAAATTGAAAACATTAAAATTTGTATGTATATTATGTTTGTACTACGAATCTAAATTGTACATATACCTTTTAGCGTAAGTCATTTTCTGAAAATGTAACATAATTGTTATAACATAAAATAACCATTTGATACATCTTTCATCCATATTCCTTCGATCCATACAACATTTTTCATACATCCTTTTCCACCCAAAAACACGTTGCATTTTTTAATTCTGTATCAGTCAATATTGCCATTTATTCTTTTAAATTTACTTTAGTAAAAATTAGTCTATTTAATGGCTAGTTAATCTCTAGTAAAAATGGATTCAATGCTGTTATTCAGACTCTGTCTATTTTAAATGGGTAAATTTCTACCAGAGTAGTAACTGCAATTAAAACTAATTACATTGTTCTATCAAATGAATTACATTACATTACAGTCTTCAATACACTTCAATTATTTCTTTAGATATAATTTCTTCAAATACTAATAATTAGTTGAGGTCTTACTGCTACTTGATTACAATTTAAAACATTTGAAAGTATTTGGTGGATAATTACTAATTTAAAGTTTCAATAAAGTTTGTGATTTCATTATAACTAAATTCACTAAATTATCTACTCATACTCATCTCCCACCATACTCTTCGATTCTCTTCCAAATCCAGTTCAATATCTCCAATTCAGTACTTTTCGTTCAAATCTTCTTGCGACCGCTACCTAAGCACTTCAGACAATCCTCGCTTCCATAAAACTCTCGCAAAAATCCAACAACAACGTAAACCCATTGAAGCCGAAAATCGTCGCAGGCGAGCATTAGCGATCGACGCTGACTGATAAATTTGGCCGTTTGTAACACTGCACACACGCTGCCGGTGACGATAGCCCATAAAAAAGGTTTTAAGAATAAGGGAGAGAGAGAGAGAGAAAGAAAGAGAGAGAGAGAAAGAAAGAGAGAGAGAGAGAGAGAAACAGCTGGCACAGCGGCAACTCGCAAGGTCGAGCGAACGACGAGGATCGGCGTTTAGGTGGCAGCACTCGACTCGATGGTTGAACGTACTCTGGCCGTGTCAAGGTAGAAGAGAGAGAGAAGGAGAGTGGAAGAGAGAGAGGGGGGAGAAGGAGAGAGATGAAAGAGAGAGGGAGGGAGAGTGAGTGAGTGAGTGAGTGAGAGAGAGAGAGAGAGAGAGAGCGTGAGCCTGGAGCAACGCCTATTACGGTGCGAACTCGATATCCGCGGTAGGGGAAATCACTCATTCTCTCTCTCGCTCTACCTTATAAGCTTCTTATAGAGTATATTGGTGGGGTGAATTCGTGTGAGCGTGGAGGGGAAGCTCGATGCGCACTCTTGCTGCCCCCTACCCTGCATTTGTCGCACCTTTATACACCCTCCCTTCGGCCATCGAGCGGACGAGATCTAGCGAAGGGTGGGGATAGGCTCGAGCGTGACGTTAGCTCTGCGATGTGGAATACGTGCGCGCAAAAGAGAGAAAGAGAGAGTGAGAGAGTAGAGAGAGAGAGAGAGAGGGGGGGGGAAGAGCAGAGCCAGGGATGGAAGCCACGGCAATTCCGCTCTCTCGTGTGTTTTTATTCGCGTAAGGGTTTGTGTGTGAGTGAATATGTGAGTGTGTGTATGTGTGTGTGTGTGAGTGTGTGTGTGTGTGTGTGTGCACACACATGGACTTGCGTGTTGGGGTTGAGGTTTGAGTGTGTGAGTATGTGTAAATGTGTGGTCAGCTTATATTATTTAGTTCAAAGAAATGGGGATGGAAGTACTTCTAAAATTTTGTTGTCTTTTTTGTAATTGGATACTTAAGGAAATTTTCATAGAACATAAGTGTAAAAGTAAGTAATGTGTTTTACGAACAAGAAAACTTCTAATGTTTTAATAATCAAAGAAATTATTTTCTGTATCTGAATAAGTATGCACAATAGTTATGATTTTTCATTACGAATGTAAGATTTGTAAAATTATGTACTTAAATAAATATTGATATAGGCAAGCTGTAGTACAATTTATTTAGTAGTAAGTAAGTGTAAGATTCAGAACGAATTTTCGCAATCCTCTACATAGAATTCTTTAGCAATACTCATCTTTATATTTATATATGTAAATACATTTGAATTCGAATTAATAAAGAAAATAATATTAACACCTTACTAGACAATCAAATAATTCACTTTATCACCTTATTAAATTTATTTCCAAACATTTCCTTCGAAATTCTATATCTCATAGAAGCCCGTATGCAATCAAATACTCAACCCAGTAAAATGTAGAAAAATATACTCACACAACCCCCTTCCCCCTCCAACAAAGTCACAACGAATGACGTATACAGAGCTGCCGAGGTGGTTGCCGTCCTCACGGGGAGGGAGGGTTGTAATCATCCGCAGTCGAAAAAGCGCCCAGTTCTTCAAAAATCCTACAGAGGCCGCTCCACCTTTCTTGTCAACAGCATTTTTCTCCGGATAAGATCAGCTCGCTTTACAAATGCTCGCACCCCCGTGCACATACACGCGCTTTCCCTTGGCATCGGCTTAAGTCGGGGATTTCAGTTTTAATGCTCGAGGGTGAGAATGCGTATAAGAGATCCGAGGGTCGCGAATATGGAGATGTAGCCGGAGTTATGAATGGGATGGCGCGCGAAGTGTTTTATGCTCACGGGTACGCGAGCGTCGATTCGCTTGTTGACTGATTGGATTTGGGGATACGGCGCGGGCTCTTAGATGTTTGCGCAGGGCGTAAGAGCGTAGGAGTTCCCACGTTGATTTTGGCAGCCGTGTAGGTACACGCTCGTAAGCGCTCGACATTATTTATGATGCGTGTTTGGTAATAGAAGCTGATGTTGGTAAGTGAATGAGATTTCGGCTGTTTGAACAGGAAATAGTCTGTGATAACGTTTAGATTCGACATTAAAGGGAGAGGTTAGGATATAAGAGTTATAACTCTTATAAAGAAATTCGGGGTATGATAAATTCGCATAAATGACTGAATTCTGTATGGTTAAAATTATACAGAAGCGATTGAATAGCCATAAATATAGTTGTATCATTACCAGGCTGCAACGCGAGGTATCATAGTAGCACGTCAACGCGGCGAGGCATCGATTTCCAAGAGACAACGGCAGGCGCGTTCTATAGCCTCGTATTAATTATAGCCTCGAACCTCCTTACAGCATAATTTATGGGTCCGCGTCGCACGTTGGTACACATGTACGCGTATGTATATCTTACACTATATCAACCCACGGAGATTAATCGAGCGAATACGGGTATCGGGTTGCTTTCATGTAAAAATGTAACACTCGTCTTCTTTTGCTCGTTTGTTGATTTACCTTCAAATATTGTAATTTAGTTTAGGTAGGCTTAACTTAAGTAAAAGAATAAATTTTTTATTTTCTTCTACTAGACTCATAGGATGAATTTTCTGTCTTTAATAAAACATGATTATGCTATTTTCGAATTTGACATACACTTCGTCTAGATTTACGACTCCAACTTCACATACACGATTTTGCATCGTCGACACGAACCAAAGCAGTTGCACTCGAGACGAAAAGCAAGAGATTCCTAACCCTTTTGGCCCGCGGGCAAGTTTTTCCCGGGCGTGCGTCGCAGAAGAGGAGGTCGAGAGCTGAAAAGAGAGAGAGAAAGAGAGAGAGAGAGAGAGACGCAAGGAAAGTGGTTCTGTGCGAATTGGCTAAGTTAGCCCGGGGGATCGTTGAAAGATACATTTTCGTGCGTACTACGGGCTCCTTTTTGAAGTGCCTCCGTGCCATGTGCCTTTCAGAAAGGGAAACGGGATTTTTGAAGAGTCGGCGCCTGCTTGCCCCGTGCCATGGGTTGAAGGGTGGAAGAAAAGGGTGTTTGTGCCGACATGGGAAAAGTCAATGGTTTTTCATAGAAGGTGCTTGAATATTAGAAAATTTATTAGTTTGAAAATATTTTTATCTTTCCATAAAGTTATATTAGAATTCTTTTTATATCGTGACTTTTATAAGATGATTACAAAAATTAAATGTTTTATCTAAACAAATAATTTATGAATTTAGAAAAATATTTAATACACGAATTTTTTCAATTTGTCTTTTTCATATTAATTTTTTATTCAAACAGTATTGTGACATAGAAAAGTATTTTCTGGTAATTTCAAACTGCATGAAAAAATAGCTCTTTACGAGTGTTTTAGTAACCCTTTAAAACTATATATATAATAATTAAAAACAACTGTACAGTGTCTTATTGCATCATGTTATTTTCTACCTTAATAAACCAAAAAATTGTAAACCGCTTACACATTATATCAGCCCGAAACCGCAACTACAGCATATATCTTGCCTATCGAAAATCACTCAAAGCCCAAAGTCTAAGCGAACACACCTAACAAATCCCAAAGCTAATTGTCACCAAGAACCCCAAATCAAAGCACAACCTCTATACATCTAATCTCGCCTGATCGACATATCTCGCAACAAGGAAAAAACAAAAAACGAAACCAGCACGGCACGCAAGCGGAAAGCCAGCCGAAAAAAAGGTAAACAGACAGTCGCTCGAAAAAGCCAATAATAAGCGTATCCGCAAGCGCGGCAGCGTGACAGGCCGCTTTTTTCTCTCTCCCCCTCCCCGTGATAAGTGCGATAAGCGCACTTTAAAGCGGCGGCATCGCTCGAAAAGTCTTTGAAGGTGAGCGCGCCGATTATCGGCCGGCGATCGCTATTTGATTTGCCCGAGCACTCGGGGACGTGAGATAAGCGTGTCCGAGATATACATCTGCGCGAGCCGATATAATAATTGACTCGCGCGCTCGGCCGGTTTATCTATTATCTGTCTGCGTGAGAGAGAAAGAGAGAGAGAGAGAGAGATATGACGATACAAGTCAATTTCGCACTCGATCGCTCGGAGATAATAGGATGATATGACCAATCCCTCCGCGACTTACTTTTTGTTTGTCTTGCGCTTGGATTTTGATTTTGGTAAATGTTTGCGTTGCCGTATAATATTTGAGGTTGCGAGTGGATAGTGACGGATTTTCGGATTGAAATATTTTGTGGGTTCTGATTTAATGTAAATAGCTATGCGCTTAATAAGTTGTTTAAAAAGAGGAGGCGAGTAATGATCGTTATCCTAAAACTTGTTAGATTTATGTTTTCGGATAATAAATCGAATAAACGACACTGTAAACCAACCTTTTTTTCTCTATTAAGCTACCTCGCTCCTCAAATTAACTCAATTCCTTATGTTAATCTTTAATCGTACTCATCAAACTATATTGCCGAGCCGCCGAAACTCTCCCAAAAACGTTCGAAAAGCCTAAAAACGAAGAGCTGAAATCTCGATAGTGATTCATTGCGAAGGCGTCATATTAAATTGCCAAAGCCGAGTCGAGCAAATTCGGTAAAAGGAAGAAGCGGCTCGTCGGCAACATCAAAAAAACATCTCGCCGAGATAGTCCAGCCTCTATAAAAATTTATAACGAAACTAGACGGTGCACGGGCGCGCGCCTGGAACCGAAAGCGGAAAACGGAGATGAGAAGAAGAGCGCCGCGCTCTATCGTTAATTAAGCGGAGCGTGAGATTTTCGGGCCTTTGACGATCCGCCGCCAAGGCGCGACTAGTTCTCGGCTCGCAGGGTGACGCACATCGGAAAGTCGATCGAGATAGGATACATTTGGTTGACCGGACGAAATCGGACACGAGAGGCGACGAGAGGTTCGAATCAGTCGTTCGACCATGCAAATTGCCATCTCTTTGGCTCTGCCTTTGGATTTCATGATTTTTGGATTGGATTGATTTTATGAGAGTTGTGCAGAGTGCTGGACTTCGGCTGCTTTTAAAGCGCCGAATGTATTTAGATGACAGGAGGGTTAACTGTTCGAGATTGACTTTATTTAGTAGAAATAAAATAAAAATGACAATATTGAAAAAGAATTACTAGAACATTTTTTCTAATTCCATTTTAGTTGATATTTATTTGAAAAATTCATGGATGAGCTGCATCAAGCAATAAACGGTTTTAAATTATTTTTAATAGAAACAAGGGACATATTTTATTGATTAATATAACAGTATTTTATCCATTATGATTTAGCACAATACTAAGTAAAATTTAATTCTTTCTTTACAAGGAATTACTTTTCTGAGTGAATCGTTTTGTTGATGCACCTTTTTAACAGTATTTATCAATTTGACAGAATTAAAATCTTTGATAATTGGAAGCCGTTTTTATTATCTGGGCCAAGAAAATCGAGAGAAATATCTACTCTACACAGTATATTGACTTCGGATGAATAAATATTGCATCTTCCATTTTATTATTTTTGTATTTAAATTTCCTGAAAATTTGAATTAAAACTTATTATTTATTAAGTTAAATTGAGAACGATTTTAGAACCTAAACATATAATCACATAGTACTGTACATCTTTTAACAGCTTTGCTAACTTCAGTATTGCTGCTTGGGGATATGCTTATGATAATGAACTTGAAGAAAGAAAAGAAGAATAAACAATTATAAATAGTTATAATGCATAACAAATTTCTTTAAATAAATGATATATTTATTTATTATATTTTCTTATCAAAATTTTGTTACAAAAGATATATAGTGTAAAGTATAATATTTAAATATATATTACAAAAATTCATTTTAAAATTTCTTAAATTATTTTACGTTATTCTTTAATTCTAGTTTTCTGTAATACTAGTCCTAAACCAAACTTACTACAGGTACTTACCATTTTAGGGTATAAGATTTTAAAAGTTTTGTTATGTATATTTTATTTAATCTACTAATTTTTTATTAAATATATTAAATTTGACTGATATATTTTATCTCATAAAAAAGAGAAAAATTGTGAATAATTTTTACTTTGAATTTTACTAATTTAACAAAAATTTTATGCCAACCAAAAATGTTTTTATATAAATTTATTTTTAGATTTTTTTAACATCATGACAGGATGAAATAAAAATGGAATTACCAGTCAGATATTCAAAGATCTTTAAAGGAATTTTTTGAGGCTCGTAAAATGTTTTACCCTTCGCGGAGCGCGTGATTAAAAGTTTACTTTCAGTGTTTCACAGCGTTAATGGCTAATTTTACGAGCAATGAAATGAGCTCCCACTTTTTTCAGCTCTTTGCTTTCTTTTATGGAATTAATGAGTTCACTAAAAATTTAAAATCCGATGGCTTTTACGAATTACCTACTCTGCGGAAACGGAAAATAATTTTTAATTAACTAAAAAATATGTATTTTGAATTTTAATTTTAAGTAAAAAATATTTTACTTTAATTAATGTTACTTGCTTTTTGTACTTTGAATTAATAATTTTAGAAACTTGAAAACACGGTAAGGTCGTAAAACTAAAGAGAAAAAATAATTAAATGTAATGAACGTATAGATGAAGCATTAAATAGTTTATTGCAACTTTATTGCGATCGACTTTCAGTTGAATTCATGAATATTTTATTAGCTATTTATTGCTTCTATTTTTTTATCAAAGTCATTTCAAAAGCCAATATCAATTAAATAGATTGTTATAGGGTTTCAGATAAATTAATTAATGCTTCGAAAGTAATATGCATTAATGCAATCGAAATTGATTTTATAATAACATTTATTTTGTAACTTCATTTTCAAAAGTATGCTTGCTTTTACATAATCTTGTTTAACTTATTTAGACAGTATATAATATTGTTGGAGTCAAGTACTTTAACAAAATATTAGAGTTTGAAAATTGTATTATATAAATAATATTAACTACCCTCTAATCAAACCTTTAGCTTCAGTAAAAGTATATATTCGCCACAATTAAGAAAGTTCAAGTGCGAAATTTATAAAGTTTCAAGTAAATTCAGAAAAATTGTTAACTGCAAAAATTTTTGATATTATATCTTTTTAATTCGACTACACAAAATGTTTCACTTCATATAATATAAATGTTTACTTTAGATTGGTATATTAAATTTTCAGAATAGCTAGTAATTTTTATTAATTAATAATGATATAATTTAGAAACGTATAGTATAAAAACGGTATCATCATTTTATTTTATTAAAGATCAGTAATTAATAGTTTATTTCATAATTTAAAATTTTGTCGATCTCAATAAAAATAGCGGTCAAACCTTAATTCACGCAACAACCAACAATCCAAACACCCTCATCCCTTCTGCAAAATATACTCTGTAGCCTCAAAGCCTAAGGCACTATTAAAAAAAAAAAGGTAGTATAAGCATTGTCGAGTACAAACGACGCCACGGCGCGATAACGCGAGAAAGAGACTGCATTACGCGGCGGCCGGTGCAATTAATGTAAGTACGCGCAAAGAGGGTGTATATGTGTATGTGTGTACATAAGCTCTAAAGGGCCGGCTTTGCGCCTTCTCTTATCGGCGCGTGCGTCGCCCTCGCAGCGCAGAAACGCGCGTGTCCGATGGCCATATGAAAAAGGCTCGTTGAGCGCTGGGGATTCCGAGTCGAGTGGCGCTGTCAAAGTTGTTGATAATTTTGATACTTTGTAAATTTGGTGATGCTTTTGAGGGAGGTGATGTGTCAGAAGGTTTAGAGTATTTGAGAGGGCTGAACTTTGTTTTTTGTTGTACAAAAAATGAGATAGAATCTCTTTTGTTATTTAGTGCATAATTTCTTGTATAAAACATTTACATTAATTTGCAATATACATTAATTAGCAGTGTAAACGTTTTACATCTTATAATAGCGTACATTGATGGATGATTCTTATAAAATTATTTAAAGCCTTATCATATCAGAATAGGTACTAAAGCTTCTAAAAAAAGATCTAATTTTTTACAGTTTTGCTCACAAGAAATCTTTTACGTATCATGTTTATCGAGAACACACACGTGTGCGCGATGTGCTCTACTCGAAATTTACCTTTCATGTGCCGCGACTGTTGCGATATCCGCTAATAGATAACCAGTGACTTTATCGCTTTAAGCGAGGGAAAAGTATGACTGAACGCATTTTTTTATTTTCTTTTATATTAAATATGTATCTGTAATCCACCTTGAAAATTGTATTATTAGTTAAAAAAAATAACATTTATTTTCTCTTTTCAGAATTAAAAACCGAATTCGGTCCAAAGTTATGGTAGTTAAAATTTAAGCACCAGCAAATGATCTGAATTCAGACTTCCTAACAATTTCAGAGTAAAATACAATGAAATATATTTATAACTTGTTTTTATTTAGACTTATTTTCTAAAGACAATTCTATAAAATTTTTCGGGCTTAATCAATGAAAACCTAGGACATAACTACCCTTATTTTGGTCAAAGAAGGACCTGGAAAAGTTATAGCACATTCATGACTTGCAATGCTGATACTATTAGTTTAAAGTAAGTAAGTAACAATAGTTTAAAGTAAGAAATGAAGCGCAAGCTACGATGTATGTAAAAGTCTTGCTAGTTTCGACTGTAACTACTTATCATTAATGTTCGTATATTCGACTAGTAACTTTTCTTACCTCCTCTTTGAGTCAAACTGATACTATCTTTTCTCAAGCTGAAATTTTTACGTATATACATGTAAATCAGAAAATATACTCATTACCATCCATATAGTTTCCATCATAACCAATCCTTCTTTTTGATTGTATCCTCAAAAATTACCGAATAACATGAGGCTTGGTAGCCACATGCGAATCCCGATTCACGCTACCCGCTGAATTTCAAATCAATTCCGACAACATCGATCTCATTTATCAGTCCATCTACACTTGGCTACAATCTAAGACCCGTGTACCACTCGCTAAACATCAGTATAAATTACCCAGCTTCCCCGAATCCAGGAATCGCATTCGCCACGCTAATTACAATCAGCCAGCTACACGTCAGCCTTAAAAATTCTCATTAAAGCCCAACTTTTTCACAAAAAAAACTGTCGAAGTCCATACATTGTATATCCCGGCAAAGAATCGGCGCTCGGAAGTTCACATGCCGCTTGGTATTAAACGACCATCAAAGCGTAATTGCGCGATCGCCCATCGATAAAAAGCCGCTCGACTCGCGCTCGTTCCCCTTATTTATTTTTTTCCAGCGAAATACGCGCGGTGCATTAAAAGCCAGAGAGAGAGCGCTGATATCTCTCGTCATCTCTCGCGAAAAGGGGAACTCGCTCATGACTCTTTAATTTAGCCGCGCGTCCCGTTAATTTCACGCTAGGCAGAGCATCGATAAAGAGGCATCGAAAAGCTTAATTCGAGCGGACAATTAAAATTTTCCGGCGAACCGGGCGCACCTTTGAGATTACGCGCTCGGCCGCGCGGTAATTCGTGTGTGAGAGGCCTCTTTACGCGGCTTATTATTTCCGAAGCGCCTTTTTTTCCTTGGGCTTTGTTATTTATTGCTTTATTCGCCGGCGGGAGGATCGCGTGTCATTTGTATTCCGGATTGTAATTTAATGGGGATAAAGAGCTGCGTTTTGCGTCCGCGCGTGAGGTTCAATTGAATTTTTATTAATGGCCTGCTAGCGATGCTGAGGAAAACGTAGTTTCTTTCCTCACCTTGACAGTAATATTTTCGTGGTGTTTCTCTTATAAGAAATTCATTTTTTTAATAGATATCTGCTCGGCGGATTTTTAATACAGTTTATTTAGGTCTATTAAGATATTGAATTACGGCATGGAGTAGGTTATGAGTTTTATTGCTGTGTAAGGTCTTATAATATTGGAAATTCTCATTTGTAAGTCATTCTACACGCTCTAAAAAGCATTAATGTAATTCAACAATTTCAGAAAAAATAATTGCTATCGGGTATCGTATCGCTTGATACTTGATACGAATTTAAATGCATATGAATTTCACTTTAATAGTATTGAATTAATGCTCCGGAACATTAAGTTTCATAATGACGTTGTACGGGCTCAGGCATCGAGATTTAGCTTGTCGCGTTAAAAGTGCAGAGGAAAAACACTGAGCAATGCGTGTTAACTAGACTATCGTGCGGTGGGAAACGGACACCGCTGACCACTCCAGCTATAGGTGAGCTAGTATCGTATTTACAGAATGTTTACATAAACTTTTTGAAAGTACCAGCACAAATTTGATCACTCAATTATACTGCAATATGTCGATTTGTAAAAACAATTTAATTTTGTCAATTTTAATTTCATTTACAGAGTAGTTTTTATATATACCGAAATAGGTTTTAATAAATATTCAGAATAAATAATTCATTGAGTTATGGTAATTTGACTAACATTCATTTTTATGTTTATTTGAACAAAAATATAGCAAACTTAAAACCTTTGTTTTAATAATCAATGGAGTTTGATTTCTTGTTATTACAAACACACTTTTTTCGTTTATTTTTATATGTTTTGTAAAAAGTAATATTAAAGTAGTTTTAATCGTTTTAGAGAAAAGTACTAATAGAGACTTTTTAGAAATATAAAATTATTGCAAATATATGCTTATTCGCTTCAGATAAGTTTCAAGGATAACATAAGCTTTACCTCTATTTCACTATTTTATTTATTATTACTTGTGATAACTGTAAACTCATAGATTGTTTTGTAATAAAAATTTTTCATGCATTTCAATTTTAATTTTACCTTACTTTTACTTATATATATTTATGACTACCATTTGTAATAAACATGTTATAAGTTTTTAAGTTTAGAAAAAAATTTTAAATAACCTAGTAGAAATTTACAATGTTTATAGTCCAAGAAAAATTAACTAGGCATTAAATGGAATGATTTGTACTACTGTATAAAAATATATTTAATATAGTATTTTATTAAAATCGTTGATATGTTATGTTAATAAATAGATACATCTACTACATGCTCTATAAAGTAACTAACTCTGTGTACCAATAAGACTATTCTCGCAATATATCATTTATTTAATAAATACTTAATATATACATACTCATTTATTACATACTTAACGAAAAAAATTAAATAAATCCAAAAAAGGCCTAATTCAGTAAATAGCATTGATTTAATTTTTGTTATTTGTTTGGATTGAGCTAGGATTTTCTTAAAGTCTAAATATATCTGAACTAAACATGATTAGATATAACTAACGAAATTTCTACTTGGTCATTACTTAAGTTACAAATTTAATCAATCTAAAATTCAATTATAAAATAGTCTCGAAACAAATCAACTCAGTTCTCGCAAACACCACCGTATAACCTCTAAACTCATCCGCTTATCAACCACGTACCAACATCCGATTTCCCACATCCCAAAAACCACCCATAAAGCTGAAGCTCACCCCACCTTTTCATTCTCACCTGCACCACCAACCTAGCGCCAACCCTTCCTTTTTTCTCCTCTCTCAACACACACATGTTCCCACACATACACACTCGTACACATGCACATACATGCACATACAAGCCGTTTTCCCATGCCGGTTTTTCAGGTCCCTCTTACCGATCTCCAGCTTCTCTCTCTCTTTCTCTCAGCAGCAACCAATCCTCGTGCTGCAGTCTCTCTCTCCGTTGCACCCATTAGAAGCGGATACCTCTCGCTCTCGAATAGAGGGGGAGGGGGGCAGCAGCCTCATTAGTGCCCACCTACCGGGGCCGATCTTATTACCGACTCTCTCTCTTTCTCTCTCTCGCTCGCTCTCTCGCTCTCTCGTCGCGAGAACGCCCCCTTTTCGCCGCGGTCATGCTTCATTATTTCGCGGGGGCCCGCGATCATTAAGCCCAGTCATCCCGCTCCGCCTCCTTTCGACCATCTTTCTCTTCGGCGAGCGAGCGAGAGAGCAAGAGAGAGAGAGAGAGAGAGGAGCGAGAGAGAGATGTTTTTTTCTCTCCCGTCTCGTCGTTATCTCTCGTCGTCGGCTGTATACGTACGTGTAGGCTCCGTCCGCGCTGCTGCTGCTTCTTTTTTCTTATCTAAACGATGCTCGTGTCTCTCTTACTCTTATTAATGATGTGTCTCTTTTTATGCGCCCGGACGAGCTGGCCTTTTTGCTGCCCGGCCGACTCTCTGGCTATACGGTTATTCCGTGCATAATTTATTCGACAGCGATAGATTTCTTTGGCATCGTTTTTCTGATAGCCCCAAGCCAGCGCAAAGTGTAGAATTTTTTTTAACATTTTTTTGCCGGACGCTTTTTTTTGCAGGCTATCCTGAAGGATGGCTGGACAAATTATCGCCAGAATCATTTTTGCCGAGCGCTGGTTTTTTATTTTTGAAAATCCACCGGGCAAGTACAAAAAATGATAATTTTACGGCTTGACTCGATATTTTATTCAGCTAATCAATTACGCTTGGAAGGACTGAAGTATGTCCGATAGAAATTTTCTGCTTTTGAGATTTAAGCTCTGGATTTCAGATAAGATATTGCATGATGAATGTAGTTTTTGCGGGGATCGCCTGACGACTCTTCTTGAAAAATAAATGGGATTAACACGTCAACTTCCAGATTGTTATTATTTTTGAGTGAACTTCTTAATTCGCTTCGTTAAAGTTGTACGTCAGAGTTAACAAAAAATTTACTAGTAAAAAATATAATCTCTTAAATCTCAATTCAACATTTTTTAATCTACTTATCCAATTAAGTCAGGAAATTGTTTCTAATTTATTTCGCAATTATGTACTATTATATAGCAATTTAAAAGGAAATGTATTAAAACATATAAAAAACCTCCTAAGCGACCTAAAATCTCCGGGTAATAATCGAATGAATAAAAAAAATCAAACTTTTAAGGAAATTAAATTTTTTACTTCATGCATTTTTAAAACCACTAAAATCAGAATATTTAAGATCTTAATTAAACTACATTTGAATTAATGGTAATTTAATTAATAAAAATCATAGAACAACACTTTTTCTACCAGATTTTGAAAAAATAGTCTAAAATGCCTTTAACCAACCGTTTCTTCCTCCCTCTCCACAAAACTACCAGCACCACCCAAATAAATTACTCCCATCCACATTAACACCAACGAAAACGCAGCAACCTTCCTATAAATTACATTCCCAAAAAATGCCTGCAGAGCCAAGAAAAATAAAAATCTCTTTTACCTTCTGCGCGTATACATATGCATACACAGTCGCACCTGCCTCTCCTCGTATACCTGGCTGCGTGCACGGTGCTGCCGCTCCGGTGCGGTTGGCTCGAACTATCCGCCGTTCTCGGCGCTCTTTTTTTTTACGCAATCATCCGCGGCTGACGTGCGCGCACGTATCGATTCAAGCTCGCGCGGGATTCGCTGGAATTTGATTAGGAGAAATCGAGGGGCGAATTTGTGGACTCGTGGATTTTCTGTCGGGTCACGCTGCTTGGTCGGAGAGAGTAGGGCTGTTGGCAATAGTTTGGGTAGTTTTTGAGAAAATGGTGAGCGGTTAGGTTCGTACTTGTTTTGATTTTTCAAGATGGAATTTTAGTTGAAATAGGATGGGCAAAGAAATAAAGTAGATGAATTTTTAACAATTTGTCTATTTTATTTCTTTGCTTTGATTGTAATAAAATTATTAAAATTGTTTCGAGATGTTCTTGGATCTATTTAATAATGTTACGAGAAGTATTGTAAAATATTATAAATGGTAGATTTTATTGTAAAGAGTTAAAAAATTATGATTAGCGAAAAGATTCATTCCATAAGAATATTGCAGAATCTTCATACACATTTTCATACACTATGCCTCTAGATAGTAAACGAGTTGGTTAGTCTAAAGCAAGAACACCCGAATCAGGTGTTGGGGTGAACCTCTTTTGCTCCATGTTCGTATATTTTTCTTGTCATTGTAGGAATGACCTCTTTTTAGCTTTATAGCATAGAACAAAACTCGCAATTTTTCTTGGCATGATCAAAATTCATATATTTACGCATTAATGCCTTAAGCACTTTTTGGTAAACATTTTTCCCACACACCTCATTTATCTCTAAAAGCATCTTTTAATCAACTTTCTTATTCCTCGAAAAACTTCAACGTTTTCCATTAACGCCAAACAAGCTACAGAAAAACAAGGATTCGCACAATCAAATAAACCCAACGAGCCACGGGCATCCTTCTCAGCAGCAGCCACTAAAGCAATAAAAAAACTACCCACTTAAAATTTTTTACCTCGCCTCCCCTCGACAACCAAATGCGCATCCCGGACGACGGCTGCGTATACAGCTACTCGCGCGTAGGTACGTATATACGATCTCGGCATTATACGGCATGCAGCTCCTTAATGAAAAGCAGCAAGATGCGAGAGGGGAAGAGAGTAAGAGAGAGAGAGAGGTGTTGAACGAGGCGCGTGTTTATACGGCGTTGAATAAAGAAAAAAAGGAGAAAGAGCGAGAGAGAGAGAGAGAGATTCCATTTACGCGTGTTGAACATGATTTAGTGCCCTGGAAGTACGCGCGCGAGGCGCCTTTTTCCCCGCGCGATAATCAGCGCTTAAAAAAGTGCCTGTCCCGTTTCGCTCACTGAGAAAACTACCGTGCGTGGTTCGTGCTCTTTCCTCTATTTTTTTCTCTCTTCAAATTCAATTGCGCCTCGCACCTCTTTGCACATTGTAAATTAAAGCCGGGATCTTATTCTTTTAACGAGACTTGCCTGCTTGTTTTATTATTGATTATCAGCCACTTCTCCTTCTTCTACCATTTATAAATTATGATTTCCAGAGTTAAAAATTAAAAATTCTTTCACCGAAGCCAGATATTCAAAGCAACGAAGACCGCAAGCGCTGATTAAAATTCCGCAACATTGTTCCTCGCGCCTTCCTCCCGGAACAACAAAATCCGTCGATGTTCTCCGCGTACCGCTATAAATAATTCGCTGAAAAGTGCATTTCCATCCGATACAGTCGGCGACTTCCTCTTTCTCTCGCTCTTTCGTCAAAACAATGCAAAACTACCCACAATAGTCGTTCCCTTTTCGAGCTACAACGGCAACGACTCGCGAACATAGTGCAGTTGGCTCGGCAATAATTATTCCGATGCAGATAGGCGCACACGCGTATAACTTGTGCGTTAATGCACGCTACGGGCTGAACCGACTCCCTCCCTTGAGAAGAGGAAGCGAGGGCAGCGCGGAGGTTCATAGAGGAAGAGAAGTTCCTAGATTGCTCTGTGAGCTGATATCGGCTATGGTTGGCTGAGGGCTTTTTCAGTGGAGGAACATTTTGCGAGAAAATGATAGAGGTGAGAATTGTAAGGGCTTTAAAGGGAGTACATGAATATTATTGCGTGTTAGTTACTGCTTCAATAAATTTTGTCAATTCAGTTTCAAGACATTTGTATGGTAAAAATGCAATTTTGCAAATCTGCAATTGCTAGAAGAAATCAAAAGAATATCTCGTGAAAATAAAAAATATCTATACAAGTAGCTATAAAAATTACTATTAATGTTAGTATAATTATCGCAGGTGGTCGAGTCATGTATTATAAGGTTATCAAAACTACTTTTATTTAGCCAAAACAACGAATTTTTTTTCGCCTTTGTACATATGTATACTACCAAAAATTTATAATTGATTTTCATAAATAAACTAAAATAATAAGCTGATAGAAATTATTAATAAACCTGTCTTACCACATCGAGCTTGTTCTACTTACAACCTAACAAAAGCTAAGTTTCTTCGTGTAAGCAAAGATGAGCTAAAAAAAATCATTTCAAATGAAGTCAATAATGACAGTAGATTTTCTAATCTGAAACTGAAAGTAATTATAAAAGCAAACATCAGAAACTGAGTGCAATAATTGTAAAATCTCAAGAACACAGTACGTTTATTGAATTAAAAAAAAATCCGTTTCCCAACTACCAACCATCCTTCAAAATTTTTCCCTCCACCTTCCACAAGCACGGCCCTATTATTTCTCTCAACTTTGTCCCTTCCCCGTGGCGCACCCCCGAGATATTCATGCCGGTCAGTGGTAATAACGATAAATTGCCAGCTGGGTAATGGCTGCGGCCGCCGAGCCGGCGTATATATACCTTGCGCGCGCGCGAGCGCGAACACGATCGTACGTTCCTTCCGATACTGTTTCTTATATTTATTGGATTCGCTTCCTCGCGCAGCTGTCGCGTTCTCACGCGAACCGGGCCGTTTTGCTTTCGAGAAAGGAGACTGGCTTTTTTGCGCGCTGGATTTATTGAAAATATGATTGCGATATTGTAAGGATGATGGAGAGCGCTGCAGCCGGTGTGGAAAGGTTCGGCTGGAGGTGTGCGTGAAACGCTGCTTTTAGGTATATTTGGATAGAGAAATTGTGTTGCCTTCAAGTGAGATTCAATATTCTAAATTGATTTCGAAGGGAAATAATATTGTTGTTTCGTGAAATGAGGGCAAATTTTAAATTTATCGACTGCGTGAAATTTTAACGAGTTAATACCGCAACTTTCAAATTAATAGAGACGGAAATAAAGATTAATTTTGAAAGTGCTTTGAATTTTATGGTCGTTAATAATTTTAAAATACGCTGTAATTTATAGCGACAGAAACAAGATATAATGTTTTGCTAGCACTAGAGGTAATTGAAAAGTAGAAGTATCTTTTATCCGCACTTTTATTGCTTAATTATTTTTAATCGCCTATTTTATAAATGTATAAAATTAAATTTTATTACACTTTATTAATAGAACAAGCAGGAGTCAAATTTCTTGGCGTACACGTGATTTTTTGTATTAACTAACTTTACTCACAAGGAGTAGCCCGATTGTTTGGAAAAAGGATTTGAACAAAGCTTTGAGTTCCTTTTTCTAACACCTAAAAGTGAAGCTCTTCTATCTAAAATGTATATTATTTCATCTCCAATATGTGTTATTACGTTGAAATATTATATCTCCTTTATTGTCCATAATATTGCATTTGTATTACCAAAATTTGAATAAAATTAATGAAACGAGATAAAAAAATCATCTGTAATTCAAGCTTTTATCGGTTGAAAAATATTAATTTTTTAAAAAGATTTAAATTTTTAATCACATTTTATACTATCTTTGATTGCTTATAGTTTTTTAAACAATTCATCATTTCTTAAAAAAAACGTTTAATTAAAGCTATTTTTGCCTTATATTAATTTTCACTGTAGTTTCGGCGATACAAATATTTGCAAAATTATGATAGATAAAAACCAAATTTTATATCAACACAATAATAAGAAGGTAAAATATCTGTTTAAGATAAAATAAGTTATTATACTTCGAAAAGAAAGGTCCATTCGAATTAAGTAGACTATGTTTAAGTATTGAAAATAAACATTCAAAGCCTCGTTTATATGCTTTTCTCGAACAGTGCGATCTGTCCTCGTAAATATATAACATTTATTCATTTTAATTTTTAACTGTAAGATTTTACTACAAATAATAAAGTCTCCAATGCCAGTGTCGTAATTTTTGTTTAAAATTTTATGAATAATTAATTCTTATCTTATCAGACTTGAAATAATTTTGAATAAATATTAAAAGTGTACAGGAAAATACTTTTTAGTACATTGCATCAGATAATGTTACAGCCTTTACACTTATCTTTTTTATATTTTAAAAAAATGTATTATTCAGAGATTTTTTAAAAATTACATTTTCAACTTTTCATTAAATTGAAACTTGATTCTACCAAAATTCACTGACGAAAAGCAACAGCAATATTAAATACTTAAAAGTAATTAATTCGTTTGAAATTAAGACACGAAATTTCTTTTAAATACAAAAGTATCGTCCAATTATAAAGTTACAAACATTATACAAGATAGAAAAATATTCTCTCATTATAAACAAAAAAATCACCATCAAATTAATCCATTTAACATCGCTATCTATCACTTCTAACCCACCTTCAAATTATCATTTCACCTCCTCCTGCACACCCTGCCAAAAACTCCATCAAAGCTCGAAACTAGTCTATAGAAGAAAAAAATCACCCACCTCCTCATCGCGCGGCAACTTTAAAACACGAGCCACTTTGTACTGCCAGGCCGACTATCCCCGACATGAGTCAATGTAGATTTCCATGTACTCTCGTAACGTACTTATCCCTCGCGCGCTAGCGCTGAAATTTTCGTGCTCCCGAAAAAACTTGGGGCCAAGTTTAGCTAGTCGAAACTCGCTCCTGTAGCTGCACAGTTTGCACAAGTGCCGAACTTTCGCATATAACGCGCCGTGTTCGTACACGAGCCGAGAGCGAGCTATATAGAACGAATACTGCAGCGGGAAGAGCTTGCGCCATTGTCACGGGGCGCTGAAAAAGTTTTGCGCGGGAGTCAGGAAGGATGGAGAGCGGAGAGGGTGGGGGCTTTGAAAAGAGGTCATATCCGTAGAATAGGGAAATTGGTAAGGAGGGATTCTTATCCGTGTAGAAATTAAAAGGTTAACACTGCGATAAAATAGAAAATAGTTATTTTCAAATTTTCTTCTCGTGGAGTTTCGTTTTAGTACAAGTTTCTTCTAATTCTAAAAGAAAGACGATAAACCATAAAATCTGTGTATGAATATTTATGAAGAAAAAATTAAATCTATAACTCAAAATTATCTTCACCAAAAATTACCCGATGAAACTCACAACGTAACCAGAAGATACTTCACCCCCACCCCAAAACCGCGGCTCTCCGCAGTACCCTCTTAAAAAACCATAAAACTCCCAACCCTTTCTCTCTCTACCAGCAACAACTACCCGATCTCCAGCTCCGGCGTCACATCGAAAATAGAAACAAGCTCGAATCCTCCCGCGTCCGGCCGGCAGAAACCCCCGCGGGGACGTTATAAGGCTCTCCTCTCTTTTTCG
Source organism: Eupelmus urozonus (assembly GCA_900480035.1). Taxonomy (NCBI): domain Eukaryota; kingdom Metazoa; phylum Arthropoda; class Insecta; order Hymenoptera; family Eupelmidae; genus Eupelmus; species Eupelmus urozonus. The sequence goes on from UELX01000017.1 coordinate 121,034, forward strand.
CGCTCGACTCCCACGCTCGTTTACCTCGCGCTCCGGCGTAATGTCTAACGAATAGCCCCCAATAAATTCATAAGCCGGCCGAAACAAGCCCGCCGAGATGCAGAACACGCCGGCGCGTGGTAAAATCCAAGAGGCCTTCGTCGTTATTACGCGCACGGACCGGAGAAAGAGAGAGAGAGAGAAAGCTCTTAAGTAATGTCCGGGGCTTTATTAATACTCTGCTAAAGTTGCGAGCTAGAGCGCGAGCTGGAAAATTAGGGAATTCATTAGCCGGATAGCTTTTGCGGGCGTGGACGGGGCGAGCTAATTCTTTGCTTGGTTGGATATTAGCTTGAGATTTTGAGAAGAGTGGACTTGGATTTTGTTAATGCTTTTTGATTATAGGGTTCTGCGTTTTAATTGTAAACACGTTATGTACTCATCACATTCGTTTATGAAGGTTTCTTATACAAGGCCAGAATATATTAGAAGCAGTTATGTTTAAAACAGAAGTGTCGTGTATACTTATAGCAATAATAGATTTAAGTTGGTAGAGCATTTGGAATGGAACCCTGTTAGAAAATTGACCACCTTCTGGGAAGAAATTCCAGTCAACAAATGTTAAAATGCACTTATCTAAAAATTATGGAAATGCTTTGAATAGAATTTCTAGATAAGTGTCATTTTAATGTTTGTTGACCAAAAATTATGCCCAGATCATGGTCTATTTTCTACCAGGAAATTTGAAGATATTTTGCATCCTAAGGCCAATCAACTATTTATGAACTAAATAAATATTTATCGTAACTGATGATATTCATAAAAAAATTTTTTCAATTCACCAAAAAAAGTTAGCTGGATCAAAAGTAAGAATTAATAAAATAATAGTACTCCAAAAAAATTTATTTTAATATCGTCACATCCCTGGTAGAAATTAAGCTATTTAAAATGGTCGCTGGCTAAGAAATAGCATTGAATCCAGTTTCACTAGGATTTAACAAGTCTTAAAATTGAATCATTTCTATTAGGGATCAGGTGTATATCTTTGATCTTCGAATCAAACCACCTGCACCTGTACCTGTTTGCACAAGATGTTACTTATCGCAAATTATTCCACTATTCTAATACAAATCCACGCACGTAAACAAACCCAGTTTCCGTTAATTAAAATGAATCTCAACACAAAATACCCAAGCCTACCGCGCTTTGTAGTTTCCTAGCTTTGCAAGCTTGTCAAAAGCCGGCGGTATCTATGTAAAGCGGATAATTAACTGAAATTACGGTCTAGTTCATCCCTCGCAAAAAACTGCACTGGAACGTAACACAGTTATCTGGGTCTTTCATTTACCTGGACACCTTACAGTCCAAGATATATCTGCTAACACAAGAAACTACTTAACCCAGCACCACCTGCGATCCTTGTCACCTGTGACCTGGCAGCCCTATCTCAGAACCGTATCGAACGAACCAGCCGAGCGCACTCCCTCTCTCTCTCTCGGTCCGTTGCTATCGAACGCCAAGAAGCTACATCAGTGCAGAACGGCTACTCCGATTTTATCGGGCCGCTACATTTTCAGTGCCGAGACATGTGGACGCGCTGGTAGCTCTCGGCATTTAGTCGCTGAACTTGCAAGCGTTTACAAATGGAGCAAGGGAAAACACTGATGTGTGTGTCGTAACACGAAAAGTAGGAGATGCTGGAACCTGGTCCGTTGCGATTCATCGCTTCAATTTCTCAAGTTAAGCTTATGATAGATTCAGCAAGTTGCGTTTTTTTTTCAAATAATCCCGTGCACGTCCTACATTCTCATTTTCTAATCTCAAGCTAGCGTTCCATCGACGGTAGGCTTGTCAAACACGGCGCCGTCGTTTTACGGTCGTTATCGTTCTCACCTCGACCAGCTCAGCCGCGAAAAATAAATGCTGCTTCTTATCCATCGGGCCTACTCGGCTTTTCACCAAAAGGAACAAGTGAGCCGCAGCTGATAGCTGCCAGTTTTTATCTCGCGCTCTCGATTATTAACGAGCGCATTACTAATTCGAAGCCTGCGTCTTTTACGCGTCGCTGACTCCGCAGAAGATGTGCAAAATCTGCAAAATCGCAGGTGTACCGGGATTCCAACGATAGCATCAATAGTTTTTGATCCTCGATTGCGCGGAAGCTAAACGGTCAAAAACTACCTGCGCGCAAAGCTGCATATAACCCAGATCCATCATCAAGTCAAATTCACTCATACATATTAATACACAACTGCTCGTAATCGATCAACGGCACCTTATTAGGCGTGCAAACCCGCTAAGAAGCCTCGTCTTAAGTGGAAAGCGATCAATCCAGCCTTTATCTCTTCGCTTCCATTAATTATAATCCGCTCTCTCTTCGCGGCGCCACCGTCGTTATTAAAGAAGAAAAAAAGGTAACGACCGGATGCCGCTGGGCTCTCTCTTACATCATCCTCGGACGTCGTTTTGCATTTACCTAGGCTTGATGATCGCGCGGAATGCGGCGCGCACGTTTTTATCTCGCTCGCCGGATTGTAAATGGCCGATTCTTCGGGGCCGCGGCTTTATCGCGCGCGCAGGATGTGCCCTGGAGCAGCTCTTTCTCTCTCGTCTTACCTGTCTAGTCGCGGTCGGATTAATAGCCCAGACATTGGCACCCCTTTCCGCGCTCCAGCATGTGGATTCCACTGGCGACGTTTCTGGGTGAGTTGCCGCTAGTGTTTTTTTTTTTTTTTTTGCTTTATTGCGGCGAAGGGACTCGTCATTCTTGAGAGATTTCGCTAATCTCGGCGCTGAACGCTCTTTTGTAAGGCTGGGATCTTCCGCTTGAGGTTTTCGGATACGTCTCGTTCGCCGGAATTGGCTTAGGGGGGATTAGTTTGTTTAGCGGGCTTACAGGCCGATGTTTTTTTGCGGATTTTATGAAATTGTTAGATTTGTCGAGGTTTCAGAAGAATAGGTTAGGATTAAAGGTGTAACAAGGAATAGTTGATGTTTTACGGAAAATTAAAATTTTTACAAAAGTTTCTATTGATTCAGTTTTTATTAACAATTAAACAACTTAATGTATTAATACTTAGCCATCTTAAGAGTGATGCTTGTGCATAAAATTTTTTACACATAATCGACTTCTCACCTCAAGTGCACTCGATATATTATAAAATCTCTGCTGGGTAAATAATCAATAAGTACAATTTATATCATAAATAGATATTTAAATAAATAAATCTATAAATAATTAAAGAAATAAATGGAAAAATTCTTTAAAATAAACCATTACTGCAACAGTAAACAGTGGTAAATTTCACTATTCGCAAATCATCAAGATCAATCCTAAGAACGCGAAAAATTCCAACGCTACAAAAGCAGACCAGCTCCTCTAGCCAAAAAATCCACAGCTAATTGCGCAACTCGCCCGGCGAATCCCGTAAAAATGTCAGCCATCTCCTCTTATCTGTCGTCCGCTCTCATCCATCCGTTTCCGCTCCTCCTTACCTGGCTGCCGTCGATCCTCAAGCAGGCCTCAAGGTCCTCTCTATTTGCGCTTTCTCTCCCTTATCCGGGCCGACATCTCTATACACGTTTTTTCCCCGCCTCCTAAATAACCTGAAGGCGACTTTAGTGTGCGGTTATTGCGAGCTCGACTTTTTTCAAAAAATTCTACGCTCCTCGTGAATGGACCGATGGGAGCGTGAATGACTCAGGACACGTATCCGTTTCTCTTTCAGCTGGCTTCATTCATTAATGAGCTTAAAAGCTTCATTCATATGCGCCGCCGGTTTATACGGCCATCCTCTCTCTTTCTCCGGGGGAATTTGATAAAATTCTTCTTGTGTTACAGAGGCTGATGTCATCGCGCCGAGAGTCTCTTTTTATTGTTCATCGGCTCTCGGGGCTTTATTTGACTGCGCTGTGTGTGTGGTGTGTGTTTTGTGAATGGCGCGTATAAAGTTACCGTTATTTACAAATTAAATTATATTGCATATCCGATTACGATATGCTAATTCGCCGAGCTATTCGCGCGAGAGGCGCTTTTGCTGTTTTCTATTCTTCAATACAGCCTTCGCTTGATTTTCTCGAAACTCAGATTTGCACAGGTTTGAGATAAATGAAGCAACTGGAGATTAGGAGATTAAAGTTAATTCGATACCTAATGTCTTTATTCTGTAATGTTACAGTATGTAAATATTTATAAGACTTTGTAGAAAAGTTACTTTATTGCTTGAAGATTTTATCGATTTCACAATAACGGCGATGTTAATTAATTTAAAAATAATGAAAAAGAACCATGAGATGAACAAATAATTACGTTGGATTCTGCGAGCTTCAAGAGTGAGTTGAGTTACTTGCGAAACTAGAGATTGTATGCACGATTAAACAATCTATTTGTTTCTTTTTGAAGTTAGAGGATAACGTTTAAATCATTAGTTTAAACTTCGGAAATTTTGTCATCAGCATCAGCAGTAATTTATATTGCTTCATTTGAAAACCTAATTAAGCTAGCTTTATTTCACACTTTTAATTTGGTAAACACTTACTAAACGTTAATAACCGGAAAATTATTACAAAACCATAAGTACCTTCAAATTTCTATAGCACATTCATAAAACTACCACAATCTTGCCCCCTTCGAAAATCCATCAATGATCAAACTTTAATTAAACCTCTCCAAACACCAGCGCGCCAATAAAACAGCCTCAATATCAGCATCGATGTCAATCTTCTCGCAGGGCCGCGTAATCCCCTCGGAGGCTCAGCTTGCGAGCGCACGCAAAGCTATAGGCCTCATGCGAGCATATCGCGGCGATGCCGGTTTTCGGGGCCTAAGGCTAAGTCGCGTCCTCGTCGCGCCGTATATTTACGCGCTCGCCGGATAATCCGCTCTTGCGCGTTATGATTTTATTACCACGCGAGCCGCGCGCGCGCACGTTAAATTAAGTCGGCTTTACGAGCCGCTCGAAAATGAATGCGTCGAAGCTTGCGCTCGTGCGATGCCTAGATTTGGTGCATCGATGGCTGAAGGGTTCAGAGTACGCGTTTATTTGGCTTGAAATGTGATGTTTGGCAGGAAAGATGTGATGATTCAAAAGTAGTCGTAGAACGAATGATACTCAAAAATTTGTAAAAGTTAGGAAGCACACAGCTGTACAATCTTACATATACTCATGTTTTACTAAATATCAACATGACTAAGACTTATGCAAATATATTTTGGTTCACTATATATAAATAAAACTAAAAATAATTATCTAAAATTACTATATATTCTACTAGTGGAGATACAGAGATGTTTAATAAAAAAAAGTGCCATGCTACGTACCAAATTTTGGTAGAACTATAGTAAAATTTGGTATGAAATATGCTAATTTTTCTCTATCTTTTCATTACTAGAAAATATACTAATTTATACTTTTCCGCTTTTCCCTGTGTAGTTTCCATCAATTCAAAACCATCGCAAGCTGGTTTCGCACTGGACAAAAGGATCAGCGAGCTGCGCGTACTCCTCGAATGAAAAGCGACGGATTTCGGCGCCGGTGATCGTTGTTCACTTTTGTCTCCTTCACCTGTCCGCGCGTTCGTCATTCTCCCGATTGTTTGCCGCGAGTCAATGGGATATTTGATGGCCGACGGTAACGCGCGCTGTTACACGGACGTGTCGCGCTTACCTACGCGCTGAATCAAATGATTTTGCGCGGCTATTGATACTTTCGTTTACAGAGATGCTAATAAAGCTGAGGGTTTTGTTAGAGGATTCAATGTCTTTTCCTTGTTTTTAATGGAATGAAAACCTAGCGCTGATTAAAGGATGAGACATTGTATGAATTCATCAAATTCTTTTAATTAATTTTATCGTTGAATGAAGACGTGATTTATTAATGTCGCTATAAATTATTTCAAATAAGGTAATATTTACTTGTAAAATTTATGATTATCGAACGAAGATGAATGATACTATAAAATAGCAGCCAGTTATTTTAAGCACTGCCGCCGGATGTCTATAAATAACAGTACACGCATCTGCATTCCGAGCTTTTAATACTGAATGTTGTTTTAATTATCTTGCATATAAATTCGAACTTTTTACTTGAACCAACACTCCTAGCGCATCGGAGCCACGACAATCTTCAGAGCGAAAGTATCAAACTAAAACATTGACGCAGTCCTTCAATAATTATTCACTTTTCCATCCGCAGTAAAAATAGCCCTCAGCGAGTCCACTTGAGCTTCGTCTCACGAATCATCAATTATAATTGAAAACAACCGAGGGAAACTGGCGCGGACATCGTTTGTTCCTTTGACCGTCTCGAAAGAACAACACGGCCCGAGGCCATAATCAGCCAGCTACGCTTTGACGGTCGGGCTTTTTGTGTTCTCGATGCGCGCTACCTCCACAAAAGGCCATTGTCAAGCGCGCGTGTATGTGTATGTGCAGGAGCGGCAATAATCGAGAGACGTTTCCATTATCGCACGCGTCCACTTGACACGGCACGCGACTGCCGCTGGCCTCGTGCATTTTGATGCTATGGAAATGAATCATGCGAGAGGTTCCGAGGTGTTGTGTTGCCCAGGCGGTGCTTTGAATTTTTAATGCTGTGATAATAGTTTTGGAGAAACTTTGAGCTCTGCTGGATGCTGGACACGAGGGTTGTAAATGTAATTTTTGTGTTAGATAATATTAGATGTTTAGATCTTGGGATTTTTCAAAGAGAAAGCATTGAAAGTAACGTCCCCAGAAAAAATTATTATTTAGCTTTTTAATTTCTGATCATTGGTCAAAATGTACAAACGTACATACACGTAACCAACTTTTCTGTACGTTTAATTTTTTTTGAGTGTCTAAGAATTTGCAATCCAATAATTGGCTACAAACTATAAAAAAAAGCTTTTCTTAGGTTCCTAAGAACAGCGCAGTAAAACAACCTTGTATAATCTATCCCTGAGTTAAATAGGTATTAAATGTTTAGGAAATATATTCCGATTCTACCAGGGAACTCTTGTAGAAACTTCACCATTTAAAACTATGAAAAGGTCATTTCCTGTCTTTTAAATCATTACCTAGCCATTTAATGGCCAATAATCAGAATCACTTTTATCAGGAAAGCTTTATAGATTTATTACTATCATTCTCCCTTATAACATTTTTTAATGAAATATTAAACTAAATTTCTCAAGCTATAAAAGGTTCTTTTAGATTTTTGTATCCTTTACTTTTTAATGTTTTTTTCGGAAATAGCATCTCATAGAATGGAAGGAAGGTTAGTTGGTAATGCCAACAAATCAGATTGAATATTAGCGCAACCATTCGACGACACTTCTTCGTCTTCTTCAACCTATACTTTTATTAAAAATAAAATTTGATATACATATATTTGATTTTCGACGATGTTTTGTTATAACAGATAGATTACATAAGTTAACTTTAATTGTTACTCAGGTGTATAATATTTTTGAAAATGTTTATAATTAGTAAAATCTGAATTCACATTTTTTCGTTGCCTCTAATAAATACAAATTTAACGTCTCTTACTCGTCTAATTTATATTTTTGAGTACGCTACAATTCAAAATTTTAATTTATGAATAAAATAATAAATTGAATTGTTACTTTGAATAGTTATACCTTTCAATAACTAGTAAATTAAAAAATTGAATAATTGAGTTGTATACTGCGACAGCCTAACAGACAATAATGATACTCATAATTTAAAAACTCTTACAGATCAAAACATGAATTTTTTAAACAAAATTAATCCAATCCCAAAAGAACGGGCAAGAATCCGGATCAGTATACGTAGATTATCCCTTATCTCACTCTCTCTCTCTCGCTGTCACTCTTCCAACCAACTTCACACCTCTCCTCATCGCACAACCCGCTCGGTCCTCTTAAACCAGCCAATAAACCACGACACGACGCGTCCTCTCGCAAAACGGCCGAGCAGAGCCCATTCACAAACTCTCAGGCTCCATTGAGAGAAAGGCGAGAGTTCGTCCGTCGTCCATCTTGGAAATAATTAGGAGGACCAAGATCGATGTCTCGCCGGGGCCGAAAACCGTTGCGCGATAGCATCGCCGCGCTGTGGTGGACCGGACACACCGGGACGCTGAATGGGCCCCGCGCTCTCCTCCTTCCGAGAAATCGAGCGTCCTTTCCGGGACGAATTCCGACGATAGCTGTCCCGCTGAATGAATCAAGGGCGGCCCGAGAGCTCTCTCTCTCTCTCTTCTTTTTAATTCCCGCTCTTCCTGACCCAAGGGGCCATTGATTATCCGACGGAAGTTGCGCCTGTAATTGTTTTCCTCGCGGCTGTCTATCTCTGGCTATGCTTTTTCTTCTTCGTCTTTCTCTCTTTTTTCTTCTTGCTTCTTCCGAGGCTGCTCCTCTCGCGAGCACACTTTGATTTATTCTCGCACGCTCGATATGCTCTCGCCAGCTCGGCTCGATGACGAGCTTTGATATTGGAAGGGTACTGAGCTGGCTGGCCTCTATAACTCGTCGGGTGTATCGTTACCTCTTACCTTCCTTGAAAAATGCTTCTTTTTTTATTCTTCAGGAGGTCTTATTAGATTAACGCGGTTTATATCTGTTTTTTTTTTTGTCATCTGCAAAAGGTTTTATAAATAGCTGACTATGATGCAACTTTTTAAATTATTTTTTATTCTAGCTGTAATTAGTATTTATGATCAAGTTTAGAAAGTTAAATAAAGTTAAAATTTATAAAATGTATGATTTTGCTATCAATAAATTCATTTTATTAATTATTTAAAAGAACAAAGAAAGAAGCATAATGCATAATATTACGATGCGATATTCTAATGTTAATATTCACTACATTAAAAAAATAAAGACAATTGGCTACAAGCGGAAAAAAGTAAGTGTACTTCCAGTTAATAGTTCTTAGGAACACTAATAATTCAAAATAAAATTCGTTATTGCCTCAGCAATCTTCACATTAAAGTTTGTGTTTTTTCAATAATTTTTCAATTTTATCTGAACTTTTTTATCATCAAAAACTCAAATATTGACTAATACTTAAAATTATAATTTTATGTTACCTTTTGATCAATATTAGTTATAAATTTTTTATTTTTCTAACAATCTTTTTTAGGTCAAAAAGAGTATTGACAAATATTTTCACTACTTAAAGTTATCCTTATAAAACAGTTCTACATGTATGACTAAATAAAATAATTGCTCATTAAAGTAATTATCAGAAAATAAACTAAATTAGTCAACAATTAACTGTGATCGTGCATATGTAATATATACAAAATTACAAAAAGTATTCAGCGTGGTAGAAACGATAAAGAAAAAATAAACGATGCAAGCGACACCATAATGTAAATTCGTCAATACGAGATTATCAATTATTTATACAGCTGCACAGGACAAAATCTCGCCGAGAGAAATATAATATCATATAGCAAACGGGTGGTCCGCACACGAGTAATCAAAGTCAAAAGCGTATTAATTATTTCTCGGCCGGTTAGTAGCCATCAATTATACGCGCATTTAAAAGTAGAGCTCTAAATTCGGCCTATTTTTTCTTTTCTTATTCTATTCTCTTTCGAGCCATCGACGTGTCGTTAAGTGACGTCGATTCGCTTTTACTCAGGAAGCTGACAAAGCTCGCGTTACGTCGACGGTCATTAATAACGCGCGGAATTTTTGAGCGAGCCTTATTAATTGTTATCGTCTACGAAATCGACATCTGAATTCGAGCTATTTCGTTGGGATGTATTAGTAACGGCTGCTGAAAAATAGAGCGCATTGCATGAATTTTTTATTCGATTTTGAAGGGAGATAAACGTTATTGATTATTGGATATTTTTTGTAAACATTGAGCGTTTAAATGAATAAAGAATTATGTATAACAGAAATTTTAGTAGACTCTACATAAATTGTGTTCAAATCACTTTGATTAAAATGCTAGAATTATTAACGTGCAAAAACTTTAATATTATAAATAAAAACAATAACCGAATAGTTTTAGCCAAAAAACTATCACATTCAAGCCACTGCGCCTACTTCAAATTGACCCAATACTGCATAAATCACAGCCAGATTGTCGCAAATCCTTATCGACATCACTTCCAACAAAACAACCCACTCACCATTCTCAAAAATTCAAACTATCAACAAAAGACAATCCATATACCCCAGCCCCCAGTAAGTCGCGTCCCGCGCGGCTGCACCTCGCGATCTTGACGGGGGGCAAGCGACGGCGACGACGTGCCGCAGGGGGTCTGCTCTCCAGGTGGAATTCCGCGCGAGTCCGGCGCTCATCCGTTACCTCCTCCGGAGCGCAGCAACACTCGTATCTCAGGCTGATATATCGGCTGGCGGGGCGAAAAAATGTCGCTGGCTCGATTTGAGGGCGGCGATTTTTGAGAGGGATTATTGGCTGGAATTGAGATGTGATGGGTGAGAAGGTGGGTTGTGGTACGTTGTGGCTTGAAATATTTTTTTGGTTTTATTTTTTATGGGGCTGAGTGTGGTGTGTACTGGTAGGGTATACTGATAAAGTTCATCGGAAACCATAAAAAAAGCGAATTCGTTAGAATACAAGCAAAGACGGATTGTTTCAATTGCTGAGCAATCGACTTTATCAATATTATTTTATATTAAAACAGAGAAATTTATAATTCTGAATTTGTTTAATATTCCATGTTTTCAAAATAATTAATAAATAGAAAGTAATTTGAAAGTCTCATAAATTATTTGAAATTCATATACGCCTTAATTAAATTAGAAATTTAATAAATCAATCGATAAATCTTATTTTTGAAATTCCCGCGAGCGTGCTGCATGCAACGCATGACCATTTACGAAGCGTCTGAATAAATATGCAGAAAATCAATTATAATTACGCACATTTGTAATTTCCAATTAGTACCGATGAAAATCAGCTTAACTCATGTCACGAAAGAAGTATCGATCCAAACAACAAAACTAGAAAGAACATCAAGTACACTCGTGAAGCTGCAAGCGCGAGATGCGATATGGACCGAGCGAAAAGCGAGAGCGGTCATAACTCCCCTCATACCGAGTGCTCATAAGAATGGCCCTCGTCACATACCTATCATTGTTTTCATTACTTATGTCGCAGCTTCGTGCCAGAGACTCTTCCCTGGGGGGGCTTCCCCCCTTTTTTATGTACCCATGGGGGTCCGAGTATATAGACGTTTATCGGGAATATTTTCTTGCAACTTGCGGTTGGATTATTTATCTATTCGTTGTTGATAAACGGATTTTTAGAAATTTAATTTGTAATGTGCAGCGTGGTGAAATCGATGAGCTTGTTTGAGCGAAGAAGCGTGTATTGCGCGCAGTACTTTTTGATTATGTTTTTGCACATAATGGTTTGGTTTTACTCACAGATACTGAGTGGACTACATAACAGCAATATTAAGCATATACGTGTTGATACTCCGAAATGCTTACTATAATATAAGGTACGTACAGTAGCGACTGATTTTATTCTAAGAAAACTTTTATCGTTTTAAAATCAAAAAGTCTTTTGATTACTGTATCCCAGACATTGGCGAAAAATTGAACGCCTCAATATGTAAATTGCGTGCAATTACCAGCGTTAAAGATGTTAAAAAAGGATAATTAAAGTCTGCATTATTGCTCATTAAAGCACGTCCTTTGATGCTTTCAAAAACATTCTCTTCAATATTTCGCCTTGAGCGACTCCCAGTTACATGCAAATCGAACATCGAGCTTATTAAACCGAGCACAATTAAATTATTCCGAACTCTTCCCATCGATAATGAAAAAACATTTCTCAAATATTCATAAGCACGGAGAGCACAGAAGGCCGCGCTTACGCAATCAGGCCGCTCGATACAGATCCCCAGACATCCCAGATTCTGAAAACGATAACGATTCCGCGAAAATCCAATTACACCCTAATAATCATCGCGCGAACCAGCAGGCGATCATTCCCCTCGCGAAGCTCCACAAAAACTCTATCGTCTGGCAATTGACATGCGACTTTCGTACCCTTCCAGGGATAATACGCCCTTTTGTGCCGGCTCGGCCGCCTCGGATTGTAATTCACCGTAAGAGCCCGGCTCGATAGGAATCGCGCGCACGTGTCATCGTCGAGCCGGCTCTTTCGGACGCGTGCGGGGAATGTAATGCGCGGGCTCGATTAATAGAGGATTTAAAGTGTGCTTAGGAAGGAGTTAATGGTATGCGCGTGCGCGTCGCTTTGCATCAGACTGTTGGTCGATTTTCTTGGAACGTTTAGCTAGTGGGAATCGGCTGGAGGAAGCGCGAGTTGCGCGATTAGTTGCAATATTCAGTGATGCGTCGTTTAGAGCTGCCTTTCGTTCTTTGATTCTTGTAGAGTGACGCGGATTTGTCTGCGAGTTTATGAAATGTTGGAGCAATTGAGCTATTTTCTGAGTAAAATTTTATACAGGTGAAAACAATTTGTAAGAACAAATGTCCCAAAAGAACGACAGCTTTAGTCAAACCTATAAATATTATTTAAATACAATCCCATTACGAGCACTGTCACTTCTATGAATACTAAAATTTCCCAATAACCAATCGAATCCTCTATAAATCACAAACTCGCAAATCCATTACTAGCAAGTCCGCTAAATGCATCCTTACGAGCCGAACCATCTCGAAAACCGCAAAATTTTCGTCAGCGCACTATACGCACGAAGCTCGCGTTAATTAACGCGCTCTCTGCGTCGTCTTTCGGAGAATCCAAAGAAGCCTCTCTCTTTCTGGTTCCGACCATAAAGCACGCGGCGCGGCATTTCGCGGCTCGCAGCGCCGGAATCCAAAATATCGCCGGTATCATAAACCTTTTTCCTGTTTGAGCGCGAACGCAGCATTTCTTGATAATGAAGAGACAGATAAGAGCGCGATGTGTCTGTTAAGCCGACCTTTTGGGGCTGGGTGTGCGTAATTCTGACTGAGGATCGTTTGCAGGTTTGTTGGGCCTAAAGTGCTGAGGGTTGTTCATTCTGAAAGGAGAGTCAAAATGACTAAAAATTTTAAACTAAATCGTAAAAATTTAAATCGAATAAAAATAAGCTAAATTTTTTTTATGATAAAAAGAATTTTTATTTTGTAATATAATAAATGACTTCAAAAAATACTTTAATAAGCCAATATTTGCAGTTCTATTTTACACTTTTTAATATAGAATTTATTAAAGAATCGAAAGTTGTTGCATCCAAGCAATTACTTTTTTTTTATTCTGATAAACTTTTTTTAAGAGTTACTGTTGCTGTAACCTCTAATAACAAGATTGATTGCGACAAGTTTTAAAAAATGAATGATGGTCTGATGGTTATATTAATTTAGTGTTGTTAATTTGTTATAAACATCTTACTCGATATGATAATAATTTTTGAATGATGACAGTGTTAAAGACGTATTTTATTATGATTTTCGTGAAACCATCGATAACTAAATTATCAAGTATGTAAATTTATAATTTTAAAGAAGAGCTACAAGATTCATGTTATTTCTGCCGAATCAAGTAATAGCAAAATAAGAATAAAATGTAAAATTAAGTTTTCGATTTTAATTGTAATTTCGTATTTAATATTTATAAACCTAGAAAGGCCTTTTGTTCCTCTTACTGACTTACGTCTATGTTACATATGTCTTAAATAAAATTGAGACGTAATAAGAAAAACAGTAGATCTACTAACTTTTCTAGACTGAATCTTCGTATTGTCCCATTTTGTCTTCTTCATCAGATTTAAATTTCACATCAAATCCAACAACCCCAAAGTTAAAACTAATTATATTTTTCAATTCTATAAAATAAACTGTTTTCCGGATCAGACTCAAAAATCCAAGCCCGATTTTATTCATCAATAAACTTTAACGTCCACAATCGAACAGCCATACCTATAAAAACCCAAGCCAATCACCAAAAGAAGAGCGTTTACCGTGTGGTCCTACCGTCCATACCCTAACGACTGCTCCCCCAAGCAGGTGTCTGCGCCCTCCGCTCCCGCTCCTTCTTTATTACACAATAACGCCCAAGACGCATGCGCGCGCAGATTCCCATTCACAAAAATCGGCAAACGCGTTTGGGCGCAAAAAGTGGCGGCGGCGGCGGCACTCAGCTTGGTAACGAGCCGCGGTCAGAAGCCGAAAGAGAAAGAAGCGCGGCTCGGAGAGGAGGGACGGAAAAGGAGAGAAATTGAGAGAATAAAAAGAAGGGAGAATGACCGGGCGGGACCACCCAAAGGGGAGCCAGAGCAAAGCGCGAGGTCAGACCCTTCGGCTCATTATGCGTCTCGTCCGCGGCGGATCGCACCTCCGTTAATCTCGCCTATAAGCGTTAATTTAATTAAATGCTTCCTCTCGCGCGCGCGCTGCGGAATGAAGCAGGCCCGCGCGCTTGTTTATCGGACTCTCTCTCTCTCTCTCTCTCTCTCTCTCTCTCTCTGGATTGGGCGCGGAGAGAGAGGAAGAGAGAGAGAGAGTCTCTCTTATGGGCGATGCTCGTCCGTCGCTCGCGCGACAAAAAATATACACGGCTCGACAAAAAAGCAGTGCCGTGAAAAAAACATAGAGGTGCGCGGCTGCGTCTGTGTGAGGAGAAGAGAAAGAGGAAGAGGAGGAGAGGAGAGAAAGAGGAAAATAATGAGTTTTCTTGAATTAGAGATTCATAGTTGGGTAAAGCATATTAAGCTTATTATCGAATCTAATATATTGATACTTTATGAAATACACATTTCTATATTATATATGAGTAATAAAACAATACTGCTTGAAAAATCTTTAAAAATCAAAATTAAAAGTACAGAAGATTTGATAAAAAGCAGTCGAAGCTTCAATGAATACATAAAGAGAAAAAAGAAAAGTCGAGAGCTAGAATCGATCCGCCTGAAAGACAGCAAACGAGAGAGAGAGACAGCATCGCGAGCCGATCGCAAGCCGAATCTCATCTGCCATCGGCGCTAATTAGGAGCTACCGTGTGTCGCTCGCCGTGACCTCCGCGACTCTCTTTGGCGTGTTTCTATTTCACCTGCGGCTCCCTCTCTCTTTCTTTCTCTATCCAGCTCGACGACAAAATGTAAAAATAGTCGCACGCACGGCTGGTAATTCGCGTCAGAGAGAGAAAAAGAGAGAGAGAGAGAGATTTTTTTACTCCTCGTCTTGGAATTCGCGATCGAGTTTGCGATAAGGGAATATTTTGCGCACGGATATGTGTATTCGTGGTTTATTGATGGAGGAAGGAGCTAGAGATTTTGGGGACCGATAGCGGCCCGAGGAGCGTAAGGACGCGAATAAAAATGGATTTATGAGTTATACATCGACGCGGTCCCCGGGCTAATGTGCCTCTTTGAGGTATAGGCTGCGCTAGATGCCCGAGCGCAGATTGAATATTTATAAAAGTTTAAGCCGCCGCCCGAATCTACTGCGTGCCAAAGGCCTGCTACTGTACTGATTATCATTCAGAAATAATTCTGGCCACTGGCTTTGACCGAACCATAAATTTCCGCTCTCGACCTTGTGCGTAAAAAATTACACAGTCCACCGGCCAGACGTATAAAATCAATTTAATCTTTTATATTCCCAAAGCGCCGTGCGGGATGCATTAAATAAAAAGCACTTAAACAAAAGTAACTCGGTAGTCGGAAAGTAGTCTGCGGACTCCCGATCAAAAGCTGCACTTCTCCGGGAGATCGAGAAAAGCAAATGGCTTGTCGTGTCCGCAATTAGATATTGGCCGGGTCTCTCTTTCTCACTCGGTCACACGCGCGGCTCTGTGAGAAAAGGAGCTGCGCGCTCGGCCAGATATGATATCGGCGTCGGCGTCGAGAAGTGTATAAATTTGTAAAAGCCCGGGCGGCTCCCAGACTACACGCACGCGGCTCTGAGTGGCGTTTAACGGGCCGCTAAAACACCGAGGTATTAATGTAAAACACATTCCGATAGAGATACGCGCCGGCCTGAGAGCCTGCGACGCGACTCTTTCACTTTTGTTCGTGAATTCGTGGTACTCGCCCGCTGAAGATTTATTGTGGGTTTTTTTTTTCGTTGAGGTATAAAGAGCGAAGTGAATCGTGTTAATACTGTGTAAGGAACTTTGGCGTAGTATTGGGTGGATATTGATGTAAGATTGTGTAGCTCTGGTTATTTTTCGGAACAATAAAATCGATCTTCGTTTGAGTGCTAACGCAATAAAATGGAAAAAATTAGAGAAACGCTGTTTTATTAATTAACTTATTTGTAGCCAAATTTATTAATGTGATAAAATTTTATTTTTATTTGTAGATAGATAAATTTATTGCAATGACGCAAGCAATTACAAATCCATTAAATTTCTGATTCTCGATACAAAATCTTTAAGCATTTTAAGTCTTTAGGTAATCAAAATAACTGTTTTCGGCAACTTTTGATATAAGTTCTGTAATTCGTAAGTGACAATTTAGATATCGTAATTGTGTGTTTCGAAAAGCCATTACGGCTTTTATATCAGTGTCCGTAGATATACGCGCTCAAATTTTATTTAAAGGTGTACTGCCCAGCATCGTTCTTTTTTTAGCATCAGAATACGCAAAACAAGATATAAGAACTATTTTTAAGGTATCATAAATAATCAATGATCACTAAAGTACATACAACAGCACATTTGAAAAACGAAAATATAAATAAGGTAATATTAAAAACTTGTAATATCTTGCGTTAAATAACAAACTTTGTTGTAAAAAAAAAAATTCGTGAAACTTTCTTTTTTTTCTTCTTGAAAGATGAAGGATGCGAAAATATAATTCATCAAGTGTGTTAACAGTTTTAATGGCTACTAATTTGAATATCATTTATACATGTTTAAAACATGTGTAAACTATGATAAATCAGAAATTTGGTAAACTCGTGTTTTTAAGTTGCATATATTTTTTCTTATCTATATTTTTTCATGAAAACTGACGAATAATTTTATTTTTCACAAGCGATAAATACGAAATATTCCTTATTATAGATTAAGTGATTGAAAATAGTATGTACTTTTTTTATATATTACATTTGTTTTCATAAATCAACAAAACTAAAATAATCGCTCATATAGAGAAAGAAACAAACATTATCTCTGAACATGCTTGAATCAAACTCAACTGAAGCTTACAATAATAGTACTGTATAAAATAATTAATCGATTAATCAATCATAAACGCATAAATAGTTTATTGATCGATCATCTAATAATTGAGTATTGAAAATTAGATTTTTTGTTCTTCCTATAATCGATCAATGAGGCTATTAATTAAGCTATTTTAATAATACAAAACATATCTCAAGTCATAAAACCAGTGTTTCTAAAATAATTGTGGTTGAAATGATGCAAGCATAAATCTATTAGTATGAAACTTAACAGAGATTCATCAGAGTACTTATAAATAACTAGACATACAGGATTTCTTCAAAAAATTCAGTCTCCATTATCATTTGCAAAGTTCTAAAGTGGATACATAAATTCCGTACAACTTCATCCAATCAAGAAGTTTTCATAACACATTTCTTTCTGAAAATGTGCTGCTAATCATGAACGATTAATAACCTGAGCTGCGCACTCCGCAACAACCGGTTTTGATTGATTACGTGGATCTGAAGCACACACACACACACACACACAGAGTTTGCCCAGTAGTTTGACACCGCGCGGCTCGCAAAACTCGCCTGACTTTTATCTAATTTGGAACTCAATACAGTTAGTTGCGCGGGCATAATGGATTCGCTTAATCCAAGAATTAATGGTCCCTCATTGAATACAAAGGCGTACAATGTGGAAAGCAGCCTGGTCGAATTTCAGCCTAATGATTGTAAATTATATGTATCTGACTGACGTCAAGGTGGCATTAGGTAATAAAAAAAGAATCATAATTCGAATGGCTCGCGCAATCAATTTTATTCCTCCCAAAACCGATACAGACTCTCACGCGGCACTCTGAAATAACCCATCCTCGTATCTTAATGGCTCGAACATAAATGCGTACAATAACCATTGCGAGAACTGCCCATTATTCAGCTTTCAATTACCTCGTAAACGATACATCTCCAAAATTAATCCGAATTTTCCCCAATCCCAGGCCAAAAGAGTTACTTTCGAAGACTTCACCAGACGGTTTAGCCAACGAAACAAGAAGAAGAAGAAGAAGCAGAAGAAGAAGGAGGAGGAGGAGAAGGAGAAGAGCTAGACGGTGAATCGAGAACAAGCAGTAGAAGGAGGAGGCACACACAAAGCAAAGGAGAATGGAGAGTAAGCGAGTCTCGTGGTCGCTGCAGCAGCAGCTCTCTGGTAAGTATGGTATATCCCTGGCCGAGCCGAGCGGGTGTCATCATTTATCTCGCGCTCGCGCAGAGGAAGAGAGAGAGAGAGAGAGAGAGAGAGAGAGAGAGAGAGAGAGAGAGGAGAGATCGGGCCCGCCGATACAGCGGGACGTTTTAATGGCCGAACCATGTTGGAATTAACCAAAACAAAGACGAAGCATCAATTAGGCGACTTTTTCTTCCACTGCTCTTTCTCTCTTTTACTAGCCTCCTCTAGCGCTAGAGAGACATATATTTTTTCGAAATCGATGACGGGGAATGACAAAAAATATAACGACCGCTGCGACCGGTATTTATGTGAGTTTCGGCGATTTCTCGGGTTATGGCTATTATTGCATCGAAGTTGATTAAGCGCGGTCGAGGGCCAGGACATTTGCATGGGACTACTCTCTCGACTATTCCTTTTTCATGACTTGTGTGCAGCGGATCAGAATATTCCTGCCTGCAGACGACCAAATGGACGCTTGAATATTCATCATGGTCCCTACTGGATTTAGCGGTTGGGATATATGGCTCGTAAGGTTACTATCATGCCGGATAATTAAACCTTTGAGCGGAATAGAGGATGCACTGTTGCTTGTTTAGGAGAAAGTATTTTTTCGACCAATCGGTTCAATACAATAAATATATTTCTATACACCCTGAAAATTGCCTTCTTTTCAACAAATTATTCTCGAGCACCGCATTTTCGCTCCACAACTCCGAGCACTGAATCCGTTAAAAACTCCGTACCCACAATGTATCTCTAAAAGAACGTCGCATCGAAAAAAAAAGAAACCACCCAAACAAAACCTGTCGAAGCCCAACAATAAAAAAAAAACAAAGCCTATCTCTCTCGCAGGAGAAAGAGAAGAAAGAGGGAGAGAAAGGAGGGCGCACACGAAATACTTGCAATTCCGATAATGGAGTAAGTAAAAGGCCCTCTCGCAGACGTCGGCCAGACGGATCGCCGGGCAGCGCGTTCCTCTGCAGAGGCGCGCGCGCGCGAGCTCACAGGTAGCTCGCTTGCGCATTGTGTGTCGTCCCAATAATGGCTAATAAATTGTCGGTTCCAAAGTGCTGCTGCCGCGAGCCTTTAAGAGCGGGACCACCGCGAAAGCTGCGTAAGAGCTCTGGATTACGCTGCTGCAGGTAGGTAGGCATCATCCCGGGACATTGTTGAAAGAGAAGCGGTTTAGTGTTAATGAAGTTATTTGTTGTATTTTTCGTTTTTTTGGGTGAATGTTGGTTGTTTGAGATAGAAAAATATTTCTATTAGAAGAGAGAAAGTGTGGTTAAATTTAGTTTTTTATAAATGTATTTTCATAAATTAGGAAGTGATAACTTGGGCTTATCTGATGTCTGATGTTTTACTTCCCTTAGAACTTTATATTTTTATCTTCTTTTTTTTTCTTGAGCCGACTTGTTTCTCATTAGGAGTTTAGAAGTATCTTGGGTTTTAGCTATAAAGTCGCTTTTTCTCTCAGATAATAAGGACACATTTAGAAGTTAAGATAAAGCTAATCAGTCTATGGAAATGTTTCTTTGAATTGAACGAAAATAAATAGTGGTCTGACCAAAGTATTTATTACTTCGAGGAACTTTTGTTTGACGTTGTGTGAGAAAATCTGGTCATAGTAACATGAATCAGCGCTAAAAAATTGCAAAATTTTGGAATAATAAATAAAATAATAATAAATTATTTCCTCAATGTTATAATATGAAATATTTACTGATCTCAATAAAATAAATTTTCTATTTTCTTCAATCACGTATTACACCTCGGACCCAAACCTTCATCCGCACCACTCCCGCATCTTCGTAACCACTACACCTCCCATAACCTCACCTTGCCACTTTTCCGCCAAAATCTCGAAAATCCAAACCTCCTCGAAAAAAAAAAACAAGACGCCACAGACCATACTAGTACCCTCCCTGGGCCTCGTGCCAAAATCCGATATTTCACAGGGCCCAAGCTCGCTGCTCTCCGGTCCCTAAGAAGCGTGTAATGCTACGCCCGGTGATTTGTTAGTCCTCCTGGGCCGCAAGGAGGTTACCCCGTCTGTGTGCGCTCGCTCGCGCGCCGCGCCGTGGACTTGAAATATCACCGGATGCTGGCCGCGAGTGTCCGGAGCAGCGCTCGTTCTCTCTCTTCTTCCTCTCTCTCTCTTTCTTCGCGTGCGTTTCAGGCCCTCTCTCGATTCCCTCTTTCTCTCTCTCTCGCGCGGAGGAATGTCAACTCGCTCGCTTTTTCTTTCCCTCCGTCTCTCTTTTTTTTTCTCTCTCTTGATCTCTCTCCGGCTCGTTCCCCCCTTTCCTTTTAGGTACACACGCGCGCTCGACGGGACCACTCGCGAGATTCACACGGATGTGGCTTTCATTGTCGGCAGATAAAATTGATAAGGGGAGATCGGCCGAGAGTGCTTTTGTCTCGGGGAGAAGGGAGCGATTAATGGACGTCTAATACGATTTCACGCGAGACCGGCCGCGGAGGTTGGAAATTTCTTTCCGAGGAAATGGACGTGTGGGACTGTCTTCGTTGCTGGTTCGACTGGATTTATAGATACCGATGCTCGTTATGTAACCAAATTTAAAGGGGAAAAATTTATCGCTAAGCTTAAACTATTGAATGTTCAAGAGTGTATACGTACCGGTCTACCTCAGCGAAGCGGTACAGATCCAGGTGATGCCAACATCTGAATTACAGCTTCCTCTTTTCTAAGAGAGCCCGGCATCTTTGCCGAGCGATCTCCCCCCGGAATAAATTGGCAAATTTACAGCAGCACTACCGTTATACGTTCAGCCGAGCGCTAAATAAAAAGGAGCAGCCCAGAAGCTGACTCGTCGATCGGCATACGAAAAATGTCAACTGCGACCACCTGAGAGAGCCGCGCTTGCCGATCGTCTCCGAAGATTATACGACGCGCCGAAAAAGCGAGCGCGCGGTATTCCTCACCTTCTCTCTCTCTCTCTCTCTCTCTCTCTCTCTCTTTCTCTCTCTCTCATCCTTTCACCTCCTCCTTCTTTTACTCTGTCTATCTCTTTCTTTTTCACTCTTTCATCAGTTTGCCTTCTCGAAGGTTATGCGGTGCGAGCTGTTGCCTCATCGTAGGAATCATTGAAGTCATCGGGCTTCCGCTTCTGAGCGAGGGAATATGATCGTGAATTGAATCTTTCAATGAAAACAAGTTTAGATACTGAATTATCTGAAGTGTATTCATATATTGTTTCATAATAATGTTAATATTATAGACACATCAGTAGTATTTAGAACAAAAGAATTTTTTTCAATCACTTGTATTCGTGCATGGAACAATATTTCACGCGAGTAGAAATTAATTCATAAGAAAAAAACTAAATACTTTTACTATTTTTTTATATTTATTTGATTAATCATACGACAATTCGTTTATCAGGTTACAACGAAGTTGCTTTTCGTAGCGTAATCAACAGCTATCTTGTTGCGCCTCGCAACCACTTTCGACTGTCTTTTTATACAATAGACTCATATTCTACATGAACATAGTCGAATTTATATGCATTGGAAAATAACAAATTAAATTCAACAACTTCAGAAATTTTACTGTTATCTGTCCGTTACAACTTGTATGTATTTTAAATCAACCTCAAAGGCTTACGTTACAGACCCTAAAAATACTATAATTTATCAGACTCTTTAAAATTGAACGAATATTTTGGTGATTAACCACCTAGTTTTTACTTTAATACTCTAATCAGAACACTCATTTTTTTAACAACACGCTTTAATAATGATCTCAGCTCTAAACCGAAGACCACCAGCTTTTACCCATCCCTTAATTTAAACCACCATCCTCAGGCACGCATCCTCAGCCAGATATAGACCAACAACCACGGACCGAAGGGCGATTTATCACGAGCCAATCACACCAAGCTCTACTCTCGATCGAGCGCTGGTCATTATTTCAGAATAATCTAAAACCGATGGTGATTAGTGGAGCGGTGCGCGTCACCTGCCCGACGCCTCCTCGCTTTTCGACACGGATCCTTCGGCAAAAGGGGATCGCGCGTCGAGATTTCAGCTATCCATCATCGGCCGCGCGCGCTGGGATATTGATAGCGCGCTCCGCTGTCCACTTCCGGCTTTTAAGAGCCACTTTATACTTTCGCTCGTTTTTTTTTTCTGTCTCTAGCTCCGCTGTCCGGCGTTGTTTTTGTTTTTCAAGGCAGCCGGCTTTTTGGCTTTCCGAGCCATTCATCTTGGTTCGCGTTTGACTCTGATTCTGTGAGTTATAGTGGTGGTCGTCGATTTGACGAGGAATAGAATTTCTTTTAATTTCGGGCCGACGGATTTGGATTCTGTGACGTATTTGAAGGGCAAATTTGTTTGTTGAAGAAAAGTTTTTTCAAAACTTTTTTTATAATATAAAACTTTTTATTTAAATTTGTATTTTAGTGGTCATTAGATTGATAAAAATATTAATGAATTACTTTTTTGAGACTTTTTTTTTAATAATGTAAACAACACGTAATAAATTACATAAAAATTGTATTTGGAACAGGAAAATCCGACCACGTCTCCTTAATGAAAAAAAGTGCTTGCTCGATGTTGTTAAATAGTGACATTTATGTCATGTTTATTTAGACATGCTCATTAATTCAAATATATTGCAATTAAGCCAACGCGTAATACGAAAACACGTAATTCTGAATAATTTGTTCATTACTCGATGTCTAAATGTCAAGTAAAAAATGACACTAGACGAGTCTTTTATCTTTTTCTTTTTTGCTGTCTGGTTTAATCTGATTAAGGTCAAACGTCTTACCATAATCACAAGTTTTTAGTTATCCAAACTTCTTATTAGACAATATCTCATTAATATCGTTATAATACAAAATATTCTAAGGTCAATACTCAGACCAAAAATAAAATTTTTTATCTGAACATCTAACGCAGTCTGAATCATCCAACAATTTCCTCTAATTTCGTCCTTTCATTTTTTCACTCTTTCCTGCGCGATAAATAAAGCCTCTTCCCGTTGTCAATCTTCTGTTTCAAAAACAAAAGTCTTCGGTTTCACTCGATATTAGTGGACTCAGGCCGTATCATTACAGCGTTTCGGCCGATCCCACACTCAAAATTCACTCTTCCCTCTCGTGCATAAAACACTTTTTTATAGTCTCTTATCTGTCGGCTCGCTCAAAAAGATCTTTTCCCTCTCTCGACGTGACCTATACCGTAATAAAAAAATTTTCGTCCCACTCTAGGCAGCTGCGGTTTCTACTTTTCGAATTTACCTCGCGCGCCGGCCGCGGCAGTCTGGAATCGCGTGCGACGGTAGAATTCTTTTAGTTTCGAATTTCATCGAGGACGAGCGAGCGTTAGCCGCCTTTTTTTTCGACTTATTTTTCCTCTCGCCCGCGCGAGATCGACGAGCTGCCTTCGGCAGAGGAGGAGAGAGGAGGTGACGAAAGAGGATGAGTGTGAATGAAAGGTTTTTGTCGGTGAGTTCGATCGATTTTTGTTTTATAATTGAAAGAATTCGAGTAATATTTTGGCCACGTGCTTATTGATAAAAGTTATATAATATTATTTCAGGTCTGTATAACATGGAATAGTGTTACCTTAAGTAAAAATAATTACACTTTTGAAATAATACTTAATATTGAAAATAACTCTGCTGGAAAGAATCTAAATTCAAGCATAGACTATAAATACCAATAAGCTCGATATTCATATGAAAAAATCATTACTAACAGATTTCAAAATTCATTCATCAACACAACAGCAAGAGATCATAATTAATTCATCCTCGCGAAAAATCCATAAACCAGCCTCACTCATCCCAGCCTCCAATCGCCGCTCCCATCACCACTCAAGCAAAAAAGAAATTCTCACACCCTCAGATCCCAACAAAAAGCTGCCAAAAAAAGAGCGACCCTTCGCGACATCCTTGGAACGTCCTGTTTTCGACCGAACGGCAACCTGCTCTCTCTCTGCCGTCCCTCGGTCTGGCCCACTCTGTCCGCGTTATGCCGAAGTAGCGCGAACCTTCCAGAGATTCGGTATTCCTTTCTGGGAAGCCGAACGCGCGTATCCAGGATCGAGCGGGCGCGTTCTTCCGTGACAAAGTCCAGCGATGCGTAGGTGCCCGCTTTTTGCGGAGATAGCCAGCACGGCGACCCGTTATATACCTGTTGATTTAGCCGGCCTTTCATTCTCGCCGCGAAGCGAGGAAGTTCGGAAATTAGCGCTTATTATGATGCAAATCGCGCGGATTCGGCCAGGTTTTTGATTCGGCTCGACGCTTATAAGCTATGTGGGATGACGGATGATCAGAGCGGGCTCTTTATGGCGGCTTTATGAATGGCTGGACGGTAGTGGGCTGCCGCTTCATCCTTTCGGTAAATATTTGACTTGTAAGCCTGAAGAGAAGACAAATTGAAAGATATTCGTTATATACTGAGATCTTGAGTAAAGTCCAACTCATCACTGTAACTAAACTCATAATTTTTGCAGGAGCGAAAATTTCTGATCCAAACTTCGAGCTTCGATTCAGCTTCAAATACCTCTTACGATTACCTTCCATCTCTCAGTCATCGGCCTTCAAGTGTAACGCGAGTAGCTCGACGTTTCGTCGATATCCGAGCGTCAGGCCGAGCTGATTTGTGGAGTGTCCCAGAACGACTTGTCCCGCAAAAAAGCGACCGCCTCCTGAAATAGGCCAGAGAGCTCGCTCCTAACGGAGAGAGAAAGAGAGAGAAAAATCCCTCTCGCAGGTGTGACTGCGATATCTCCGGCACGTCCGCTTCTTCTTCTTCTTCTTTGTCCCTCTCATTGTCTCCTCTTTTTGTATTCTCTCTCTCTCACACACACTCTCTGTCTTTCAACGCGAATTTCGTCGCTCTCCTTTTCTTCTAGTTTATCTCCCGTGCCCGCTAAGGTAGCGTCCCTCTCTCGGCAGGATCAAGGATCCGGCCTTTTTTTCTCCCCTGGCCGCTCTCGTGCACGTGTACACAGAGAGAGAGAGAGGTGAGAAAGAGGAGAGAGACGCGCGGGCGCGAGAAGCACGCGCATATTTATGCGCGAGTCCCCCTCGTTACGCATAGCCGTTGCCGCATAGTTTCTTTCGGACGTGGGCCGCATCTTTTGCCTCCTCTCAGCTCCCTCTCTCTCTCTCTCTCTCTCTTTCGCACTTTTTTCAGCAGGGCTCTTTTTTTGCGTACACTTTTCTCGCGCTGCGGCTTTCTTGCATACTTTGAAATGCAAGCGAAAGGCCACTTTTTCGCTCATTTCTACAGGTTTCGCTTGCACTTCGAGTTGTTTAAGTGAATAGCGGATAATCGAGGTACATCAAAGGCGAAAGGTTTGGTACTTTCGTGGAAGCAGTTTAGATTTGGAAGATTGCTGAATTCCTTAATAGTGTTGCTGCGAAAGGGTTTTTTGAAGAAACTATGTCGCGCGTGTGTGGCATAATTTTTGAATGGCGATAATGCTTAAACACGGAGAGCAATTGGTCAGAGGTGTAAAGGCTTCACTGCTTTAAAATGATCTCTATTCAACTGCAAATTTGAAAAAAAAGGTGGAATTCCCAAATTACTTTACTAAATTCAAATTTAGCTGATCTTTAGTATTATTTTAAATCACTTATCACAATTTTTTTATTCTAATTGTTCATTTCTAGTTTTAATTTTAGGTAAATAAATAAGTAGATTAATTGAAATGTGTATGTTATAATAAATTATCATGTTATATTAACAAGAAGATGATCCCATTTATTGAAAAAAGATTTTGATACAAGCTTGAAATAATGTTCCCAAATCCAAATAATTGAAGTTCTTTATGAATACATTTATTTTAACTATTTATTCATTTTGTGTAGTACTCGTTGTCAAGCAATATAGTTTTACTCATTATAGTGAAGATGAGTTTAATAGTTATCTCGAAATTACCTTAAAAACCACAGCTACTGCTTTTCTGCAACTTCAAATACCGTATTAGACAACTCTTCCGTTATTATAGTTATGCATAATATTGAATTTATTTTCATTAAGATGATTGATAATTATGAAATAATAAAAAAAGAACTTTATATTTTGAAAATAGTATATCTTCTTTTTTACATAGAATACAATTCCAAAGTTGCTTCAAAATCCATTTTCAGGAGATAAGGCCCTGTAAATATGATCTTATCACGGATCTATAATAATAATAAAAGACTAAATATTTATACCTCTTATGAAAAGAAACGATAAGAAAGTATAAAGTATAAATAATCAGATTTATCAATTACATAAACCTAAAAGAAAAAATTGATACGAGTGCACAAGCGCAAAGACTAATTCAATTGCAGGCAGCGCTAGCGCATCTCTACCCACGCATCAATTAGAAAGCCGCGGGCATTCCTCGGAGGAATGCAAATGGCCGTCGTCGAGTCTGCTCTGCGCGTATATACACCTTCAAATGACCTAAGTAGGGTATTGTTCTCGTAAGGTTTCCGCGCCACGCTGTTGTATATGCCTGTGCAGTCGCTTCCTCAATATTTGAAGACCCAGCAAGTTCAGTCGGTACAAGATCAGCTAAGTGTCAGTACACCAGCAAACAATGTGTGCGTACCGCGTTCTGAGATTACACATTTTTTGGAATTAAGTAATGGCTGGTAATTTGGAAAATATGAACCTCGATGACGATGTAGGATTTAACTCGGTGATATTAAAGAAGAAAATATTCGCTGTATTATCTTTGAAAAACTTTGCATATGGATATTTACACTTAGCATCATATTACTGTAACAAAATATCTCTGTTTCAATTTTTAAGTGTTTTCTGTATATCAAAATTGCTTTTAATATTTGTAATATTTGTGAGTAAAAGATTTTTTTATATTATCCAATGACAAAGCAAAAATTTTTTGGTTTGATAGATACCTTATTGGAATTATTTATTTATCATTTTTAAATTTCTCATAAAAATATAACAGGAAAAAATTATTAACTGTATTTTGGCCTTTTTTACCATAAAGTATACACACAGATATATGCAGAAAAAGTAAATGATAAATTCGTAGCGCAATAGCTTGCAATTTTACCAATGTAGCCCGAATTTAAAGATCCTGTGGAGGATGGAATGTACCAAAGACAGACAAAAAGACTTAAAAAATTGTTCAAATATAAAAACTATTGCTGAGATAATATTTAATAACATTGTGATGATTTTGGATATATTCCATTTATAATAATATTTCTAGTAGCTAATTATTCATCGGTCAACTGACTTAGAGTGTCACATTACCCAACAGAAGTTGCTCAAATCCAGCAGACAATTTAAAATAAGCCACATATATATTGACCGTTTCCACTGACACTCGACTCTTTTATCCTGTTTTTCGAGAGCGACGCGGCAGGCGTGGTACTTCTCCAGCGCGTATAATTTTATTTTTTGATAGGGATAGCCGATTATTTTTCCTTTTACATTATTTGAAGCTGGGCGCG
The DNA here is from genome assembly GCA_900480035.1 of Eupelmus urozonus. Classification (NCBI taxonomy): domain Eukaryota; kingdom Metazoa; phylum Arthropoda; class Insecta; order Hymenoptera; family Eupelmidae; genus Eupelmus; species Eupelmus urozonus. Next base: position 148,784 of record UELX01000017.1, read on the forward strand.
CTCCCAGCATGACGTCTCGTACGTGGTGACAAATGAAGTCGTTCGTATGGCCGCGCGCTCTTTAGATTAAATAAGCTTGATTAAATTAGCGGGCCTGAAGGATGGGCATGGTGCTTTAATTGAGCACTAAAATTTTAGGAGACGTCAAAACGGCGATTACTTTTGAATAATCGGGCTAATAAATTATATCAAAACTTTTTACCTGGTGATAAATAATTGGCTACTGGTTCTTTTAAGATTTTTTGTCGCGGCGTGTTCTCGTATTCAGAAGTGAGTATATATCAGGCGCGTTTAATATTTTATTCGGTTTAGATATTATCTTTTTATCAAAAAAAATTGAATGTATAAGTTGTTGTTTAAGATGAAAAGCATGTTTGCATATGATTCGTTATTGAAATTTCACGCTTTTTGCTTGATTCTTGTAGTGAAAGCCAATTACGGTCTCGAATATTCAGAAGCTTAAATGCTACACACATAGTCAATTATATTTTTAAATTATTTATTTCATACACTGACTAGAAAATTTGATGCAGATATTAGCTTAAAACGTTAATCTGACTATGAATAATAAACATACATATTAAAGATGGTACTTTACTCTGACTGCTCGGTAGTCGTAGAAAGTAAACTTAAAATAACTCCTAGCACCGATAGCGCGATTAAAATTCTTTTCACTTGCACATTTCACATTAAACCTGTAATCCAAAATATACATTCGCACATATACAGAACCGCAACACCTCGCTTATTAAATTACTTGCATATCGAACAAATCGTGCATCGAAACGGCACTGCCGATATGGTATATCCCACGAAGAAAAAGGAAAATCCAAGGGCGAGCAACAATCTCGGCCTTACAAAATGAGACCGATAAGCAGTCGCCGCGCTGTTTCCACGCATGTATATAAGCGTCGAAGAGAGCGAGTTGAAGAAGCTAGCCCGGTTATCAAGCGGTGAAGGTGTTTACAGGCGGCGGGCCGCGCTATCAGGGGCGGGAAGATGACGGCGACGCTTTAATTGATTTGTGGCTTTGGGGCTATCGGCGAGCTCGCGGCTTAAATTAAATTGCGAGTGGTGATCTTTGAGAAGGAGGAGAAAAGAGGAAGAGAGAGAAAAGTGGTGAGTTAGGATTTATCAATTTCGTGGTATACAAAGATTTGGGCAAATAGAAAGGTTTGTATATCTGTTAAATACATTTTAACTTACTTATACAAAGAAAACGGTTTACTAATTACTATCTTCTCTATTAACGAAAAGACAGAGTTACCATTGAAAAAAAAATTACCATGTTTTATACCAAATTTTCCTAGAATTGTCGTAAAATGTACAATAGTTCTAGCCAAATCTGTAATACAGTAATTACATTCAGAATTAGCACATACCTCTATAACACAAAATTAAGTCAAAATATAAAGGTATATGCATGCTATTGTCGTCAAAAGAGTAAATATTCAGATTCAACTGACGTGAAATGTTGATATCTTATGCAAAAAAAGGTTTTAAAAAATTAGCAATTCTGAATTTTATTTTCAGGTTTTAAAAAAATACTTCCAAATAAGCCTCACCAAAATCTGTTTCCTGTTTCTTGGAGGTGTAACAGTCAGTTTCTTAGTTTTGTAAGAAAAAGTCTGATGAAAGTAAGTTCATAACGTAAACTTTTACGAGGATCGTATAAAAGAACCCAAGCTTACGACCGTTCATTAATCCAAAATCTGTCGCATTATATACAGAAAAAATTAAACACAGTCCACGTCTTTTGAATGTACACCTTTAATCTTCGTGAAACACCTCGAAAAGCATCACGTTCTTATCAACAGACGAACGATAATTAATTACCTCCTCATTGAAGCAGGGAAATAACAACTACACGAGTCATTTAGCTTTCTTTCTCTCCCGCTTCGTTTCGCCCCGAAATATCCGAAAAAAATACGTTCCGTGAAATATCCCGTTGTTGGCCCGGCGTGTAAATTCCAGAGCTTATCTGTCGTTATACGTTAGGTACAAAATGTCAAAGTCGTCGGGACGAGAGCGCCCCGCTGATGCCTCTCTCGATGCCTTATCTTATCAAGTTGGCGCGGAAAGCTCCGACGTGATTTTTCCCTCGGTAGCTCCGACTTTCAGACCCTCGTTTGCTTCGTTCTTGGTTTTCTTTGCCTTTTTTTGTTTTGGGAACAAATTAGTTCGTGTTGTTTATTGATAAAAAAATAAACGTCAAAGAGTTTTTTGTAGTTTCTTGTTATACACTGTTCGGATGCTATATTTTCCTGAATTTTTACTTACAGATAACTGCATTAACATATTTTATGATAATTATATGGACTTGTGATAAATATTTTACAACTTTGCATCTTTTAGCAAGTAAGTATATTTCTCAATCTATCCTCTTACTGTCGACTCTGCGTATGAATTTTGTACACTTTTCTCCACCTAAACTATTCTATCATTCGTCCCGTATTCTGTATTCTCAGTCACGTCGTTGCGTCGCAGTTTCAGAGCCCAGTAATAATTTAGAACGTCGCATCACCCTGACCTGTCACAGGCTGGTCTTTTACTCTCCCCAGCAACGGAAAAGCAGAGACCGAGAGAGAAAAAATAGAGGGTCGTTTTAATTGCCGAGGAATGTACGTAGGTATACCCGTAGGTATAGGTATGCGATAGGCAGCCTTCTCTGAAGATGGAAATCACTCAGTGCTCCTGTGTCCCTAAATTTTCTAAAAGCAAAGCAAAATTCATCTAACATGTTTAAAAAACTTAAAATTACGTCCTACACCTACGTTCCATAACTAGACCGAGACCGAGCCGTGCAGGATCGGAATAGTTATCGTCTCTTTGTGAACCTTCGGCGATAACTCGGCTGGCGCAACAGCAGGAGAAGGAGAAGAAGAAGAAGAAGGAGGAGGAGGAGGAGGAGAAGGAGAAGAAGAACCAGAGTCGCGAGAGAAGAACGAGAGAGAAAGAGAAGGAACAACCGTGAGAGCGGTATTCCTCGTGTCGGGGAGGCCGATCATGGCCGGCAAGGCTTTGTGTTGCGCGCGCGGTTCATTCACGCGATTCTTTCCATTCAGAGAGAGAAAGAGAGAGAGGGAGAGGAGGGGGCGAGATTTAAGATTAGCGGGAGATAAAGAAACGCCAAGGTAGGGAGGGAGTAACAGTAAAAACGAAAAAGAGGCGGCGGTGAGAGCGAGGGAGGGAGAAGAAGAGCGGAAGGAGAGGGAGAAAGAGCAGGAAATTAATGGTATTGGTTTTTGAAGGAGAAGATTTGTATATCGCTGCTTTAGCAATGCAGAATTGAATATCGGGTATAAGCCGGGAATCGATTGTATGTGTGAAAACAGGTTGACAATTAGATTCAGAGTTGTTTGAGCGTTTGTCTGTCGCTGGGAAGGTTCATTAAAGTAAATTGTTCATCCGAGCTTTTATTTGCGAGCGTCGTTCCTCGTAAATTCGTGGCATTATTGATGCGGTAGTTTAACGGGAAAGAATGAATATGAATGAAGTGGCATATATCCGGCTATCAAGGCGTGAACTACACACTCGGGCAGAAAAAGATTACCATCGCTTACAGGTGGACTTTTGATTAAAGCTACTTCCACGAAGTCAACTTGTATGGATGATCAAGAAAGTCTGTCCATCGTAACTAAGCAAGCAGCACTGTCATTAAAATGCTCTTTAATCTTAAATACAAAGTTTATAAATTCTGTACTGTTTTTGGTTCTCACTTTAACGAATGTTTGATTAAAATATCATTATATTTTAATGATAAATAAGTTTTATTTCTGAAGTCTCTTTGGAAGTAATACTGCAGTTTTCATGAACAGATGTTGAAGTGACTCTGATTTAATTAAATTTACAAAGTCTTCTCTAACTACTTTTATCAGCTATTCGTTTCATCAAGTCTACTTCAATAAATACTAAAAAACTAATTAATATTTTTAAAAAATTTTTAAATTTAATAGTCTGAACACTCTAGACATGAGAGTCATACTACATACCATTCAAAATGAGCAAACTGTATTTTAAAATACGAAACATTTTATTTCAACTCTGAGCTAGTATCAATATGACGAAAGAAACAGAAGCAATGCTGGTCATATTGACAAGCTGCACATTATCAAACAAAGGCTCATCCTTAGCAAACGCTTCAATGGTCCAGCTCAACAAGCTAACCTTATGTAGCACCAGCAGCCATACAAAGTATAAAATTTCTCTCCCGATCCGCGCTCAGTCGCCAAAATCGCATAAATCATCCCAAAACATACACACGCACGCAGCACGCAAAGTTTTCTCTCCCTCACATCTTCACCGGATATCCCACGGCGCGCGCGAAAACTCGCTTTCCTCTCTTACCTATTCCTCTCGCCATCTTTTTACGTTCCTCGTATATGTGTATGACGATTCATCACGCTGCGCGCGTCGCGTATTAGTCAGGGGAAGAGCCAGAGAGAGAGAGAGAGAGAGAGAGAGAGGAAGAGAGAGAGAAGGAGAGAGAGAGAGAGAGTCAGAACGCAGGGCCAAATTGAGTCTTCGCCATAAAGTAAGCCATAAAGGGCCGCGCCGCGAGAGGGCGAGAGAGCCCGCAACGTACACGCGCGGCGAGGACATTCAAATTTATGGTAATGTCTCCTTCGCCCGAGCCGGGTTATCAATATCGCGCCGTTAATATTGTTGTTTTCATTTTTGCGATTGTTGTTATGAGGGGATTTTTCGCGCGCGCGCTGGGGGATGATATAGTCGGCGCGGCCGCGTGATTAATAATTTCGCGGGGGCCGAGAGCTGCTTCGAGCAACAATGCGAGTTCACGCTGTTCGGGCTTGTTTATTATTTTTTACCTGGGGATCGAGCTTGCCTGGAGGATGCGACTTGCTTAGCCGATAGTAGATGGTTTGCTTGCGACACTGTGTGCGGAAAGGAGTAGGAATAGTGTCGAGACAATAAGTTCTAGTTAGGCTTAAGTATTTGGACCAAATGTAACTTCATCTTTTTATAAGAATAATAATTTCGACATCATTTTAACCTATACGTTGAGCCTCTTTTAGTTTTGATTTGAATTAGTATTATTATACCTGTTAGTCAGTATTTCCTTAGACTACCTTGCCTGTGTTCACGCATGCGTGTAGACGTAGTTCTGCAAGAGATAAGTAAGCTGAGTCGGTAGTTTTTCTATTTTATTTTGCAGCGATGCGAATAACACAACCGTTGTTGCTTAATACTTCGAGATGCTCGAGCTGGTAACCACATTTACTTCAAACAACTTTATACACTCACTTTGTGCTTCTAGGACATATCAGGTGACAATAGTAACGTTAGCTTACTTTGTGCAATCACATAAACACGGAGAATGAATGCTACGATGTAAACAATAGGGTTTTTGTTAAGTAATGCTATACTTTATGTAGGTAGCTATGTAGTTAAATATCCTTTTAATAGGTACAAAATGTGAATACTAAATAACACTAAAAAGAAGCAATGATGATCTAATTTTTGAAACCTTACTCCTCAAACTACTATCCAACTTTCGATATCCCAAATGTGAACGTCAAAACTGAACCAGTTCCAAATCCGAACCTATACTATGCATACCAGAATCATCAGCAGTCCCCGCATCTCCAACGAATCCTCGCGTCTCCCGAAAAAGCCATAAATAGCAGCTTGGCTGAAATCTCGGAGCGCGAGGCATTACCGGTAGTCGGTGCGAGAGTTTATCCATACGGCGGCGCGCCTCTCGCGGGCCGAGATAGCCGATAGGCCAGAAGCGCGCGCTCGGGCCGGATAATAACCCGCGGGAGAGACGCGCGCGCGCGCGCGCGTGCGGTTAATTCTCGCGCGCGATTGCGGGCTATCAATTTATAAGGAGCGAAACATATTTTACAAACGCTCGTATACACGGGGCCCGTAACCGCTTGGCGCGAACTCCCGTTTTGTGCGTCGCGCTGATATCGCCTGAATATGGATGGGAGACTGGGTATTGGTTGGCGGTTGAGAGGAAAGAGAGAGAGAGAGTGCCAGAGGAAAGAAGAGGATGCAACCTGTGGAACTTGTTGATGACTACTTTTTAATTTACTTTGGCTTGTTTTTGGGATTTGAGCGCCGTCTGGTGGTGGTTTTGAATGGAGGAGAACATTTTTAATTTATTATATTTGTAATTTTTATCAATAGTTGATTTATATACATTATGTGAAACATTTTCAATTTACTTAATAAAATTAAACATTGATCTTCATCGAACCAAGCTGTTGCTATCTTTGATTATGAGGGCAGATTTTTCGAACTCATTTTCAATTTACTTTTACGTCTCGTCTTATTAGATAATGGTATTATTTATTTGTATACTTAAGTGAAGGTTTAAGAAATTTAATTAGTCAAGCCTAATCATTTTATTAATTATTCTACTTAGACCAGAATTAGCACCTAATTTGATTGCATTTTATTTGTAAATGTGTAAGTTAGGTCCACATTTGGATTTACTTCGGACATAAGGAAATCTCAACAAGTGTAGCATACTAATTATAAACTTGTACTCGTTACTTTTCTATGTAGGTAGGTTTTAAAGTCTGAACTTATACCTATTTCAAACTTATCGATAAGTCGTTATATTTATCTAAAATGCATTTACAGTTTTGTGCAAATATTACTGGAAAAATATAGTAGAATTTTGTTTAAAATAGAAGGTTTAGATATCATTTGATTCTACAAAAATTGACTATAAAATATTTTCATAAATTTAGCCGGTAATCCACAGTACCCGCGGTCGCGATTACGTTACCCCGCATAAATCTGACAAACAAGATCAAGGGCTTATTAACTTTGTGAGCTACGGGCCAATGAGAACTACCCTGAAACTCGACTTTGCAACAGAATTTAACGTGAGTACGGTAAGAAGACGAATTACGAATTAATACCTTTCTTCCAGGTCCCATTGTCCCGTCAATTCCAACCAACAGATTTCTCAATTACTCAAACCGCAAGAAAGTCAAGAAAAAAAAAGTTAAAGAAACACAAGCCAGAAAACGAATAGCCGAGGCAGCTTTCGAACAAAACTCGAGCTCGCGCGCATATACACGGTTCTATATCACCCCTTGCGAGAAATTATGAGGAGCTCCGCATCTCTTTCTGCATTAGCGCTTTATTTCACGATTCGGGATTTATGAATGCCGGCAAGCTCGTGGGAGTGGGCCCGGGCAAGGCAGATTGCGATCTCCCGGCGGAGGATCGCGAGAAAAAAAGAGGAGCGCGTCGATCGCGCATAAATTGCAAAGCGCGGGCGGGGATTATTTGAATATATTCGAGAGCATGTGTTAACAGAATTTTTGGAACATTGTGTTTCTGGCGCGCTGGGAGTTGAGGAATTAAGAATGTAAATGTTTGAAGGAACATGTAAGGAATCGGTGCGGTATGTTGTGAGTGTAAATGGGTTATTAGGCATTAATTGGGATTGCTTTAAGATCATTTCAGTGCTTGGATCTGCTCTCTTAAAGTTGAAGAATAAATCTTCGTCAAAAGATACTTCTTAACGAAATTTACACCTGAAAAAGAGTAAATAGTCTACTCCTTGAAAGGAGCAAATATCCTAAAATTTACTTCTTATAGAAGAAGTATATATTGCAATCTGCTCCTTATAAAGAGTACTGATGTTCATATTAAAAAATGTCACTTGTGTTACGTCAAAGGAAAAAACATTTAATATTTTTAAAATTAATAAAGTTATAAAACGCTACGATTACAAGAACACAGCCAACCTTGACGTCGCCTAAAATTCCCGAACCCTCGCTCGACCCTCACAATCCACTACAATCCTGGCAAGCTACCAACTTGCGAAAAAATCACGCCACACCATATAACCCCCGTAGACAAAATCGAACTCCCGACAACCGCACGCTAAGCAGGCCCGCTCGTCGAGCCTCATTTGTCCGTAAAAGTGAAATGCTCGTTTTCTCGGACGTATATAACCAGCACTTCGTACATAAAAATCCACGTCTTCAGCGGGCGCACGCGATCCCGAACTCTAGCTCGCGTCACGAGGAAGAGCCTAACAAAAGAAGAAGCAAGACAGCTCGGAGGTTTCGCGTGTGCGTTATGAGTTTATAGGACTGCCAGGATATGGCACCCTTCGCTTTTGTTGGCGGAATATCGTGTATTCCTCTCTTCCGTCTTGCCCCTCTCTCGCTTCTCTTTGTCTTCGGACCCGCGGGACTGCGCCTCTCGACGCCCAATTTACAGTTGTTAGGGCGCGAGTCTGCCGGGGATATATACGGAGCAGCTGTAAACAGCTCCGGGGCGTGCGGAAATGCGCTCGCGCTCGCGCGATTCTTTTCTGGCCTTTGAATACGCTGAGTTTGAAGACACTGTCATAGAATGTTGCACAAGTTTTTTTCAAGTGGGAGTAGACTTTTCGATTATTTTCGTTATTTATAGATAATTCTGAGTTTTTAATTATTATATTGCATTATGCGATGAAACATGTCTCAATTTAATTGTGATATCAAAGTTTAATTTTTTTATTATATTTTTATTGTAAATTTGTTTATTAAATATTCCAAAATTCAAAGCACTGCAAAAACAAAGTTATTTTTATGCTAGTATTATTTTTCAAAAAGTTGTTTTCAATTTATATACAAAAATACAAACATCTTGGCAAGTAAACCCCGAAGCATTAAAAAGACGTTAAAACATTCACTGTTATCTATAAAGTCGAAAAATCTGAAACTATTTTACAGCCTGATTTACGTCTCCGGTCCTCGCGACTTCGTCGTCAAACCAATTAACGAGCTAACGAGAGACAAAAAATGCCTCGTGCCTTCCTCCGAATTCCTCGTAAACTCAAAATACATTTAATACCTCGTATTATCCCGGCGGAATCACCTCGTTTCTTTAAAAACTCCATCTTCCTCACGATCGCCGTCATAATTTTTTTAATAATACTCCTTTTGCGGAAACGCGTATACATAAAAAACGAAGAGCAGATGTAATCAGCAGGCCAAAATCCGATCGTTTCCACATTCTAAAACGGTCCTTTAAAAAAAACTTTAACCGCCTTATCTCCGTCGTAAGATCGCGCATTATTATTCCTTTATTGTGTCGTCTTTTCCTGGATACATCTAATCTATAAAGGCAGCGCAATTGATTTTAATGCTCGAACCTATAAACCCTGGCTTTACGGAGCCCCTCGAGGGTTCGTATGGTGAGTGCGGTTTAGCACATAACGATACACTTTGGTGCCTTTATGTGCGCGTAGTCAATCGTCTAATTGCATGATTCAATTGTTTATCCGTATAACTATAACTCATTAATAGAACAAGCACTTATTCATTGCTTGTTTTCCAATAAAAGTAAAAAAGAAGCTTTCTTAAAAGTTTTCATCCTTTTTTGTAAATACAGTAATTAGAAATAAAATAATAAAACAAGATTAAGTAAATTCTTCCTTTACTTTTGTCTAAAGCTAATTCAAGAATTCCATCTCACGTCCCATATTATAAATAGCCTCATAGCGAACCGATAACTTTTCAATTCACTTTCATACGCTCGAGCCCCATAACCATATTCCGCTCGTAGCTCTAAATCATCGAGCTAAACGCATCTACGACGCCCATAACGATCCACTTCCACTCGCCTCTTCCATCTATTACTATTCAAAAGCCCGAGCGCCACAATAGAATCCAGGAGCGCGCGCAAAAACGAAAAAGCCGCGGGCAGAAAGAAAAACGATCATCGACACGCCGCAGAAGCCACCCACACGGCCGATATCGCCGATAACGAGCGAAACGCGCCGCGGAATTGAAATTCGCTCTTACCGAGAGAGAAGGGGGAATCCCCTCCCATTGTTCTTTTTTCCGCGTGCGGGTCAGCGTATAGCGCGAGCGAGCGCGCGCGCGCTTATTTTCGCCTCCCCCGTAGGTGTGCGGCCATTGTTCGGCCGCGCACGGATGTATTCAAAACGGCCAGTCCTTTGTAGGGCGTCAGAAACTCGATGTGCTTTCGATGTTTCTGTCGTACGTGTCGAGACTTCCGAATATCCGGCGATGGTGTAGCGGTGTGTGCCTGCAGCGGGTGACTTTTTTTTTAGGGAAAGCTAAATGGGGCAAGCGTAGGTTATTGGGTTGTTTGTTGGCGTTTTATTTTTTCTGGTTTTTTCGTGTTTGATATTATGTTTGAGTGGAAATTGTTTCTTACACTCGTGCTTTGAATTGTAATTCAGAATTTTTGGTTTTATAAAATGAGTATCGTTTATAAAAATAAAGTACGTGAATGCTTAAAAATGACCATTTATTAGGTATCATTTAAATGTTATTAATATCTTTTACTGTTGTTAATAATCCAAAATGTTCAATAGTTTTATATTTGATACGCTTAAAAGTAAAAGGATGAGGTGGTAAATAAAATGCAAAGAATGTTACAACGTAATAGTCTTCTTTTTAATATAATATGAATTCATAATTGAAGTAGACAATAATATAATAATAATAATATAATATGTTATTATATCGATATTCGTAATAATAATAATAGATATATTTTATCTATATTCACATTCATAGCTATGTACACACTTTTTTCATTTTTAATTTACAAGTTTGAAACCGTACGAACGACCGAATAGAGCTTAGCTTCGCAATAATTATATTCTTTATCAACTATTACGAAATGTATCTAATATGTACCTGCACTATGCGTATTCACAACAAATATTTTTTCTTTCCCATCTCCTCCAGCCCCTGTCGCATTAGCGCGAGCGCGAAGCATAGCGTCGCATCTGGAAGCGGACGCGCAAAGTCCGCGATTGGAAACCTGGATCGTTCTCCTTATTTACAAAAAAACATCGTTTAATTAGTCGCCTATGAGATAACTAGTTGACGTACGTAACGAAGTTCTGCGCCGACCGCTCATTTGTATACATTTTTTTTTTCTTAATCTATATTAAGTCGAGTTTTTGTCGCTTAGCGCGTCTCCTGCTAAAAAATCTGTAGCTCTCGTCTGTTTTCGATTTATTTTCATGCATCTTACGGTTTGCCTAGTGTCGTATATGCTTTTCTTGGATTCTCGTTACTCTTTTCACGTTCACCTTTTGCCTTCAACGTTTTTCTTTTATCACAGATATAAATAAATGTATCTTTACAAAAAATGTACATTTTTCCGCTCGCATTTAGACGTTTCCTTCTTAAATTATACGAAATTTGCGTGAAGGTATTTTCGATTTTAGGATAACCTTTTTTATTTATTTAAGACTAACAGACAGTTGAAGTTACAGTATTTTCTCATATCGAATCATAATTTTATTTACAAAATTGCAAATTAGCTGGTGCCTCGTGGTAAGTATCCTAAAATCGGAACGCAGTTTCGTAATTCCTTCAAGTTTATTTCTGTTCACAACTCTAATTCTCAACCAAACATTTAATCAAAGACGTAAATCGAATCCATGTTATTTGAATGATTGCCTCAACTTTTTCAGTGATTTATCAGCGCGTGATATGTTTTAATAATTTTAAAGTAATTATCTCAGATTACTTTTCATTTTCATGTTTATGTTTCATGAAGGATTAATCTGTTTTTGAAGTATGTCATTGATAAATCTCTGAAAAAATTGAGGTAAAACAAATATCCACTGTTAATACCTCGAAATCAGTCTGAGTCCTTGTAATCCATCGATTGACATTGCATATATAGATAAGAATAAAAAGTTTACTGTGTTTCACCACGCGCGCTGGCTTCCACTGACAAATGAATATGAATACTCTTATTCATCGACTGTGTATGTTTGTCTCTGTATTTCTCGGTTTATTGCACCATTTTCCCTAACGAGCGATACTATTATATTAATAAAACGTGTACTACGTGGACTTTATTAATTATATCGATATTTATTTCACTATGTGCGACGGCTATGTTCATCATTGTGTTTATTAATTGCTACTGCAAGATTGTGGTACAACACATGTATCATATACGTGAGCTTAAAGAGCAGTATTACATAGTATTACTGGTTTTTGGGCGACAGTTTATACCATTCTTTATGTAACGGATTGGATAATTTCTCTTTTTATTTTGAATTTATCTCCTATCCCTTGGTTCAAAAGTTAAATCTTTGAATTCTTAAATTTGGTCGTCTGTCAGACGATGTCAGCTGTTAAAGAATAATAATCAGAACTATTTTCAAATTGTTATAAATAAATGTAATACCGAGTATAAGTCAATACTGGATTATACTCAAATTAAAAAGTTTTTATCAAGTTTATAATTAAATTTTTAAACGAAAAAATTCAAAAATCTAAACTTGCTTTCCAAAGGATTAAAATAAATTCAAAATACCAAGAAAAATTACCGGAAACGTCCCTCCTCGTGGTCACCCCAATTATCGTGCATTGCCAGTAGAAGCCAGCGAATGGATCCTTATCGCCCTCGGCGCGTAGGGCAGCACCTTTTCGTCGCGCTCGGTCCAAAAGACGCGCAGCGCGTCCGTGTATACACATAGATTAGGCTGGGGGACGCGATGAAAATTAAGTGATTTATCGATCGCCGCTCTTGATTGACTCGCTACAAGCGCTCGAGATTATGCACCCTTTTGTGAGCGTTTGTAGAAAAGCTCTTTTTTTTCTTATAGAGAGGCCAGCGAGAGGTAAAAAGTGAGATAAGCAACGCATCTTTGCAAACATTTCTTCTTGTTGAAAATAAAAATATAGTTAGATTGAATAGATACTCTTTTACACTGCAGTAGTAATCAAATCTTAAAGTACTAGATATATTTACACTCTTAATCGATAGACTTAGGATCTTAAATATTAAGAAAAATTTTTTTTTTTATCGATTGTTAAATACACACTTCTACGTTGTTGGAGATTTCATTAATTTAGGAATAATTTGCATAACCTCCAAGAAGTTAGAGAGTTGAAAATTGTTACACTAAAATTTTTAGTGAATATTGTTCACCCAAAATTTATTATCAATAAATTAAAACATTGAATTAAACTTCAAAAAATAAAAAATTTTACCTGTACACATTCTTTTCTTACGGTACATCAATATCGTTTGTTGTTACTTACAATGCTTTAGTTTAGGATAAAACATTCTAGAATATTATTTACTTTTGAAATTTCATAGAGTTTATTAATTATATGAATAATCGTTTGAAAAATTTATTAAGAAATCACTTCCAACGCCGTAGTATCATGTTAATTTTCAAAAAAGCCAAACAAAAACATGTGCAAAGATGTTAATCCACTTAAGTATACAATTCAGTAAAACAATTTAAGCTACACGCAGTACGTCCCCCCGCTGTAATACACTCCTAACAATAATGATATAGGTAAGGAGACGCGCGTACTCAAAGCTCGGTGCGATCGGTCGTGCGCTTTCGTCGATGCATGTATACGTATATTAATGTAAGTACGTAAAGCATCCTTCCACGTTTTTTTTCGCGTGATCGTCGCTTAAATTTCTCTTCCTTTTATATATATGACATATTTACAAAAAAAAGACTCTCGTCGCGCTGCGGTCGTACCGTGCGCGACTCTGACTCTTCTTTTTAAACGTAATAATTAATAAAATTATATAATAATCAAAATAATATTAATAATGATATAATAATCATAGTAACAACAGTTCTGTCATCTTTTTATTACTCTTCGTTTTAACTATATTATTTACGAGGTGCCGTCTATGTATTTGCTTTCCTTTGCACATTGCCCGTGTTACGTGTGTGTTCTTTGTGTGTCTTTACATCGTACTTCTCTCTACTTCATCTTCATCACCTCGTGCGCTTCCGCACAGGTGACCAACAACACTCGAGTTTACGCACGTGTGTACTCCAGAGACTTTGAATCAATAGTAAATGAAAAAAAATCGCCGAAAACACTCGACATATGCGCATACTCTCCTCGACGAAACAAAAAGAAACGGATACAAGTTTTTCACTGGTAAAGCGTATTCACGCGAGTGAGAAAGAGACAGAGAAAGAGTGAGAGAGTGAGAGTGAGAGAGAGAGAGACAAATCAAGGAAACGTGACGTTTCGTTCTGGCGAAAGCCACTAGGATCAGCGCCGATTCCTGCATAATCCTCTGCCTCCTAATCCCCCCGCTTTCGAGCCGGAGGCTGCGCAGTCCCCGGATACGCGTGTCCGGATCCCGCTTGTAAATCTTCGAGGCGCGCTGCCGTCGCTGCGGCTCCTCGATTCTGCGGCTCTGGGCGCCGATATGCTGCCTGCTGCCCGGGCCTGCTGTAAACTGTAACAGAAAATCAGAGTTTTCGCTTATTATACCTGAGCTTTGTGCAGTCATTTAAAAGATGAGGGACGAATCAAGGATTTTTATACGGGATTACTAATTTCGTGTAGGAGTGAGAGCTTAAAAATCTACCTCTCGAAGCAACGTAACAGAACGTAATCCTCTTTGATTTCAGAGTCAAGCCGCGCGCGCGCGCGGAGCGTTGCATCAAAGACGCACTCCAGAAACGTCAATCAATCGGCGAGCTTGCGACACAGACTCTCGCTTGCTCCGGCCAATCGCATTACGCTCGCGCGGCTCCGCATACACGGCGGAACCCGCCGGATTATTCGGCGTCGCGGCGGGTAAGCGCCTGCGCGCGCGCGCAAACCGACAAGCGGAAAACGCTGCGCCCCGATTCGTCCTTTCACCCTGCCGCTCGATTGATATATGCCCAAGGGGTTGGATTACAGAGGTGGCTGGGAATCGATTTTCCGGAGTGGGATGGTTTTCGCATTTACGTTTTTCGCTAAATCTCTGTGTTAAGAGGAAGTGGTTTACTAAATATTCGAGTCGGTTATTGCTTTTTTACCGCGACGCAAACAGCTATCATACACGTCAGTAGTGTTGTATTACAATTTACGTACCTCAACGACAAAAGTGTCAAACTGCCGCAACTCACGGCGATACATTCGCAAAAGTATCGTGTAATATTAAAACGAAAAAAAAAGCTCAATCCGCGTGTTGCGTGTCAATCGCGTTTCTCGCGCTCGAGCTTTATCGTGGCTAAGGCAATAATATTCTTGTAACGCTAATTATTCGATAGGATAAATTGATTGAGTTATCCCGCGGCGCGTGGACGAGCGAGCGGCTCGATTATTCGAGTTATTCAATTGCATAACTGGCCTTTAACTGCCTCGGCGATTAGATTGAGCAACGTAGCAGCTCGCAGGCTGCCGGAGCGCTCGGGGAAAAAGAGAGATACGACAATTAGCCGCCAGAGGCGGCGGGTGATAAGCGAGAGTTGCCGTAATCGATCGATTTTAATACGATTAATTTTATCGGCCATTTGATTGTGCTTGAGGGATATGTATATTTGGCGATAATAAAACGTTTTCGTACCTTTCAAGTGCTTTTTATGTATTATTTTTGCAGTAGATTCATGGAATCAGTGACAGATTACAGTGTAACGATAACATTAAATAAAAAACAAAGCAAAAACCCCCCAATTTCGTACACTCATCTCGGACTCAAACATCAACAAACACGAACAAACCCTCTCCTCGGCACAATCGCTCTCCCAACTTACCAAACAAATTCTCAATACCTCCGCAAAATCTCCAATAACCCAACAAACCATCTCCCCCGACAATCAGCCTCCCCGCATCTAAGCGCCTTCCTCGCCGCGTCGCGTCGCCGGGGGAATCTCTCTGGAAAAAGATTCCTCGACTATTATAGCCATTTACACGTGCAGCGCGCGCACAGCGCGGCAGATCTCGATTCCCCCGCAGCGGCAGCGTGGGATTAAAGGGGCGCACCGCTCGTTAGGTGCCTGCGCTTTTAGAGCCGCGGATTATCGGCCGTGTCGATCGTCGCGCGCGCGCTCCTGCAGAGAGCTATGTGTATACGTGCGCGCGCACGCAGTTATGCGTGTACGCCGCGTGCGAAAGCGACCTTGTAATCGCCGCTCTCTCGGCGCTCGCTTGGCGCCTCCAAGCGATGACTTTTGTCCTTTTGCGATTTTCGATTTACGGCCGGCTCATGATTTAAGCGCGGATTGAGAGTCGCTGCGCGCTTTTTTTCGTTCTGGCTATGAGGAATTTTCTAGGTGCTAACGTAACGAGAAACTACCGAGAGCGAGATTTATTATCTCCGGGGGAAATTAATGCTCTCGGGGCTTTAATTCCACGGCGCGCGCGGAAAACTACGGGCTCTCGATCCGGGTTGAAACCCGAGAAAACGGCGCGCTTAAGTAGAATGAGTCCGGCCTCGGCGAGGCGTAAATTCACCTCTCGCTTTCCGCGCCTTCAAATTCCACGGCACCTCGCGCAGCCTAAACTACCTAGTAGCCCGCTGAATCCCAGCGCATTACGCTCATATATATCCAGGAGCGATCGCACAGCTCGGCCGAAAAAGCGCGCTGTTCGCGGAAATTCTCGGCGCTATCAGATGCCGCTGTGGCGTCGCGAAAATCGCCAATTAGCCGCGGGCGCGATCCGGAATAGGAAAGCGAGAAAACCGGTTGCTCCTACCCCGCTGGAAGAAGTCAGCGAAGCGCGAGCGCGCAGAAAAGCAAGCGCTGACAGCGCGCCGTCGTAACACCTTCGTTATAAAACCGCGCGTGTAAGTTTGCCGGGAGAGAGAGAGGCAGAGCGAGTTTTCCACGGGGAATTAATGAGAGTGCCGCGGCTGAGCGTCTTTTATGATTGTAATGTAGCTACGCGACTTTGTATGCGTTGGGAGCAGGGAAATAGGGCTGGAATTGATGCTGCCCTGCTGCGGTGTAAATTTGTTTAATTTATCGAGCTGGAAGTGGCTGCACTGCGCTAAATTTTATTGAGGCTTGGGCTTGTGTTTTTATTCTGGATTAAGGATAGTGTTACTTGAAATTTTACGGTATAAAGTAATTTTAGCCAAAAATATTTAGTAACAAATTCAGCTTCAACCCCCGCACCCATTTACAGTCGCTTAAACCTCCACTCCCAAAATATATTTAAACAAACTCTCCTCTGATTGAACAAATCGCGACGATTCCAGGCCTGTATCAGAGCCATCGAAGCTGATGAATCGCAGCTGGCGCGTCTAATGGCGAAACTCATCACGGCCCTATATCCCGGACGTGTCCGCGCTTGCGCCTAAACCATCAATTCCGAATTTGCCAGAGGCGATGATCGATGAGCGGAGAAACGCTCTGCCAATGGCCCCCGCACGTCGAACTTGCCCGGCTTTGGCTATAGTGCCAAGTTGCGCGTTATTTCAGTGAATCACGCCGGAGTTATTTAATTCGGGATTAAATAATGTTGCGCAACTGTAGGGGAGTTCTTTTGATTAGTCGCTCGCGTTTGATTAATTGGTCTTTTCTTGCTTTGTAAATAAAGATTTTATTCAAAGTTTTATCTCGGTAGGTTTTGCTTCATTAATTAATTATATAAAATAGATTTTGAAATCGTGGATGAAGGCTGTTCAAGTTAATCTGGCGTATAGATTTGAATTCTAATGTATTATATACAGGTTTTACCAAAAAGCTATCCGAGTTATTTATACGCGAGCCGTTGGAAAACTAACAGTTTATGAATAATAAACTGGAATAAATATAAACTTAAAAAGCTGCCTGCTATCGATTTATGCGATCCGCGTAAAATATTCAAATATATATCAACGAGCAATTGCCAATCCAGAATAACCAAAAAAAGCTACACGCTTAAAAAATTAACAGTATCAAATTCCAAATAAACAATCGCACGAAAACTAGTCGGAGCACAAAAGCGCGCGCGTGAAATAAAGCGAGAGAGAGCGAGAAAGCGCGACGCAATAGGGATTAATCTTCGGGATCGCAGGAATCGCTGGAATCTCGTTTGCGGAGGCCTATAGAAGGCGAGAACTCGCGCTCGCGCGCTTTCTCGATCGGCCGTTTTAACATACCTCCGCTCCGAATTACAATGCGCCTTCTTTTCGAAAGCTGCAGCCGTATAATTCTGTTATCTCTGGAAGCTCCTTTCTTTGCTCGCAAATTTTTTGCGAGTGTGTGTTTTTGGTGGATTTTTGCTGCGGGGATTTTTAGATTTGTAATAGCTCTGAGTTGGTTCGTCGTGTCGTTGCTAATTTGGGGCGTTGTTTATTCCTTAATTGATGAACAAGCTGTGTAGTTGATATGATTGACGCGGGTCATTCGGACTTGAATTACGAAGGAGGAGATATAATTTAAGGTTATTTCGAATCTTGTTCACTAAAAAGATTTAACAGGGACGAGATGATTTATCGATACTACTTGTTTGTGTTTTTCAGACAAATTACCGCAAGTACGGACAATGCGCTATTAACCGCTCGAATATCAGCGTATTACTAGAATTACACGACTGATTTATCAGCTTAAAGTAATAAAAATCGATTGCTTTCCAAGTTTCTACAAACCGGCTATCAATCTCTCCCCATAAATCCAAGTCCCTCTTCGTATAAAAAAGAGCCGTGCATAAAACGCAAAATTTGAATACAATGCATCGCTCGAGCGAAGAATAATCGGCTGGCCTTAAACGTTTTCGCAGGTGCGATACGACGCGCGCTAATTGGTATGAAACCGCGGAATCCATCCTCGATTGCGATCCCCAAGCATTGCGTCAATACGCGCGTGTACTGCTTTATCTCGGCTCGTTACGCGGCTACGGCAAATTTGCCGCGCAGCTGCGATTAGGATGCGCAAGCTGGCTCTTATAAATTAACCGATTCGCAGGACGCGGCGTCGACTTGCGAAAGATGCTCGTCTGGGAGATTTTTTTTTGGGTGTAGGTTGTTGATTGTAGCTTTTTATTAAAGGCAAAGGTAGTTTTGACAGTGAGGGTAACCCATTTTTTCGTTAAACGGCTCTTTCAGAAATAATCGACTCGATAAAGCTGAGGAGATAAATGTGTAAAGGGCATCGGGTATCTACTTGCCAAGTAAATTATAAAACGAGTACGGCTCATTCGTCGTTATTGACTTTTTTTAATTGGCGTTATTTATAAAAAGTAGCGCGGGAAATTCTCTGACCTAAAAGCTTCGTCGTTTGTAATTTCGCGCTGTTGCGAGCAAAAATTCGAGTTTAAGGATTATTGGATTAGATTAATTGACTGACGTGCGGTCAATCCCGCGAAGTAAAATTGTATTTAAATTTGATCAAGCTAAGTGCGATTAAGATTTTATAGCGTTAATAAAACGGCACGAAAACAAGCGAGCAAAAAACTGATACGATCAAACTCAATTTTTTATTTTTACTTCAACAAAATAGTGAATGTAAACGTAATCCAGATCGCTACTCTACTTCGCTTATCAATTCTGCCCTCGATTCTTTCTCACCTTTCCCTCATTTCAGCAACGAACGATTCATCCATCAATGCATCCCTCTTTTTATTTCTCGCTCGCAGCTCTTGCGATACACAAGCGACAACGCATCGATTTATCGTGGAGGTCCCAGCTGTGGCCTGTACCGTTAAAGCACCGCGAGCCCGCGTTTAATTAGATCTCGCGCCGGATTCGCTTGTATTAAACGCGAAGCTCGATTTGGTTACCTGCGCAGTAGCTATCGCGTTTTCCTTTTGAATTCGTGCGCAGAGAGCCGCGAGGTGGCTTGTTTATAGCGAGTGATTTAGATGTTTAGAGGCTGGATGAGGAATTATTGGGTAGGGATTGTTTGGTAAGGATAAGTTTTGTAATTTTTGAGTTAATTTTTTTGCATGTTTTGATGATAATTTATTTTTATTGATGGAGTAAATATTGAATTGGTTAGAATTTCCGAGAAGTGAAACCAGGTAACGCTATTGAAGTTTAGAAAACGAAAAGGAATTTGATTTATCGCAACCGATGAATGCCTATAAACGCGTAAAGTTTATGCAACGATAAATGCAAATGTTCTCACTATCGCTAATTTTGCAGCTTCAAACCAAATTTCAAAAGTTTATAAAACACTCCTTACACCGCCATATCACCGTCCGCCATCTACCAGCAAACTTCCAGCTTCAACGCTGTAAACTCTCCACTAGCTGAAGTTTTACGATTCCCCCGATTACCACCTGGAACCTTACATAACCTCAAAAATCCCAATTACTCTATCGTCCCCGCATCTCCTTAAAGTCCCCTAGCCGCTCAGTCATCGCTTAAATCCTCTCCTCGCATAAACAATCCTCGGCGCAATAACTCAGATGGAAATCAAGGCCCCGGCTACGCACGCGAGACTCGCGCGTTCTGCCAATGCGCGAATATATCGAAGTGGATATTTATGTGTACACGCGCGGGTCACGCGCGCCGCGGGGCGAATTATGCCGTCAGGCGCCCCCCGCGGAGGCCGCGGGACGTTTTGTCGCGGATATTCATAAATAAGGGGGACACCGCGAAACTTGGGAGGGGGAGGCTACGGGGTTTTGATTTAATGAGATAAACGGCCCCGAGGAGCCCGATATGGGGCCTGGCCGGCCGATAACGAGCGCCGTGCGGAGAGAGATGAGCGAGAGATATTGAGCGGTAAGCGGGAATTTATATGTATTGGAAGGCGAAGGGCTGAACGGTTTGAAACGCGTTAGGATGCTGTTGTAAAATTGGAAAGTAATGTCGAGTAACGTATTTGATGAAATCTTGCCGCTATGGATTTACGCTTAGTTGAGGACACATCGATAAATCTTCTGAAAGGAAAGTGAAATTGTTTTTAAAGCAAACAAGATCGTTCGTAAACAAAATTTACGAGCTGCTAGCCGAATTCGAATCATAATATTTAATATTCAATATTTATCGACACTTTTCAACGCCACGGGATTATCCGGGTGTCATTATTAATTCCAGCGGTCATTAATAAACACACTCCTTTCACAAAGGCAAAGGCATAAACCGCACCTCGGACAATGACAAAGAATAGAAACACGCGTCGCATGTATATATCCTCTTGGGTGAGCGGTTAGCTGTTATGGCTTTATTAAAATTCAATCGTCCGCGGAGCGCAATAATCCGGGGAGCATAAAGGAGGTTAAAAACTCGTTAATGAGTCACTTATAAGTTCCTAAAACATAAAATTTATGTGGAGGTCCGGAGTCCGAAAAAAGAAGCCATCGTATCCCCAAACAGTCGCGCTGCATCCTTCTTAATAAAAAGATCCATAAAGCCCAACGTTGTAAAGTGCTAAAAAGAGGAACGCGCACAAAGGGGCTCTCTGCTCGAGAGCCACCGCTCGAGGAAGGAGAAAAAAAAGTCAACGGCAGCGGCGGAGGCTCGTTGATAAAATTTATTAAGAAGACGGGAGAGCGAATCCTCAGGGCCGGCATTACACGCGTCGAATTTAGAGGGCCCCGAGAGCGGCGCAAAACGACCTCCCCAATAGCAATTAAATATCCGTGCGGCTAATTGGCAATTACCGTGGTCCTTTTCCAAGCCACCAGGTAGCTGCCGCTTCTCTATCCTAGCCGGGAAGAGAGCGCATTATGAGCTTGAGGGAGAGAGAGAGGAGAAAGAAGGAGAGAACGGATGTGTGCGCGCGCGCTCGGACACGCTGACTTTTTTCTGGGAGAGAGGAGCAAGGTGACGACAGTGAAAACTAGTTTATTTGGGACTCGGCTATAAATTAGGATCAGATCGCCACCAGATAAGGATGTCCCACTAACACCCGGCCACCTAAAAGACGTCCTCCTCCTTTTTCTCTCGCTCGTTTCTTCCTCTCTCTCTCGCCGAGTGGACCGAGAGCCCAGGCTTTTTTATTCTTCGACTCGTCGTCCCTTCCTCAGCCTTCTTCCCAGACAAGTCTGACAAAAAAACGTACGGAGCGAGAAATTTTCGAATTTCAAGCTCGAGTACCGCGGCTCCGATTGTGAACTTTCGTGCCAAGTTTGCCTTACGGCCTTTCGCCCGCTCGAGTTACAGAAAGTGACTAATTGCGTTGTAATACCGAGGGGGAGTCGAGATTTCTCAGGAGCTTCGCTGTGTGCACAGGCTCTTTGTATAGCCGATGGGGACGTCTTGGGATATTGCTGCCAAGTCAACCGACTGGCTACGTTAATAAGGATGACTTGAGTCTTTTCAAGATTTACCTATCTCTTGATTAGCTTTTTCAAAATGTTTGCGTTAGCTCGGCACAGCCGAATTTAAAGTTGTAATCTTTTTACATTGTATTTTAATTGAGATAAAGCTGCGTTTAATCGACACTTACGGTCAAGGTCCATTAAATGGGTTACCCATTGTCTCTCGAACTCATTGTCTTGATTATTACTTACGTTACTAAATCAGTATTTTTACTTGTAATCATTACATACCTAGTCAATCTTAGAAAATAGTTTTTAATCTCCTTAGATAAGTTTGCTGGAGCGTAGAATTTCAATTACCGGAATGGTACCTTTTCGTTTTCGCAGCTCGGATACGTCGCTCAAGATTTATTTACTCGTCGAGCGAGGCATAAATTTAAATCAGCGAGCCTCGAATAATAGTTTTCCCCGCGCGTACGCCAAGGCGCCGGGAGTAAATAAAAAATTTTTTTCACAAACCCGTTTAATGCCATCGTCGCGCGCGTTTTAAGGATCAAGGAATTTATAGGACAATAAAAGCCGTCCCCGGAATTGCCGTTATATCCCCCTCCGAGTCACTAAAAAGCGATCGGTCGCGCGCTTATTTTTTTCCATCGTTCGTTTAATTTTAAGCAGCCCGCGTCGTGAGAATAGAGGTGACTCGGTCGATCAGAGGAGCCGAGGTGTGTCGCTGAATGAGCTCTCTCGCTGGTACAGCCGAAGCGACGAGAAAATTACCGGCGCACGCTACGATTCCATTCACCGATTGAAATCTCCGTCCATTTGTTACTGTCAAGGAGGTGGCGATAGGCTTCGCGCACTGCCGCTGCCCACACGCTAGCCGCGCGCGCGCGCGAGCTCGTGACGGGGAACGACTATTATTTTCGAGGGACGAGCTCTCGAAGGTCTCGACTAACGACCAATCAAGCACGCCGGGATATTAATTCCTTATCGATTGTCCCGGAGGTGTCCGTGTCTTGAGGGATTTGAGAAAGAGAGACAGAGAGGTGCTCTTGTGTTGACCGATCGCGATCCAGGATAAGAGTGATCTCTCGCTGCTCTCGCTGTACCGTTGCTCGAGAGCGAGTCGACCTGTTATGACTTGCTCTTTGTTGTTTGCTTTGGGAATGGTAACGAGACAAAAGGAGATTTGGTGCTGAGTTGTTGTACGGCGAGGAGAGAAATATTCAACTGGTTAAAGGCAAAAGAACTAACCTTGAAAACAGTGCTGAGACTCCGAGAGCACTGGCGTCTTAAACCGGCGACACGAACCCACTGCCCATAGTCTGAGACCTGGAATCAAAACAAAAGAATGTCTGGCTTAGTTAGGAGATCAATTGAGATTTAGTTCAAATGAAATTTTGATAATGATTGGTAATGAAATGTTGGACAAAATACAAATTGATATTTATGTTTTCTTAATTTTGAAAGATCATTGTAACATTAATTGTAAGAAGTTTTGCAAATAATAACCTATCTAAACTTTATACAAAACTTACCCCTTGTAAAATGGTTTAAAAGCTGTAGTGGCCTCCGTCGGCGGCAGGCTGGCAGTGGTTTGGTGCTGATGTAGTATCGCGTTCTGCGACGACGCCGGTGCGAACTCCTTGTGCGGCGAGTTCTGCAGCCTGGTACTATAGCTCGCACTGCCCCCGTTCGCCAGACTACCGGCGTTCGCCTGGCTCTGCATGTAAGCGCCCGCAGCGGCGTGAGCTGCCGCCGTGTAGTGACCGGGATTGACAGCTCCATTACTGGGGGTACTGCTGTTGCCACCAGGGCAGTACCCGGTCGGAGGGCCCTGGATCACGCCGTTGGGCGTCGCAACCTTCATATTGGGCGGCGTCTGCGGCGGGGTATCCGTACCAACCTCGGGAAACCCCGCCGCCGCCGATGATGAGGCGCTGCTCGATCCCGACGTAGAGTTTGGGTTGTAGTGAAGTTGGCCACCCGATGACGAGGATAGGAAGCCGCCGTAGCGCGCGCTCGTGCTTGAATATGGCGCCGTAGCCGCGGACGAGGGGCTCATGGACGCCGTAGAGGGCAGAGCGAAACCGCCTAGGCTGCCGCCAGTGGCGCTGCTATCGCTAGCAGCGCCACCTAGCCATGGCTGCTGCGAGTGATGATGCGGTTGGCCGGCCAGGTGGTGCTGCTGCTGATGATGTTGCTGTTGGTGATGCTGTTGTTGGGCATAGTGCTGCTGTTGTTGTTGCTGGTGATGGTGCATGTGGTATTGCTGATGGTGCGGATGAGATGGCGGCGGAGGCGTCTTGCACGCGGCCGTGTCCGCTAACGACCAGATCTTAGGTTTCGTCGCGGGAATGGGGACCCCCGCAGCACTGCAGTCCGATTTGATGACCTCATCTTTCAGGTGATCCTCTGGCCCATAGCCTTGGTGGTGATGATGGTGATGCATCGTGTGATGATAGGGGTGATGCTCGACCCGCCGAGGGTCCTCCTCAAGATCCAGGTCGTCCTCGTCGTCGAGGTCCTTGTCATGCTGTAAATGCTCAGCCTTTACATGTCGCATTGGTTCTGTAATCAGGTGAAAAGAAAAAGCTAACTTTATTACGCTGAATTGTAAAATTTATTAGTTGGTTCTTATTATTAGATGAAACCTTTAGCAAATTCTTCATTAATTCAACACTTTTGCTTTCAAAAAAATAAGACATTTGATTTTGAAAAACTATAATTTTTTGAAGTACTTTTTAATTTCAAGTTTTATTAGTCCATATCCATTTTCTCTTAACTACTTTATATCTTTTTTACGATCCCCATAGCTATTTGAGCTTGTTAGCTGATACAGTTACTTTCCAGCAAAGCCATTCCCAAGTTTTCCATCAACTTTCCCGTCTGTTTTTCCCGTCGACCAAAAACGCAAACACGGCAAACAAGAAGCAAGTCCAGCAGACAATACAGTCTGGCAGAACTCAGTGGCTCGCGAAACGTCCACTTAGTTAACAGAGAAAGAACATTAAGGCATCTCTCTGTGGGTCTCTCGGTCTCATTTCTTAATTGGCAGGAAAGCTGGGCGCGTGGGCGCGCGCGCGCGAGAGTGGAATATTGGCGTTAATGGCTCGTGGTCCCAGCGGTGCGAAAGCGAGATGCGTGTCATTGTCGGCAAGGCTCAGCCCAAAACCATCAGCGCTGGGGGATGCCAGAGCTCTCTTCGAGGGGTTCGCTCTCTTCCTGAAATAGTTACGCAGCTATGGGTGAACACCCTGCGCCCTTGGATCTAATCCGGGGCGCTCTCGAGAGAAGCGAGGGACGATGCGAAAAAAGGGAGTGAGAGAGAGAGAGAGAGCCCTGGCACTTTGGGGTGCAAGAGATTTTAGCAGCTTCCCTCGAGTGGTATATCCTATATATATAGACGAGCTTCTCCCTCTCTCTCTCTTTTCTTACTTAGGCTGTATATATAGTCTCTCTTGGGGCAAGAGAGAGCGAGGATAGCCGTCTGGCAGCCCAGTTCAGGGGCGAGAATTTCATTAAGAGGTTCGAATGAGCCGGCGAGGGTTCGGCTTGATGGCTCGTCAAGCGATAATTCCCAACGCTGGAGAGAAAGAGAAAGGGAGCGCGCGGCCCAGAGAAAAGACGGGCTGCTCGGATAAAGACAGCGACTGCGAAGCGAGCAGCTAGGCGCAGGGGGTTGGAGGCGCGTAACTGCGCGCGACCCTCTTATAAAGAGAAGCTTATAGGCCAACTAAATAGATACTGCCGAAGAGTCCACAAGTGGCTCTTTAACTTTTGACCCGTCGGCCCCCAGGAGTTCTATATCGGCCGTTAATCGAATCATCCCGGCCAGACGTTCCTTCCGATAGAGCGTGAAGACCGTTTACGCGTAACCCGCACACTGTTGGCTGAATAAAGCAGAGATGGGCAAGATCGTCAATATACGCCTCCGCAGATGGTTGGGTCGGTTGGCCTGAATTATTTGTTAACCAAATGTGGGTTCTGCAATTTATTGTGTTATTTGGGTAATTAATTAAAGTATTTTTCATCGCATTGAATTTACTCATATTGATGACAACAAGATACCTGTTTTGAAAAAAGTTATTTACTCTCTGCAGATTTCTGTAATACGATCTGATTTGACTTTTTTATATTAAATACATTAAGGCTAACCCTTGTATTCATACTAGTATTGATATTTGATTGAATTATACGGAATTATTTGATACGTATTAGGACAAGTATCTTTTTAGCAACCCACGATAGACTAATTATCAAACTGAGTGGTTAAAATTATTTTCAAATATTTAGTATCATTCAAAAACTTAAATTCCTTCAATTTTTGTTGATACACTGTCAATACCAGCCCATCCATTTCCACACATCCAAGCCAGTCAGCTAACCACCATCATCAGCACTTTGATCAACATCCAAATGCGCATACACACATTCGAGGCAGGAAGACTGGATCGAAGCTCGTGTCAGCCGGACGACACTCGTCTACCGCTGCGAGAGTGGCTCGAGCTCGTTACACATGTGTCGTCTTTTGCGAGAAGCCAGGTGGAAACCAGAGAGAGAGCGATATTGGCCAATACTCGCGTCGGAGTGATGCTAGCCACGGGAGGGCTCCGCACCATTCGTCTCGCCGTAGGCGCCAGATACATCAGCGCGCATACGATGCGTGTGTGCACTCACAGCTCTGATTCTCTGTTCGCGAGTGAGAGGAGAACGTAAGCTTCGCGCAGTACGGGGGAATTGATGCTCGCCCTGCCCGAGAGTGGCCGCACCCTCTTTCCGTTTCTGTCCGAGAGAGAAAGAGAGAAAGCGGACCGCGGATGATCAAGGGAGAAAGAGGCTCTCTGTTCATTATTACGAGCTGGGATCAGAATGTTATAAACGAGTGTGAATAGAATATTCTTTTCGAATTCTGCTTTTGTAATTTGAAGAGTAATTACAGAAACCATTCCGGGAACAATTTTCGAGGCTGGGTTAGAATAAAGGAGTTTATGAAAGATTTAATTTGAGTTACACCTTTACAGAATTCATTGAAATACTTAAAAAGCATCGAATAGTTTCAAACTACTTTCTACCCTAACGGAAAACCAAAAGTCCAACCAATTCCCCAACACCCATGGACCCGCCTAAAAATTTCACCTCCTCTAAATATTCAATCAACCGTCCCCCCGAAAAAGAAAAAAATTCCTCCGCACACACGCGCGCCACGGGGGGAACGAGCTCGGAGAGAGAGAGAGAGAGAGAGAGAGCCTGAGGCAAGCCGAGCCGAGGCCATTAATCTCCTCGCGCGTGAGCGGCAACCCGCAACCCGTCACTGTGTTTACCCACATGTGAACCATTATGTCCGCCCCCGCGAGGACTCGCACGGATATTCATTGGGAATCTCGCTCGAGAGTGGCTAGGACGCTATTGGCTGGCCTGGGATGGACGGTATTTCGGGGAAAGCGCACGGGGGTTGGAAAATTGGAAATGGTAATTTTTTCAGCCGAAAATTGGCTGGGTTGCGTTTGTTTAACTGAAATTGGGAGGTGGGAGTGTAAGTTTTAAAAGGTTGGGTAGTGGGGGCTTAAAGTATCATCAATTAAGTTTAATAAATTTAAAAATAAATCTTAGTAAATTGTTCATCTACTTCTAATGTAAGTTTTCATTGGCACATGTGCAGAAATATGTATCAATCAAATAAAAGAACTCTTATCAAATGAGTTTTATTAACATGTTATTGTTTATTCGTCGCGCTTCTCTAATCGCACCTAGCATTCCGAATCCTGTAGCGTCCGTCCGCATCATCTCCATCGCAGTCATTAATTCCAAATTGAATCCTTTCAATCACACACTCTTTCAAGAAGACCCCAGCAATGCGAGCGTGAGTAACGGGTTGACGAGTGTCCGCGGGGAGTGAAATGGTTACGCCCGACGGCGGATCGATTATTTCATTACGCGCGGCCGAGAGACGACTTCGATTCCGATTGGCTGTGTGGCAGATGGCCTTTGACGTATCACTCCGACTGGAAGTACGTGACTTCGTTAACGATGAGTTTGGTTACTATGGGTAAGGATGAATCTCCGCTTTGTTTGGTTTGCGATGGATACGGGGAGTTTATTATGGGGGGCTGAATTTGAAGGTCGAATGCACTGGTAATATTTTCTTTTTGCAGTTGATAAGCTTTGATTCGATTGTCATGTTTTGATGTTTAGCTAGAGTTATCGGGTAAGATGCATTGTGGATAAATTATAAGAGATGATATTTGTGTGCATTTCTGTTACTTTGTATCTGTGGTTTAACGATTTTATTTTAATTACGATGCATACTAGGTCAACAAAGAAATGGAACATCGACTTTCCAGAAAATTAATTTATCTACTATTACACATGTTATTTATGTACTAATTTATAACCGATTAACTTGATAATTTAATCACTGTTTACTGTTTAAGAAAATTCTCTGACAATTTACAATTGATTAAGACAAATGGCGATCGACTTTAATTACTCAGACCTAATTTTAACTTGACAAATATTTAATAAAATTTGTGTTCTTCCTTAACCACAATTCAAATGTTTCGTGATACTTCAAACCAATTAAAATCCTAGCTTCACCCGTCCCTCAAAACACCACCGCACCAAAAAATCAAGCAACAAAAAAATTCTTACCATTATCCTCGAGCCCCCGCCTGGCGTCCTCACCCACCCTGTGGTCTTGCCTGCCGTGATCCCCGGGCATCTCGTCCTTTTCCTTGTTATCCTCCGAATCCGTCAGTACCGCGTCGTCGTCATCGTCCGTCTTGTTCTTAGGTTCCCAGGTCATCTTATTCTCCTTCTTGAGACGTCGCCTCGCGTTGGCGAACCACGTGGATACCTGAGTAAGCGTCATCTTCGTGATGATCGCCAGCATGATTTTCTCGCCCTTGGTCGGGTAGGGGTTCTTCTTGTGCTCGTTCAGCCAGGCCTTCAGGGTGGCTGTTGACTCCCTCGTCGCGTTTTTGCGCCGCGCCGCCAGGTCGTAGCCCGCGCCGTATCTGCAATGAGATGGTAAATAGTTTGTTAATGGTGGCTCGTTGTCAAGATGTTATTAATAAGTAAGGGTATTTATGTACAGGACTGTTAATTTACGGTAAATTATGAAAACATGGAATTCAAGAAGAAAAAATGACGGCAATAAGTGTATACTAATTGTATGGTTGTCAGGGAATTTCATTTACAATTTTAATACTTTTTTACAAACTGACATCTTGTAGAGGAGTAGTGTCAGATAATTTTTGTACAATGTAATCAGTATCTTAAATAACTATGTAGCAGAGCAACGAAAAAGAAAATCCAGCTACTTAAGATAGAGATCGCAGAAATAATATGTAGTAGAATAATTATTTTACTTTACATCTGGAATTTTCAAGTTTCATAATTGAGGAAGTTTTCAAAAGATAAGCTACTGCTCAAGCGCCTTCATAAATAATTAATTTTTGCGGAATTACACAAGTGAAGAGCAAGAGTGCCGTAAAACTACAAATGTTTACAGAATCGAGTTAATTTACTTCGTTTCCACATTCCCACTGAAGCCCGATAAAAAATTCAGGTAAACTTTCATCCACAAAAAGCAAGGCAATCAATTAAACCTTAAAGCGCGCCAAATCAAATCCAACGCGAGTCTATCCGTTTCAATCCAGCAGCCGACGCGCGCTACAAGATCCGCGAATAAATCAACCGCCGTGAAACAATATTTTCGCTCCATCGCATCGAAGGGTCGCTCCGCGTGTGTATTATGTCAATCCTGGGGATAAAAATATTGACGCAGCGCCCGAAGTATTGGGTCAGGCGGAGGCGAGCGCGCGACCACCTATACAGCCAAAATCAATCCATCTTCGTCGATCAATCAATGTTTTATCGCCTTTCTCTCGTTTTCTCTCTTTGGGCGGACGGCCATTTTCTTCCTATATTTTTTTGCGTCCTCACCCTGTTTTAGCGGGTACGCACAGGAAAAAGGGCAATATTCTCCCCTATAGGATTTCAGAGCGTATATGCGCACTGTCTAGGCTCTTAAGAGTCAAGCTTTTTGGGGGGTGTTCGTCCTCGATTTTGTGTCTTTTTTATAAGGGGATGTATGTGTGCGTTTTTCGGTTGTTTCGCGTTTATTTTCGTTCAGTATGTATGGGGAGTCAGTCGTGATTCTTTATGGTTATTGGAGGGAATGCACGCAGCGGTCATGGTTAATGTGGCATGCCTGATGTTAATTGTAGGGGTTGATATCAAATAAGCAAAAGCAAAGCTTTGTTTGAAATTTTATTAGGCTTTTTTTCGATCCATAAATATAATTAATTTGTCCACTTAGATTATTTACAATTTTAAAGTTTATACTGAACTGAATGTTAATAACCAAATGAATGAATCAGGTTAATAATTGGCCTATAAACCATAATTCTTATTCAAATTCTGGTTATCGATTTCTTAGATAATAATTCATAAAAATCTAAAACGTATTAGTCGATAAAACTAGATTCATACTGGTTCAACAAGCTATTCCACTATTACTATTTCACAACCTTTAATTGCCTTTTCAAAATCAGCAAGCTCCAAAAACAAATCACCCTTTCATCAAAATCACCAACACGAGAAGACAAATAATCGCAGAACCTAATTCGATCAACCTCTCCACGAAACTCGCCTATTCGCACAACACTCCAACCAACATTCAAAACGAGGCCATTCCCAATCGAACCCTTGCTCGTATCTCATCCCGACCCCCTAAGCACTCTCTCTTTTCCAAAACCGTCGCTCCAGCCATCTCCCTCTTTGTTTATATCCCTCGGCCGACGGATGGCTCTGCAAGCTTCGCGCGCGCTCGCAAAAAGGCATCGAAAGAGGTCGAGGGCGCTCACTTTGCCCGCGCGAATAAATTCCCCCATCGCGCCCCCGCACTCCGAACCGTAATGGCGATTCGATCGATTCTGCGAGCGCGCGCTGCTCGCCTTTTTTACCACTCGCGGCTGCAGAGCGAAAAATACGGAACGATCCGCAGCGAGGGATGGATTTTTTTTCCAGGGAGGATGGGCGGAGCGCGGGATTTTCGTTGGTAAGCCGTTTCGCTTTCGCTTTTTAGGCTGATGCGCGCGCGAGGGAGCGTGGATGGTTTGAGTGGATTTTCGAGGGGTGAATAGTTTCTGGGTTTCAGGAGAGATTGAGATTTGTGAGGCAATCTGGATCGACTTGATTTCCGTATTACCGAGTAAATATGAGTATTAGGTATTACGGAGTAGATAAATGTCAAAATATTTGTTGGATGATCGTCATAAGAAATTACCAGTATATTAAGTTATACTCTACTTTAAGTAGAAAATGTACGACTTTAATCGTCCGTGGTGAAATCGAAGCCAATAAAGCCGCTTCCAGCAGGCGCTTTTACCCTACGTCACCCTTCAGCGCTTCCCGAAAAAAGAAGCAAAACAGAGTCTATATTGATATTGAAAGCAACTCTTCCCCCCCTCGTGTTTGCACTCGCTAAAAGTGACTGCTCGTCTGTCGCGCGCGAGCGTTCATCTCGTTTTCTCAATTAGCGGCTCTTGCGTTCGGCAAACAAACGCGGTCCGCCGCTTTTGTCTTCGGTATAAGGGAAAAAGAAGAAAACAGACGTATTTGCGGGAGAGAGAAAGAGAGAGAGAGAGTCGGCGGGAAATAGAGAAAGGAAGAGGAGAGAGAGAGAGAGAGAACGAGTCAATAGGCCTCTCGAGAGATTCGAAGGGAGCCGCCGTACTACAAATACTGTAAATCGAACAAATGGCAAGCTCTCGAGCTCTCTTCTCTATTTCTCGTCTCTCTTTGGCTTTCTGCACACTGATGATTGCGCAACTAAGCCCTTGTGTGCCGCGCGATTCTCGCTTTTTCGCTTTTTCTGCGCAACAGTGCCAGGCAAGCTTTGCGATATTGTTTTCGGAATTGAGTTACTTAATGGCGTGAATCAATGGCAATTACGACAACTGGTAATCTTTTGTTGTTATTATAATGGAAAAGATTTATAGATCTGTGTTATTTTTTAGAGGAAATATAATTTTATTTTGGAAAAAAAAATAAATTTTTTTCCTTTGATATTTGACAGATATGGTTCAAAATAATAAAAGCAATCATTGAAAATTGATTAGATCAGTATAATTTTATTTGATTTGATAAAAATTAATTATTCTAAACTTCCAAATTCTTTGAACTCGCTACAAATTACCACTCTACCGTAAACAAATACATAATTTACAATGAATTTCTCAAAGCAAAGAAGCATATCCAACCACAAAAAAAATTAATCAACAGCCTCTCGTCATCAAACTCCCACCGCAGCGGCATTTCCGCTGAAAGCTCGCGTGAAATAAGTGCTCCGATCGATCTCACTTTTTCCAGCGCTCTCTCCTCACTTTCCGCAATTTTATCACCCTCCTCTCTCTCGCCACCTCCCTCCGATGACCGAAGAAGTATAGCCGTCGCGATTGCCTGGGAAATCGACGGCGGAAAAAAAAGGAGGCTCGCAAAGTAACGGGAACCGCGCGCTTTTCACCCTCTATTAAACTCCCCTCAGACAAGGGAAAGGCGGTATACTTTCGCGGATTTCTTTCAGCCGCGATTTCTCTCTTTATTTCGCTGACACCGTCGCGCCGGCCGAATCGATATGGCGTCCATTGTCTCTTGGGCTGGGGGTGGGGGGAGGCGAATTTATTTGTTCGTAAAGCCGCCGGGCTGGTTTAATGAATTCGACGATTACGAGTCGCCTTGCGCTAATTGCCGAGGATGATTAAGTTGGCGACGAGGGTGGAGGGTTCAGCCGTCGGTTGATGCTTGTCGTTTGGACCCTATGCTGCGGTAATCGTATTATGCTGAGAAATGTTTTTGTGGATGTGTTTGTACTTTAGTCGTTACATTGTATCATAAATAAAGGGAGTAGCTTTTTTGCTCAATGCATTGAAAGGAAGTTATACTTTGAGCTTTAAAAGGTTTTAATCATTCAAAGGGTAAAGATGCTACGAACTTATTGAAAAGAAAAGGGAAACTAAAAAAGCAAGTTAATGGTAAAAAAGCTATCCAAGTCAGATTATGATAAAAGCTACCGCACAAACCGGCAACTCTCGCGGCGAATCATCACAAAGGCTGTTTATATGAATGTTGGCGGCAGAGGCGGCGTCAACCTTGAAAGGTTAGCCAATATTAGCAGAAGACGCGTGATTGTGTGGTACTTGCGTCGTTTAAACGCGACCGGAAATGCAAAAGTAATTATTTTCTACCTCTAATAATGAAGTACATTCATTTTGAATTTTTAATGTAACAAGAGTTTAAAAATGTTTCGATAATAAATATATGCTTGGTAATTGGTCAATACTTATTATTAGAGCATTGAATGAATTATATTTTTAACTAATTAGCCTCTGCGAAGTTAATTGATGCGTTATTCAAGTTAATGATAGATGATTTATCTTATATAATTACGCACTGCTTTTGTGAGCGCTTCTATAGTAGTTGCTGGGACTACATTGTTTCATAGATTATTATAAGGTAATTATTTGATAAATCTTTAAACTTTCAATAATGCTTGTTTCTGCAATAATATTTTGTGTAAGTCGGTAGCTAATTAATTTCCTCTATGTGTTTCATTATTTATGATGGATAAAATTTTTTAATAATTTCATTTAACACCAATAAACTATATTATATATTATTATAATAAGTCACCGAAATTTGACCTTTAGCGTTAATTAAAGCATGCGAAAACTTTACCGTTTTTCCATTTCCGCCTTCCACGCCGTAACGAACGAAAGCAGAAATTTTTCCCAACCCAAACTCATCCATCTCTAGCTTTCTACAATCGTATACGCTCGCTCTCTGATTAACTATTTCTGTCTCTCGACATCCTCGTCTCCCTCTCTCCGGCATCTGCATACCATTGCAGAGCGCCCAGCCGGTCGACAATTTCTCCTCTTCTCTCTCTCTCTCTCTCTGCCTCGCCCGTCGCTTCGTCGACCTCCGAACGTTCATTTTCGCCAGAGAGAGAAAGAGAGAGAGGAGAGAGAGAGACAAGAGTCCCATCGAGGCCTGCATTAATTTGGCGACGTCGCGCGCGCGCTTGCCATATTGCGCGCGATCCTAGACCACTAGGAGAGAAGCCACTCTCGTTTTACCGTGTAATGACTTTTTTTTTCGGGAGGGTACATGGAGGATTGCGCTTTTAGAGCAGGAGATGCGCTTTTTTGCGCGTCACGAGGGGCTTTTATTGAAAAATACTGGTTGCGTGAGAGGAGATATAGAGGCGAGGGAGGTAAAATAGAATGTTGCGTCGAAATGCAAAAGTTTGGGATTTGAGCGCATGAACGCTTGTAGATTTAGAGGTAGATTAAATGCAAAGTCATAATGTACCGTTGTGTAGAATGAATATTAGTATTGCTTGCTATTATTATTTTGAAATATTAAGTAGTAACATCCTTTAAAGTTGCCAGTAGTAATAAATTTTTAAAAAATTGTAAGAATATATAAAATATCAGCCATTTGAAAGCTGATTAATAATCCTTAAAAATAAACGAAAGGCTTAATGGAAGCTATAGAATTTAACGTCCTACGGGAAACATCTATACTATCAACAAGTCCTTGGAAAAACTCGCGAGCAAAAAGCTACACGACAATTTAATTTGTAAGTTTAACAATAATGCGATCTCGATATCCTCGCAAGAAGCCACTCAGCGACTGAACGGCGATCCCCTTGAAACAGTCATCCAAGCCATTGGAGGAGCGCGCGCTCGTACAAACGACCACCAATGATCCGCTTCTTTACTTCTCAATTTATTAAAAAATACAGCGAGCGAGGAAAAATTAAACGCTCCCTCAAAGACGAAATTCCGCCTGGACTTTTTCGGCCCCGGTGATCCTCTCTTTCTCTCCGCTTCTCTCGTCTAATAAGCCCCGCATAAAGCATCCTTGATCCCACCAATTACATACGCCAAGCACACTAAACGCTCCGCGGAGGTCCGCTTGCGCGCGCATTCGCCTCGTCATATGCGCGCCGGAACAGAAAAAAGGAGGAAACCGGTTCCCTGACTCTCTTTCCGACTCTATTACGCCAAGCGGAGCAAGCGGGATAATGTAAGAGAAAAAATCAAAGCCAAAGGCGGCACCCTTTGCTCGTGTACGAGTTGGGCGGGCGTATATAGCCGAAATCGTATGGGAGAAATCAATTTGTGCTTTCCTGATTTTCATGTGTGATATTGAATTAGTCGAGTTTGTGCGGGATAGCGAGTTTGAAGGAAGATGATTGGATTCGTATGTATCTAATGTTCAGTTTATACTGTGCGATAATATTTTTTTTTTATAGTAAAAATTTACAGTATGCCAAGATTATTTAAAAAAGTTTTGTTAGATATGCAGTAATTTACAATGCATTCATTATTTACAAAACATTACTAGCAGTATTTTCATCTCAAAACATTTATATTTGATATTTTTAGCAAAGATGTACTCTTATTCATTCTTAATACCACAACTAGCTAATTGTACTATCAACAAACGCCCAGTGCATCAAAAAGTTACCTACTCCAAGCGTAGCAAAAAATTATCCTTCCCCTCCCAACCGCAGCGCTCATAATTTCACGAGCACACAACGGGTTGAAAACACGCTCGCAGCCGCAAAAAAGCCAGCTCCAACAAAGAAAAGAAACAGTCTGCAAAAACAAAGTTTTGCGCGAAACGCAAACATTTTTTCACACCCCCTTGAAATAAAGAAAAAGGAGAAAAGTTGCATTTTCCAGAGCGCTCACACGCGCGTGCGTAAAAAAAATATAAAAAGCTACCCTAACTCGAAAAAAAAAACGAAGAGAGTCATGCGTGCGAGGAAAAAGTTCGCGCAGTCCTTTTTGGGAATTCAGAGCAGCGACGGAGCGCTATATGAGAATATATATGGGGGAGCGCGCGCAAAGGGTCGGCGAGCGCGTTCTTTTCTTCGGAGGTGTCGGGTAGGGGACGTCACGCGCGGACGGCTGGCTGAGTGCTCCGCACGGCGCGAAATAGAGAAATGAACGAGATTTTTTTTATTGATGTTTTTGGGATCGGTTTGGGATGGGCGTGATTCTTTTGACGTTTTTATAAGAGCGGAGATTATTTAATCTCAACAGTGTAGTATATCACCATTAATGGAAAAAACAACATTGAAACGATATTAAAGTAATATTAAAGTAATATTAAAGTAATATTAAAACAATATTTAAACAATATTAAAGTAATATTGAAATAATATTAGAGTAATATTAAAACAATATTGAAGTAATATTAAAACAATATTGAAGTAATATTAAAACAATGATTAAATAATATTAAAACAATATTAAGATAATATTGATGCAATATTGAAACAATATCAAACCAAATACTATTACCAATACCATTTAATTGTGACAAAAATATTTTTTATAAGATTGTTGTTTACTCAACTTCACTCAATTTTTTTGCTTTTTATAAAATTTTGAAAATTTCACTCTGTGTTAGTGCAGCCCTTCAGCAACACTCAACAAAATATAAATATATCACTTTCGCCGGGTCTATCATTTCGTCCCTTCCACCCTCTATATTAAAAATGAAACAAAGAGGGAAAAAGAAATATCGAGAAGACGTGTTGCATTCGGAAAAGCAAAAAGGGCGAGAGGTTCTCGAGAGGGGAGAGAGCCGAAGACGCGTGCGAGCGCGGAGAGAAGTGAGTGATGGCGACTTTATTGGGCAGCCGAGAGTGTCAGGGCTAGAGTAGGGGAGAAAAGAGGAATATACACTGCCGAGATTCATAACGCGCGCGGTTTTAGGGTGCCGACGACGGCTGCGGCCGATCAAATAGTACGTAAATAATTTTGATGTGGGATCGCGGTTAAAAGCATTGATGATACGGGCAGTGATTTTAATCTACCGCGTAGAGGGGTAGCGTGAAATTTATGTTAAAAGCTAATAATTATAAAAAGCTGAGTAAGAACAGCGCGTTGCGTAAAAGGTATTAGACTTCCGGAAAAAACAGTTGTAAATTCCATGACGAAGGTAGAAAAGCCGGAAGTTGACGAAGAAAATGCCGGATAAGCGTTAAAAAAAACAGGGTCACGCGACGAAAGCGTCACGTTCCTCGCGAGCATTTCGAAGTCTTCTTTTAACTTCAAGCTTAGGCGAAGTCACTCCCAGCAGAAGTGGCTCGCTGTTTCACATCTAAAGCTCAGGCTCATTCCGGCTAGTAAACAGCGCTCCAGTCGCTCAATTTTCCATTTCTCTTACTTACATCCGTCCGGCTGGTGCATGAATATTTTCGCGACGAGCGTGCGCTCTGGTAAGCCGTTTCGATCCGGTGTATTACGTCTTTTTAACTTTGGATTTGAGAGAGCAGCTCGAGGAGGCTCTTTATGATGTAAAGCAGTAGCGCCGCGAGGCGTGGGAAGGGGCGAAGAATCGATAGCGGAGCGAGCGATTGTGTGCGGCTCACGATTGGCGCGCGGGCTGAACGGAAGGCGGCGAGTGTGGGAGACGCTTGAGTATTGTGTCATAAAACTGGAGAATGGTAGATGTTGAAAACTGCTGGAGGTTCTCTTTAGTTTATATGTATAGATGTATCAACGAAATTTACACTCGAAGATATTTTGTAGTCTATATGCAGTAGTAACAGTCATGATGAAGTAGTGAAACAAATATTTATTTTCTTTCAGTATTCTTAAAATTCGTTATGTTTCTAAAATTTAAAATCTTATTCAATTTTATATCATCGAATAGATATTTTAATATCAGAAAAAAATTCAAAGTTCTTGAAAAGCAAAACATGAATATACTTGTATTATTAGCCAAAGTAGAAAATGGTCCAGTATAGTAAGACATGCGAAAAAAATTCTTGTTGTAGAAAGTCAATAGAAAGGCGAAAAACGACAAAAGAATAAAGTTTAAAAAAATAAAAACTAAAATTCCTTAAAATTTCTTTTAATTGTTACATACACAGATAGTGTAACCAATATCAGTTTTCATTCTTTCCTTTTAACCCGACCACACTCACGTACAGCCAAACTAAATTTCCATTCGCAAACCGATCAACCCGCTCGAAAAGCAGGCTCAGGGACAAAGAGCAGTCCGACGAGAGGTCGCCACCTCGAGGGTCGAAGTTCGCCCCATTCCCAAAGTCCCATCCCTCGAGCTCCTCGTATTATTAAGCGAGTAAATTAATAGCGAAGGGGAGCCTAGCCCGAGAGAGTATATATCCAGCGATAAACAATGCGCTGGCTTGAGCCACCCTGGCGGATATGCACTTGCGCGGGATGCGAGCGCAGAGAGCCGTGAAGTGCCAGCGGGGGGTCGCAACGATTGCGGACGACTGCCGAGCCTCGAGATGGAGAGTGAAGCTGCAGCTTTGGGTTTGTTTCTTTTAACGTTTGTTTTTTTTTCTTTTGATGTAGCTGCTTTTTTTAAGAGTGTTGGGTAATTGTTTTGGATTTGAGAGCGAAACATTGTTCTTATTAAACGATCTGGCAACTTGTAGCATTGTTGAACGTTCTGGTATACATAAATTATCAGTGAATTTGAAATTTAAACCTTGTCAATTTAAACTGCATATTGTATAATTTTGCAACTATTATACATTCATTAAAACAATATCCAACCTTAATCATTCTCTTAACACTTTCTCAATTCTAACAAGCTACTCCAAGCTTTGCACTTAATTTTTCCTAGCCAGTTTCCATCTACAGAAAGAGGGAGTAAGAGAGTGGGAGAGTGCTCGCGTCCCCATCGTCGCTGGAGAGGCCTGGCAAGCTCGCTGCAAATAAATAAACCAAAGACGCTAAAACAAACCCGAAAGTTTCGGGCTCGAGGCCCCCCCGCATAATATACTCGACTCGGGGGCAGCTCCCTCCCGTTTCATAAATCTCCGGGAACTCGAGCGCGCGCGCGTCCCCTCCCGAAAAAGCGGCGCGCCGAAAATTTGCGCGCAGGCGTACGCACACGCAGGCACCTGTGGGAGCAGCGCAGCCGAGTAGGCGTGCGAGAGAGCGAGGAAGCCAATCAATAAAGCCGGCTTCGACGGCTGGAGCGTAGAGTAGAGAGAGGCAGAGAGTGAGAGAGACAGAGGTATCTAATACCCGCGCGCGCGCTAGCTCGTTGCCTACGCTACGACTACTAAATTTCGCCCGACCGACTGCCTAGAGACTAGGAGCCTCCATATTATGTACGCCCACTCGAGAGAGAGAGCTACTCTGCTACCCTGGCGCGCTCGTGTGCTCAATGTCTGTGTGTAACCTCGCGAGCGAGCTGGTTTGGCTGTCTCGGTGCGTTGAGGGCTCAAGCGCCGGGTATTTTGTCTTCCGGGGAAATTTGCGTATGCCAGCGAGAGGATTTGATTGCTGCTGGATTATGAAATTGACTTCTTAATTTGTCATCGATAGCTATTTTTTTTCTTGTAAAGTACGTAAGAATAATTGTTTGATTTTTTGGCAAGTAGAGCTTTTTGAGGATTAGTAAATTATAAAATAATAGAAAAGAACAAGTTTGAAAATTTTTAGCCAGAAACTATGTAAGGCGATACATATATTTTTTAATTAGCAGACTTATCAATTTTTTCGATTTTTGAATAAATCCAAATACAATTCACCGCTACTACATTATTACCAAAAAAACCTTTTCCTCCAAAGTTCTCACAAAACAGCATCCTTTTATCGACAGTCTCTCAACCTCCTCTCGACCAGCCCTCCAAACCTTGTCCTCTCTTCTTTTTTTTTCAACACACGTTTCACCTTTGTCTCCCAGGATTACATACACGCTCTCTGGCGTGCCTGTGCAACCACAGCCATTTTGTGCGCACGGTTGCCGTAGCTCTCGAATCTTTTGAGCGAGAGCCAATCGCGCCACCCTCGTATAGGGACGAGAAAGAGAGAAAGAGAGAAGGAGAGAGCGAAAGTG
The DNA here is from genome assembly GCA_900480035.1 of Eupelmus urozonus. NCBI lineage: Eukaryota > Metazoa > Arthropoda > Insecta > Hymenoptera > Eupelmidae > Eupelmus > Eupelmus urozonus. The sequence continues at coordinate 188,578 of UELX01000017.1, forward strand.
AAGGCGCCGGTAGCTGAGTAAAAGGGGTTTTAAGGGGATAGATATTTGTCGCGCCGAGGATTTAAGCGCGCCCGACGCGCTTAGACGGATTATTTTGGATTTTTCATGAGCTACACGCGCGGAACAGACCGAGAGCCCGTCGGCTTACGATCAAAGCGAGATCGTTTGTTTCGGGAGCAGCCACCTCGCGAGCTTTAATACTTGATGGCGCCTGGAATTAGACGGGCTTTTAAACGCTTTTTAATGGAGTCTGCTGGGCTCTTCTTAAGATTCGTGTAAATTAATACTAGCTCTTACAAAATGAAATATTCGTCTGTTACTACTGCTATTTTAGGCTAACTTACTATTGCTTCTATTTAGATTTCAGTTTTGTTTGAGTTTCCTAACCATATTTTCCCTAAAACTCCATCAAAACTTTGAGCACACATCCACTTTACATAATACCTGACTACGCCTTCCTCTCTAACTAACCACGCATCATTAATCATCGCTTCGACAGACAAACCATTCCAAAATAAATCCACTATCGTGAAAGTTTTGGCGCCCAACGAAACGATTAAAAAACCAGCAACAGCTATACTCTCCGTCCCGCTGTGCTATCGGCGAAAAAGTAATCCGGCTCCAGCTCCGACGCGTGTAATATGAAAGGCAGAGAGCGCGAGACGCCTCCTCGCGAATTAATTCGAGAGCGAAGCCCTTCGGCTCTCGGGTCCTGTTTCTCATTGCCGCCATTTTGTTGCCAGAGCCTCGTTCGATTTTCGCTCGGTGAGAGACGGCCGAAGAATTTTGGCGCAGGACGCGACTGGCTTAACTCGGAGGATTATGAGACAGCTTGACGGACAGTTGTTTATTAAATGATTAAGATTGTATGATCGCTTGGACGTTCGAGTTGGTTTGGTTTTCGTGAGTTGCTTAACGTAACGGGATCGTTTGTAAAGAGGTAAAAAGTCATATGTTTACTTTTACAATGTTTAATGTGGCATATCGCCTTTCTCGAATCTTAATAAGTGGATTGGAATAACGTAAAACTTGGCCGTTGATTTCTTTACTTTTTTGGATATTTGAAATTCATATGAAGCGAGGCATCGATCATGCGTATGCTAAGTACGTTGGTCACTTTACATGTGCCAAAATAAGCAGGTTAAATTCTTTCTTTTTGCCTTACTTTTTCTCAGCTGTCCGTTACTACTGAAACTTAATACTTTATATCAACCTGCCATTTCACGATAATACTGAGGTTAATAAAAATTTAATAAAAAACATTTCGAGGTAACAATTTTCCAAACACCTCATTTATACAACCCAGACGTTCCCGGAAAAATCTCATAAAAAAAGTCGTCTTTGTAAATAGATTCTCGCGCCCAAAATAAAAGCAATCCCGTTAATCAATCCCATCTCTCACTTAACTCCTTCCCTCCGGCACATCCCCAAGTCTCTCCATACGTCGGCTTCTTATGCGCCAGCGTTAATCCCGCTTTCCGGAAGAGGAAAGCAGCTTCGCTCGGATCGCTCCTCGCTTGACAGATATCCAGCTCTGGCGTTTCGTCACGCGCATTTCTGCGGGATTAGGCGGCGGTGCGCCGCCGCGTGGCTTTTAACGACCTCGATAAATTTTGGCCTCCCCGACGTTTTTTTTTTCTTTTTCTTTTATTGTGCACGGGCTTTTCTTTTAGTTTGGGGTGTGTTATGCTTAGAAAATTAAGTGGTGGTTTGGATATTGCTAAGCAGATTGATGGATAAGTTGATTTTTGTAAAGTGTGCTATTTTACATGGTTTTGAAAAAAATATTTGCAATATTTTGTTTATTTGGTAAACTGATTTTCAGGAGAAAAAAAACAGGATTCTATATTTGAATCTATATTTTAGTGTAAAGTAAGAATCAAACACAAAATAAATATAGAAATTTCATTTTCCTCTTAGCTAACAAACCAAGTAGCCATAAAGCCCTATCCACAATAAGCGAGAACGTGAGATAATGTACATGTAAAAAAAAAAAGAAGCAGCAAGAGCAGTCGTATAAAAGACTGAAAAGAGATGGGAAGTTATGGCAAAAAAGTGAATGCATACATACCCATAAGCGGCCAGCGTCGGATCGTAGGGGTAGTAGCCGGTGGCCGCGGGCTGGAGGGCTGCCGTGCCCCAGGCCGCGCCCATGTCCGCCGTCATACCCATCCCCGTCGCGTCCTTCAGCCCATACGGATTACCCTGCAACAGAAAGAAAAGAGTGCCAAAGTTAGCCTGGCTCCTGGTCTATTGTACTGCTGCAACTTCGAAACCATTTCACTTGGAAAGATGCTGGCGCTCGGTATCTGTTTGGCAATTTCTTTTTTGCTTGAAAGAAGCAGGTTTGTGTTGCATGAAAATTTAAACGTTAATATGAATTTGTATTCTTTTCCATTATCAAGTGTGATTATCGAAATGCATACGGGGCCTCCCTACTTCACGGCTACTTATACGAGAGAGCGAGGAGAGTGCAGCTAATGGCGGCACAATAGGATATTATTAGTCCTGGGGCTTATACGAAAAGCTGGCTCCTCGTCGCCGGCGCCAGCGAGTTTCGTATTTCGACTCGCTCCGTCGTCTTACTTCTTAATTCTGCTGTTAGCTCGCTCCACCAGCGGCTCCCGAACTTATATCCCCCTTTTTTTTCTCCTTTCGTGCACCCCAAGTCCGACTTTTTACGACTTATACGCCGAGAGAGAAAGAGAGAGAGAGAAAGGAGGCCGACGTCCTTGGGTTAATGTGGGATGGTTTTTCAAGTGGTTGGATTGAGGCGAGTATTGTAATTTTGTAAGTAAGAGTGCAGTTGGGGCTTGGGTATTGTAAAGTAATAGTAGTTTTTGTATTTGATACTTTTAACATATACTGATTTAATGAAGAAATGTTTTATGTATATATAGTTTTATATAAATGATAAAGTCAAGCGTGGTGTAATTAATTTTGTATTACTAATTAAAATCATCTTCGTTATCTGACCTTTCTACTCATCTACGACAGCATAATTATTTTAATTTTAAAAACAAATCTAATTAAAATTTATAATTTTCATAATTTATTTTAATCAAGCTATCTTGTATACAACAATTTTGTAATAACTTTATTAACCGCAGGCCTACAATGAAAAGAATGTTTTAATTAAAATTTTTTCTGGTACATTACACTTTTCGTAACTACGTTACATACATTGTTTCATAAACACATTAAATACTTATCTACCCATGCATTGAAATTCAAACATTAATTGAAGCAATGTCTTATTAAAATAACGCAAACTTAAGAGCATCGAATTTCATTCCCCCCACAAGATTGACAAAAAAGTAAGCTAAATAAGCCTAGTCTCTCACATCGAACGTCCACTCCTTACATTAATTCGCCGCGCCAATAGCTCTCCGCAGCAACCGCGAGCTCATTCGATATTCAAAGCCAAAAGCAGCTCGATCCTAGCCAAAGGACTTCGGCCGAGCCTTCCTCTCTTTCTTTCTCTCTCGTGCGCGCGCTCCTTTAATGGCGAACCGCGGGTGGTCCATGGCTCAACTATTGTTATGCGACGCTGCGGCTGGAAACGGCGCGGCTTTATGTGTGTCGCGACGGCCGAGAGAGCGAGCGAGCGAGCGAGCGAGCGAGCAGGAAGAGAAAAAAATGGAAATAAAAGAGGAGAGAGAGAGAGAGAGAGAGAGAGGAAGAGAGCAAGTGCGCGTACATTATGCGAGTCACGTACGAGCGCATATTCTTCGAGGGCGCATTCCGGCAATAAGTCTTCTCGAGCTGGCTCCGCTCGATTAAAAGCCTTATGATGCGATTGGCCTCGCATTGGGCCACTTTGGATATAGGTTTTAAAGAGCCTGGATCTTGCGGTACGTGTGTTTATGCGAATGGTTGGCTATGGAGAGGAGACTTTCAGAACGAACGAGCTGGAATTCATTTGCATACAAAGAATTCAAATTAGCGCTGTTTGATTTCTAATTTCGATTTTTCTTAAAGCGCAGCCTGGATGTTACGGCTCATTGAATAACGAGGTCAAAGAGCTACGGCTTTTACAACAAAAATCTGAAGTATATATATATATAGAAGTACACACGCTCATTGATGCATTTAATCTTAATTCCACCATATATTTTTAGAAACTGGAAAGCACCATATGTACGTCCACGACCACGCGCTCAGTCACCCGCGTATATTTATACGCCCGGCCGTAAAGCCAGCGAGCGGCGCTCTTCTTTGCCCTCCGCGATTGTCTTCGGCTCGCATAAATCAATTTGTACTCCGCTCCTCGTCCCCCCCCCCTCCTCCCCGGCCTCCTTTTTTTCTCCTCGTTCCCGCGGATAAATACATATGAAAAATCTTAATAGCCGCGGCGCGCGGCTCTTCCGACAAGCCGCGCGCTCTCTTTTTTCCTTTTCATCTGCCGGACCGCCCCGCGTAATTGAGACCTGTTACAAGCCCTTTTTTCCTGCCCTCGGCCATTATATTTTCAGATGGCCGCCGAGCGGCTTTTTTCCGCCGCGTTTCGGACCTATATAAGCGCGTGGGAAAAGCGCGCTAGATATTTCCAAGCGCGAACGCGGCGCTTTATGCTAATTCACGAGCGGCGCGAGCTTGTGATACGCGTGCAGGTATGGTTTTTTCTTAATGCACCTGTCTGCTTTATCGTTCGACGCTTTCTTATAGGCTGTGGGCATGTGGGTACGCGAGCAGTCGGAATCGCGACGTTTTTTTAATGCTCGCGGATGAAATTTACATTTTATATTTGTCGATAAGAATTTTACGACTTTTTAATAAGCGAATGAGTTGTATGGGTTTAACGCACTGATAAGAGCGGGTGACAAGATTATTACGCAACTGACTGTATGCAGGTTGTTAGATGTATATCTTTATAAAGTCATTTATTACTATACTTCCAATATTTTAAAAGTTAAAAAAACGAAATTCCGTCACCACCAAGGCCACCTCAACTCAAAGCCTTGAAAAACAAACCAACCCACCTCAAGCCCAACACACACAAGCACCTCCTCACTTTCCAGGCCATCCCAGCCCTCCAGTCAGAAATATCTCCCCGCATACATCTTCCTCAGTCCTGCACTCGTCCGTCCAGCGTAGCTCCCCGTCCCTCATACGCTTTTTTGTCGCTCACCCAACACAGAAACAGCAACACGGACACATCCGTCGCGCATCGGCTCAGCTGCTCGGCGATTAAAGGAGCGCGGCCGGGCTGGCGACGATGCCGGTAAACGATTATAACCGACACGCTCGCGACACTATTCCCCCCCTTTTGCGCGCACGTATACATATCTCTAATTAAAAGGCGAAAAAAGCCATGTCGGCCGCGCGTATCGGTTTGATTAATGCCGGCCCTCGGCAAGAGTTATAACGGCGTGATAGCTTCGTCAGATAGGTGCCGTTTTTGCCCCGGCTACCGCACGCACCTGACGCCTAAGTATGACGCGCGCGCGCCGGTCCTTTGTTGCTTTTCGCCCGAAAAGTTTGCACGCGACTTTTTTTTTCTCGCGAAGACTGAAGAAGGGGGAGAGATAAGAGAGTTGTGCGCGCGAGTTACGAAAGTTCGAGTGTCGCCGGCGAATGTTTGTCTTGGTGCGAGCGTTGAAAGTAGGTGCGTGCCTAAGGCTACGTTATTATCGGGGAGTATAGTGCTGTAATACGAGCGTTTATCTGGCGCGCTTTGTAAATGAGGGAGCGTAGCGGTTTGAGCTTGTGTTATTTTTAATGAGGAATTGTGTTTTTAGGAACGAATTAACTGCTTGCGATGTTGGCTGAAGTGATTGTTTGTAAATAATTTGTCTGTATGTTTGAATTGGTTTGTATCTGAAGGGTAATTATATAATGGCAGTCGCATGTACATAAGGCTTCTCTTAGCGTGAACAAACTAACTTCTGTTCAGAAAAAATTCAATAACTTTAATAAATCATAATTCCTTATTACTTTAATTAAAAACTTTTTTGCGCAACATAATCAAAATAAATCATTTTCTCAAACAAAACCTAATCAAAAACCACGCAAGCCACCCAACCACCATCCAATTCCAAAGCCTCTAAAAATTCCACTTCAGCACTAGTCCCGCACCTCCTCGCCAGATGTCGCCCGGCTCGCGAAACCAGACCGCAGAACAGCGCGACGGCGCCGCGCTGGAAGCACCGCGAGTACACACACATAATATTGCATGCCCTTACCCCTTTTTTCCTCCTCTATACACAACGCGGCGGCGTACTTGGACCACCGTGCACGAGGCGGAGATAGCCTCCCGCCGCGCGCCGCCCATTTTCATTCAATGCTAATCCGATGCTTATTATATTACAATGACCGGGCGTCGCGACGCTAGAGCCCGGGCTTCTTCGAGGCTTCGAGGAAAGAGCTGGGGAATTTATGCGGGTTGTAGTAATTTTTATTAATTGCCTGATGATTGCTAATGGCTGCGTGGTTTATGTGAGGGTTGGCTGAGTGTAAGTGGGGGTTGGATGAATAGTTGGTTGTGGATGGAGAGTAAGAATGTGGATTTTTGATTAATGATGAGTGGCGAATATTGAACTTTCCCTTTTTCCGAAAGAGAAAGCGCCGCGAGAGAAGTGGAGTGCTGGGTTTCATCGATACATCAAAAGTTCTGATGCAAAACACGTGATTGATCGAAGTTCGGAACTACTCTAAAACTTGGTACTTAAATTTAGACACAAGTTTATTTGCTAACAGAAATTATTAAAAATCAATAATATTTTTTTATTACACTATAATTTCTGCAGTCGAAGGTTTAATGCATCCTCGATGATTTTAAAAATATTTTCGAGGTACATAATTTGGCAACATAATAAAATCTTACATATCCTTTATCTCAACACCAAATTTCAGCTTTCATTTTCGCAAATACCAAGCGCAACTTCAAACACGCCAATATTAATAATCTCGCATTATGTAAATGAAAGCGATAAAATTTCAATTCGAAGCCATAGCCAGGCAGTTGATATTAAAAATAAAACGTTAAATTTATGGCGGCAAGCCCAGGCAACACAGCGTATACACGCGGTCAAACTTATAATATTACCCGTGCTCATTGCGCGCGAATATCATAATACCGAGCCCACCTTGCCTTAAACGTCGTTCCGCCGCTACCATAAATAACCTAATCTCGCGACTTCGAAAATCATACAAGCCTCTCTGGCGATGACGCAAAGCCCCCATAATAATGTCTCTCTTTCCTCCTCTCCCCGCGCATTTCGAAAACACGAAGGCGCGAGAGCTGGAAAAAACGATAAAGCAAAAAGACAGGAGCGCGCGTTTTTCTGTTATTCAAATGAGCCGAAGCCGCTTGCGAAAGGTATTAGAAAACGATTAAATATCAAGATCGCGGGCCGCACGTAACGTGGCGCGCACGAGTCGCGTGGAAGGGAAAAAAGGGCGTGCACGTATATGCGCGAGCATTATTATGATTTTCGCGAGATATATCGTAGAGAGAGAGAGAGAGCCGGTCTACGCGCGCGCTTTCCAGATCAGATAAGAGCGGGAGGTAGACATTACTCGTTATCTGTCCCCGGGTGAAAGGGGGGGGGGTAGGGGTAGAGCCCGAGCATTGTCATAATAATAGAATATTACCAGCGCGCCGAGCGGCGGGAGATAGCGGATCTTCCGGCGCTACGCCGAGATATACGTTCTGTTATGGCGTGTGGGCATGTGTGTGGATGGGTATGCTGGTGGGGAGGTTTCTGGGTTAGTTTCGAGTTCGGAGTTTGTTGTTTTAGTGCGGGAGTTGAGAGAGGTTACTATAGTTTGAAGGTTTTATAATTTATTTGAGCGGTTCAATGGACAAAGGATGCGGAGTGGATAGTTGAATAATTTGATCCTTTGATGAAGCAAGCGCCATTTTGCACTGTGACATACTCATGGTTCTTAATAATAAATACAGTTGACTATTCTAATAAAATTTTATATTTATTGTTTGATAAAACAATGATAAATACACTAGACTTTTCATCGAGTCATCTCTAAGCATCATTCTTAAAGCTTGATAAATGATATGAAACAAGTATACATTACCATTTTATCTACAATTATTCAATTACGTTACATAGAAGCTATTATTTTTCGAGCGCTCGCATAAACCTCATTTCCACGCGCATTATAAACGAGGCTGCATTTAGTCATATCGAAGATTTTGATCGATTGTTTTATTAACAAACGAGCCTGCCTATAACACAACAATATACGCGCGCAAAGCATCGCGCTCTCGCCTCGGTAATTAATGTGTATTTAATTACCGGCCCGGCAAATCGTAATTACCAGCCTGGGTATTATGACGAATGGTTTTGCTCGCGCTCGCGCGATTTTGTCTCTTTAATTGATCAAAAGTGGACAGCGTGTTGCACCGACGCGGCGCTTTATTAGATTAAAGTACAACAAATGCGCGCTCGTGTGTATTATCAGTTTCGATAATTATAAACACGACGGAAAAATGTGTCCGCGCGTGCAATTCGCGCTTATGAATATTCAGAGCGCGCGGCTATGAATTTGTTTTAATTATACAAGTTTTAGAAACGTTGTAACGTTTTAATTGCCCGCGCTTTTTGAGAAACCGCTGGATGTGAAACGCGCTCGCGTTTAACTGACACCTGACAGGGTATTACCATTGATAATTTCAAGTTATACACTGTTTAAATATTCATTGCAAACAAGCAGGAATTAACTTTCCCGAGGTTTAACTTTAATCGCTTGGTTTGCAAGTTTAATTGACTTATATCGGTACGCGTAAAAAGAAACCGGATTATTGCGGCTGCCCCGAAAAAGTCTGTTTCATCTCTAAACCAGCAGACATAACATAAATACATCTAGCGAATACACCGATCGTATTTGTTCTTCCCACGAAAAGCATCTAACCTCCAGTCGGCAAGAAAACACAGGAGCGCGGAATCGAGCCAGCAAAAAAGCCAGGTGAATGCAGCCTACACGGGTGCATCGTGAATTCTCAAAATTCCGCTCCGGCGATTTCGCTTGCGCTTGCGTTGATAATCGTCGCGTGCTGAAAATTATGCAATTCCGAAATATAATTCTGGGTACGCGGCCTGGAACTATCTTTCTGGGAGGGAAGGGAAAAATGCGGCCGGCGTGGGTGCGTTCCGTGTACGAGCGCGCTGAGATAATCATCGCGGAATCGTGCGAGCCGGCTTGGGCTCGACATGACAATAATGCGCTTTATATTTGTCTATCGGCTGTTTCCCGGCTCTTCGTGGGGATGCATGCGATGGAGGTAGCGCTTTGCGCTTTACGAGCATTGCTGATATTATCCGCATTTTTGTGGATTTTTTAAATTGGTATTTTTCGAGGTGAATTTTGTGTTTGTTTAAGATTTTAGTTTGCAAGGTGTACTGGAACGGTTGACGGTAATGAAACTAATAAAACTTTATTAGAAATAACTATTCACATAAATGCAATCAACCATGCACTCAAAATTATAGAATAATAGACTGGTTCGTTGAAGATCATTTAAAATTTATTTCTAAGCATACATCTATGAACGATAGAAGCATTACCACAAGCTACTAAAATATTTAACTCGTACCGCCATTTTCGACTCTCCAACTCGCATGCTGCTTTTTCCGCCATTAAACCGGACCGCACCAATACTACTTTATTTTACTGGTTTATGCTTGCTTGCTGCCCGTATAGTAATTGCAATTGCGGTGTGACATAAATGACGATCTACGTGGAATAGGAGGAATTAATTGTATAGCCAATGATGTTTTGAAGACTGAGTTGCGACAAGTCAGAGCTTGGGAGTATATTTTTGAGTTGATTAGAAACATTGTTTGAATTGTAGAGTCATTTTCCGTTTTAATATTCAATGTTAAAATTATGTTATTACATAAATTGCATGGTGCATGTACTACGAGAAATTTTAAGCGCAGAAGCAAAACAAACAATTGTGTTGAAACGAGGTTATAGATAAATGATTTGGAGACAAAGAATAGACATAGCTAATTAACGGTAATGATGTTAAAAAAAGTAGAAATGTTTGTAAGCAATTAATATAATTTCTACTTGAATATTGAAAATAAAATTTATGCTTGACCTTTACGTAAAAAAGTTTAACTTGTAAGGCTGAGTCAGTGAGCCCGGGAACCATTTGTATCTAGACGAGATTTAACATAAATTATATATCTAAAAAATTAGATGAAAGCTTCTCGTTATTTTAGTAATTATTGAAAGGTATTTTAGATTGATTGATTGAGAACAGATAGATAGAAGAAAGATTTTATAGAATTTAGTTTGCCTTTATTCTGTATATAAAAATTTACTTTTTAGTTTTTCATAAATAATTTATATTTCTAATCCTACAGAAATTTCAAACTTCATAATTAAAGCTAACAGCTGTACTTATATTAATAATCAGATAACCTAGTTAGGCTCTTATTAAGATCTATTCAATTTTCTGTTTGGATAACTCCCACAACATACACATCAAATATATTAATATCAGTGAATCATGCAAAATATTGGATTTTCAACGAAGACCCCCCTTTATCGAGTTATCAGATGTCGCTTTCATACATTCATAGCACGATTAAAGATCACAATAATTGAAAATTGAATTTTTCCAGAATGGGTTAATCAAATCGAGTATTTATTTTTAATTGTATAAAAGATATTTCTCGCTCTCATAAACAGAGCTGTAAACGATCTCAAATCGAAAGTTTCGATAGCGCTAATTAATCTGAGCTCCGAATGTTATAAGAGAAAGATAAGCCGCGTACGTGAAAAAATGCACGCCTCTTCACGATAAAACTTTAATTAGAGAGCAACAACTTTTGAATGTAAACGGCGTACGTTCGGAACATAAAAATAATAGCGATACACGCTTTAAATATTAACTAGTTTAAAAACGCGATTTACCGCACAAAGTGCATTTAAAGAGGTAGCTCGCGCGGCAATTAGCGCCGTGGATCGCGCTTTTAAATGGCTATTTTTCATATCGAGCGGTCGCGCGAAAAGCGTGTACACGCGCTTTATGTTCCCGGCCAGCCGAGCAATTAGGGGTGCTGGGGGCGGGCAAAATCGCTCATCGAAATGCGCGCACGGCGGCCGGCCCGCTTTGCTGCGTTTTACACGAATGGGCGGTTGATATTATGATCGCGATGCACGGAGCAAGTTAATAAAAGAGCCAAACGAGGAGCGATCCGTGTGCGGGCATTGACGGGGCCGTGGTAAGCGCGTTTGCGAGCTTGCTTTTGACTTTGGTAATGTTGGAGTATCATGGAAATGTTGGGGGAATATTAAAGAGATATTCCGCGAATATTTAAACGCACCAAGTAATAAAATATGCAACACGTTGATGAAGCTATAATATTTATAAATATATTATTTTCCTCGTTTAATTTTAGCGTACAATATTAATTCCCCAGATATAAATTAATTGAAACAAGCACAACACGAACCAACTATAAAACTCGCGCTTAAACAATTAGCGGCGAAACAAATATTTTCTTTATTTCAAAATAGTATCTCCGACTTTATATCTCTCCTCCACTAAAGAAGCCTGCTTTATTACACGCATTTAAAAATAAACAAAATTCCTCAGCGCGACTCGCCACGTACGAAAAGAGAGAGCCTCTCGTCAAATCCCATTTATACGCGCCCGGCTTGTGTCAAACAAATCTCTCGTCAAATTGAGTTTCATTGTTCGCTAATGACGCCCGGCCAGGTCTGACTCGATTTTCCGAAAATAGTCGCGAAACTCTTGGCCCGCGCGCCTGGATCTTTTTACACGTGTCGCGCGAAAATCGTACGCTGTGTTCGACATTTGTACAACTCAGCGGCTGACTTATTTCTCGCGAGCCGCTCGGAACGTCTTTGCAGGCTTTTGTGACGAGGAGCACGAGTTGCTTTAATTTTGGAATTGTGTTGCGTTTGTTGTGAAGCGAGGATTTGGTGACAGGCTGGCTGATTCTTTCTTCTAATGTTTGCCGGAGAAAAGTAGAATATCTTTGTAAATTATTTTTTAAACTTTTTTGACTGCTTAATATTTATTTGAAATTCGAAGATTTTTGTTTAACTTTAGTATTTTATGAATGGATTTTGGCATTGAATTGATGAGGCTTTGTCGTTCTATTTTTGTAGGTATTCGCGATTGTATCAAACTTCTTTCACGCGAATAAAATAATTGCCTGATTCCCAGACGAATCGTTAAAAAATTTGCGTTAATTTGAATAGCTAATGGTATACAAGATCGTAAGGTATTCATTTTATGGACGTAATAAATTAAAATACACTTGTTTGACATAATAAAAAATTAGCAAAAAATGTTCGACAAACTCTGACAACATGTAATTATTTTTGTTCAATTTATAGGTACATACATCGGTACAAAAACACTATTATTGATTCTGTATTTCAGAAACAAAATAACATTAGAGTTTCTAACTAATTATATCAAATCTTCAAACTTGACAAAAAAATTATCCAAATCACAAAAATATTCAGGATCCGATACAGTAAATAAAAAAATATTTTATATCCAAGATGACAAAAAGTTTCTTGTTTGTTTTAAAGTCACAATAATAACTCAAATTTGTCTTCAACAAACAAGATTTTTCTTCGAGACAAATAGCCAATTATCCTCGTAACATAATTGCAGGTTATTAAAAACCAAGACTAACTTTACCCCTGTTCTTTTCCAACAGCTCAAACTCACACTATTTTTAAACTCCAGAACACGATACAACGGATCTTCCACTAATCCGCACAATCATCAGGCCAACGTAACGAAAAACCCGGCTCCGATAACAAACCCTTCCATGCATGCGACAATTTTCGTATTCCCTCTCCGGTGCGGCTTAAGGCGTCCAATTTTTGTCGCGGCTCTCGTGACAAGTGCACTGAAAAATGCTGCGCCGTCGCGCGCAGGGGGGAAATCCATCACGTCGTCCGCTCGTTAATGCGACTCCCTCTCTCTCTCTGTCTCTCGCGCGTCTTCCACGAAGCGCTTCCTCGAAGGGGGGATTATCTTCAGCGCTGGCTTTTTTATCTGGCCATTCATCCTCCTCGGCGCGCCGTCAATCTCGCGCCGATTTTTCCCGGCTTTATCGCCCACGACTTTTATTATTTATACGCGGTGAATGATTTTCGTTTCCATTAGCGAAAAATTAATCGTACTTCTATTAATAGGCGACGGGCTGGTGCTTTTGTTTTGCGTGTTGGAAGAGTGATTCGCAGTGGTGATTTTTTAACATTGTTATGCGAATGTAGAGTGCTAGTTGTTTTGAGTGATACAGCGTGTTCGGGATGGCGGCGTGGTGGGTTTAATACGATTTATGCTTTTTTTTTTGTATTTTGACTAATTTTTTCTGTTTCGGCTGAGTTATGTGGGTGTCAGCGCGCTGGGTTATTTATATCTGTAATACTTTTTTTAAGTTGAAACGGTTTATTTTAGTGACGGGGCTCCGGAGAGTTACTTTTCAGTCAGCCAAACCATTATTTTTCGATAGTTGAGCAATTTATTTTAATTCTGTTTCAAATAACTATTAATTTGTTAAAAATAAATCTACCAAAAGTATGAAAAGTTTCCTGGTAAACTAAACAATGCGATCCAATCATCCGAAACTTTCTGAAATTCATCAACCAACCGGATTCTCGCTTTCCAAAACAAAAGCCAATCTCTCTCATCAAAACCACGCGCCCCAACGTCTTCATTACCCAAAAAGCCATCTACTCTCGCCCTGATTAACTTACACATGTCTCCAAGCTGCCCCTTCCAAAAAAGGCGGCCCGACCCCCGGCCGAATAGTTCGAATAATTTCGGCTCTCTCGCGGCTTTTTGCGCCCGGCTCTCCATATGGATCACCTCGCGTCTGGCTGCCGCGGCTAATTCGCCCGCGAGAGAAAGTCCCGAGAAATAATTATTTCTCGCCGCGCGCTCGCACGACGAACCGATCAATCTCCGACTGGCTGACTGGCTGGGGCCTGACGAAAATATCGTGACGAAACCTTTCGGATTCCGGCTCGGTTGGTCGATTGTTTAAAGTCAGATGGTTATGCGGAACTCGGGAGGATTTATTTGGATTTAGGTCTTGGAGTTGAGAGAGATTTGATGGAGGTTGTGGAGCTTGAGGAGGGATAAGTCAGGAATGAGTTAGCGGTGAGGTGATAGGCAGACTTTTGCCGTATTTTTCTCGATAGCGATAATTTTGCATTGTTGGGAGATAGAGTTTGACTACATTGTAGCAGAGTGACAGTGTTGTGTTACTTAGCAATGTTCTCCTTTGTTTTAAGTACTTATCGTGAACATACGAGTTTATGCGAGACATTAAAATAATGGCCGTTTTATCTGAGGCGCGTGTCGTTGTTACAGAGTACTTGCAAGTTCAAACTCATTAAGTTTCAAGTACACTATTATTAATATTACTGTTAACAACCTAGTTATTATTAATAACCATTTAAAAAGTTACTAATTGATTGTAAGCTCAGTTATCATCGATAATTTTCTATCTTTCCGGAGTGTTTACTACAAAGAAACATTTAGCAGGAAGTTTCTTGTTTTTAAAAGAAATATATTTATATGATAAATTAAGATTTTCAAAATATATTCAAAATAGCAATTAAGTTGGCGGATACTAAAATATGACTATTTGAAAGATCAAATATAAGCTAAGTAGAAATTCAAAGATCACAGTAACTTTCATTGCTCAATATATTTTAAAGTAATAAAAACGTTTCAAAACACAAGCATCCCATGAAACAGTTAGCACTAATAATTCTGTCTATCATAAATTCCTCAACTGCAAATAACTGAATTCACACCGTACATCCCTCCTCATTTCCATCCATCATTTTTCCAAATTTACTCCTCTCCCTAAACACAAAAATTATTTTCCGATAAAACCATCCCGATGACCCCTCATCCACACATTTATCTACTTATAACTAGCAGCTAATTGTTTCTAACGATCTAATTAACGCTGCAGCAAATCGTGAGATTTACCGAACGCGCCAGCTCGATTAGATTCCGCGGGCGCGATGTCTCAACTGTACCTACTTCTGTGCCTAAAAATACAAAAGGAATTTACGGCGCGCGCTTGACACGCCTCCCAGATGCACGACGCGCTCCAAAGAAGCGCTGACGAGCCTCGACCGGGAAAAATTATTGGGGCTGTGAGGCGCCTGAATAATGACTTTGTTTTTTTTTTGTTTTTGGTTAGTTTGGTTGAGAGGGGAGAGGGGTAACGTACGGATGAACTGGAATGTTTGGATGATTCCTGGGGAGAAAGAAAGAGTTGGGACTGGGTTATGCAAGTGTTTTTGTTGATTTTGAAAGCATTGTTTGAGGATTGAGAAACTAGTGCGGTTGCATGTTTGAGTTTATGGGTAAGAAGATCGTTAGATGGGGGTTTTGTTTTGATAAGATTTCGAAAGTATTTTGGTGGATTTGTTGAACGATTTTTATATGTGAAGAGTTTGCAAACTATGAAAATTATTTAAAATTGTGTAATTTAAAGATTTTTTTAACGTCTAGTAGTTACGGAAATGTTTAGTCAGACTGTAAAGACTATCATGTATTCATTATTTACTAATTGTTAGGGAACGTAAAGTTCTGTAAAATTAAAAAATAGTTTTCAGAAGCCAAACTTTTGCACGATAAAAGATAGGTATTAATAAGAATTCAAAAATCGATCTTAGTGACTGTAAGTGAGAAAACTCTTGTCTATTTTCTCATGTGTACAAGAATATCCACAGCGACATGCTTTTCCGAAGCCTTTTTAAAAATGCATTTATTCAATTACTCTATAATACACTGTAAAGGTTGTACTTTAGTTGCAACGTTTTACATTATAATTCAAGGAAACACGTTGATCAGTTTTTTTTATCGCGGTAAATTGTTTAAAAAGTTTTAAAATTCTTTTTATTATTTGTTTAAAATTGTGAAATGCAAGACAACGTGATCATTACCTAAAACCTGTTTTGCAACTTCACTAATGAGAACTTCGACATCCCGTACCTCCACTATATATTTTCTGAACCCTGCTGCTTTTTTTGCTGTTAAAATTGTTCAAGCTCAAATAAACAATCCGCGCCAGCATCAACCCAGTCCCATCATACCCAATCTTACAATAAAACTCACCAGCGGCGAATAGAACGCCGAGCTGTCCATCCCGATGCTCGGATACGGTCCCTGATCGCTGCCAGATGGCGTTGGCGTCGGGTAGGACGTGTAGCTGCTGGCAGATGGCGCTAGTCTCGGATAGGCCCCGAGGGCCAGCCTCGCGGCGCTGTCGTACTGGCAGGAGCAGACGGTCTGCCCGGTGACCGGGTCCGTCATCATCGGCCGGCCGTTCTCGCAGCAGCCTGGGCCCGTCGTCGTGCCCGTCGCTGCTGCCGCCGCGGCCCCGCCCACCGGTGTGCTGGCCCCACCGGCACCCGTCGTCGACGTGGTGGTGCCGCCGGTGGTGCTGCCACCCCCACCGCCCGTCGTGGTCGTCGTTGTGGCGGTGGAGGAGGGAGAGAGGGCGCCGGGGCTGAGGGGAGTGAGAAGAA